>CM021316.1:5678043-5917831 GCA_010645155.1 Tigriopus japonicus | reverse complement strand
ACCCGCTCATCGGGGTCATCGACGCGTCTTCTCCCACGGTCAGATTCCGGTGGAAGGCGAAGGTGGCGGCAAGGTCGAGTTCAAAGGCCACAAGCGATCGGGTTCCAAAACCGAGTTCATTCTGCCACCGGGACACGAAGAGCGGGAACGCAAGCGATCGGCTTCGAGCACAAATGCGCCCGTGCTTCAACGCACGGGCTCGCACAAATCGGGCTTGGGTCCGGGTTTAATTCCGGGAGTGAATCGACCCGCTTCGAACTTTCATCGACGACAAGCGTCTCGGTCGGACTCGTTGGCATTTAGTTTCCGCGGCCATTCCCGACAGGCTTCGCGGACGGATTCGATTTACACCCTCCGGCAAACTACAACGAACACCCGGAGGAAGATCTTTTGCTTTCGGAAGAAAACGTTGCTGGATAGTGAACCCAAGCATCGCACCGTGCGACCCAATCATTGTATTCCGGCTGATGCGAGTGTACAAGACCATCCTAATCACCGATACTTGAACAACTACGTCAGCACGACCAAGTACACCATCTTATCGTTCCTACCCAAGAACTTGTTTGAACAGTTCCATCGTTTTGCCAATTTGTATTTCCTCTTCATTGTGCTCTTAAATTGGGTGCCTGCCATCAATGCCTTTGGCAAGGAGGTGTCCATGATTCCGGTGATTTTTGTGCTAGCCGTCACGGCCATTAAGGACATCTTTGAAGATCGAAGACGTTACGTCAGCGACAAACGGGTGAACAATCTCACGTGTCGTGTCTACAATGCGTAAGATGATGATGATGATGATGGTCCGAATTCTTTTCGACTTATGTAAGCTAACGTGTCATTCTCTCTTTTCTTTTCCTAATGTCATGGTCAGTGCACAATCTCGATACATGAAATGCCTTTGGAAAGACGTGAAAGTGGGCGACGTCTTGCATTTGTCTTGTGATGAGCTCATTCCTGCCGATATTCTTGTGCTGCGATCCTCGGACGAGCACGGGATTTGCTATATTGACACTCAAAATTTGGACGGAGAAGCGAATCTCAAACAGAGAGAGGTGCCTCGGGGATTTGTGGAAAAGGTAAGACATTTGCGTGATTCAATCAATCAATCTTGACTTTAACCTTTGTCCTTTAGCAAAGCGACTTCACACCCGGGGATTTCCGGAGCACTCTCGAGTGTGATATGCCCACCACGAAGATCTACCGTTTCCACGGGTCCATCATTCACCCGTGGGGTGAAAGAGTGCCCGTGGGCAAGGATAATCTTCTCCTTCGAGAGTGCGTGTTGAAGAACACGAGCTTCGTCGAGGGTCTGGTGGTGTACGCTGGCCACGAGTCCAAGGCCATGCTGAACAATGGCGGTCCCAGGTATAAGCGCTCCAAATTGGAACGTCAAATGAATTTGGAAGTCATCTGGTGTGTGGTGATTCTCGTGTTAATGTGCTTTGTGGGTGCCGTGGGTTCAGGCATCTGGTTGGGCTCGTTTGACAGCTATGTGCCATTTTTGAATACACTGTCCTTGTCAGAAACGAATCCGGCGTTCGAAGGGTTTCTTACGTTCTGGACCTTTGTGATCATCCTTCAAGTCATTATCCCATTGTCCTTGTATGTGACCATTGAAATGACCAAATTAGCTCAGGTCTATTTGATGCACCAAGATCTCCAAATGTACGACGAGGCCAAAGACAAGCCCTTGGAGTGTCGGGCTCTCAACATCCCAGAGGAACTGGGCCAGGTAAGGGCCAGCAAACGAACTTTTTTTGTTAACGATTTTACCCTCGATTTGGGGAGGTTGGTTCATCCAAGTATCTTGAGGAATATTTTGCTAACAATTTAATATTACAACCCATTATAGATTCAATACTTGTTCTGTGACAAGACTGGAACTCTCACAGAGAACAACATGGTTTTTAAGCGATGTGCTATTGGAGGTGTAGATTATGGGCACCAAGTGGTCGATTCCGCCTCCAAGACCCTAGGAACTGGTCGTCCTAGTTTTCCGATGCCAAATCATATGCTCCAAGAGCACTTGGCTTCCATCGATATTGAACGCCTTCTAGAGAGAAGAGACAAGAAACCCGGGAATCTGCCGGAGGCCCATTCTGTCCAAGATTTTTTCCTCCTGTTGGCTGTCTGCAACACGGTCATTGTAGCCAAGCATCCGCATCACGATAATATGAATGAATCCGGAATCGTGGCCGTATCTCAATCGGCGAGCTCTCAGACCAGATCGGACCATCCGCCACCATCCAGATTGGCAAGGGCTCATTTGGACGAAGTTTCTGAAGAAAGGTATTATTTTTTTAGAATTTTTAATATGAGCTCCTTCAAATGAATGTTTCCCTTTCTATTTAACAAACAGACATGTGGCTTCGCCATCTCCTCCTCAATCGTTCATGTCCACTACCTCATCTACGGCTCCTCTTCGTCCCATTCCAAATCTGACTACCCCAAAGCGACCCAATCGTCTTTTTGATTACTTCCCGCCCACAGCCAAACCTCTTTCGCCGATTGCGGCTTCTCCAGAAACGACGCCGACCGAATCCCCTTTCCCGAGGCCAAAGTATCTCCAGTTGCCCAACATCCTTCAGCCCATCTCAAAGTTAGTCTCCCAAGGATCTTTGGTCTCTCTGAGCAAGAACCCCTCGAGATCGGCCACACCCACGCAAGGCCCAGGTTCGGAGTTCAAGCCAATTTATGAAGCCGAATCACCCGACGAACTAGCTTTGGTGGATGCGGCATTCGCCTACAATTGTCGTTTGATCAAACGAACCCCTGGTCAAGTCGTTGTCTCTCTGCCTGGTACGTAATGCTCAAACTCGACTCTGCACGATTCGTTTCAAAGAGGAGCGAGCCTTCCTTCCTCGTTTCTCTCTATTTACGATCGTCTTGGGATGAACCATTTGTGCCCCACTTGCCTCCTTTCTCCATACTGGTTTGAGTGTGCTACTGCAACGAATTTGTCCCGCAAAATCCCGTTTTATTGGTCCTTACTCGGATCATTCCTCTAAATCTGTTGCAAGCGAGGCACACTCGCCAAGAGATGTCTGCAGAATTTTGACAAAATCAAAGACCTTGAGCACTCACATTCGGTCGGGAGCACTCTGTGTAGATTTTTATCGAACGACGAGGAGCAATAACTTTGAATGGTTGCGAAAGACGGTTCTGCAAGTTGCCAATCTTTTGGAAATTTAATGATCACGGTAGTTCCTGTACTAGATTGTAAATATCAATGCGTCGACAAGTCGTCTTAAAGAAACCAATGACGAGGGGGGATTGTAGTTATTGTTCTCTTTTCACTCGGAATTTGCAGGTTAGCAAAATGTTATTCCACTTTTGTCTTTTTTGTTCTAGGCGAAGGTATTGTCGATTTCGAGGTGTTGCACGTGCTCCCATTCGATTCGGTTCGAAAAAAGATGTCCGTCATCATCCGACATCCGCAATCGAAAGAGATCATACTCTTCACTAAGGGAGCCGACAGCTCTATCCTCTCATCGATTGAAGAGTCGTCATTGGACTCGCCAATGGTGGAAAAAACCAAAGACGAGTTAGAGTCGTACGCAAAACTGGGCCTGCGAGTCTTGGTGATGGGCAAGAGAGTCCTCTCCGAACTCGAATATGGAGAATGGGCCAGGAAACACAATGAAGCCGAGGTAAGCACTCTTTGAATATATCCAACAAAATTGAATTGTGTAGATTGGTCTCCAAAGTGAAAATGTACATGAAATTCCATCTTATTTACAGAATTCACTGCAAATGCGCGAACGTCTTTTGTTCGAGTCTTACAATCGCATTGAATGCAACCTCCAAGTCTTGGGGGCCACGGGTATCGAAGATCGGCTTCAAGAAGGAGTGCCAGAGAGCATTGCCAATCTCAGACGAGCGGGGATCGTGGTGTGGGTCTTGACTGGGGACAAACAAGAGACGGCCATCAACATTGCCTACTCGTGCCACTTGTTCTCCAACAACATGGACATCATCAAGCTCAATGCCAAGAGTCGCGATGGGGCCGAGGCCATCATCAAACGTCACTTGGACTCTCTCAAATTGGAGCAAGATGCCAGTCCATTGCCTGACGCCAAGGATCGAGCTCTGGTAGTCGATGGCAAAACCCTCATTTACATCCTCGACAAACGTGCCAAACTTCAGGAGAGTTTCCTTCAGTTGACATCGTTCTGTAGCTCAGTTATGTGCTGTCGTGCCACGCCCCTTCAAAAGGCGTACATCGTTCGTATAGTGAAGGAAGAACTGAAAATGCACACGTGCGCTATCGGCGATGGTGCCAATGACGTGTCCATGATCCAAACTGCGGATGTGGGGGTCGGAATCTCGGGTCAGGAAGGAATGCAGGCCGTGATGGCTTCAGATTTTGCCATATCGAAATTCCGCTATATCGAGAGACTGATTCTTGTCCATGGCCATTGGAATTATGATCGTTTGGCTCGGATGGTGCTGTATTTCTTCTACAAAAATGCGGTAAGTAAATGAGGTTTTCTACAATTGCTTTTCCGTGCCAAGAGTTTTGTCAAGAAAAGATTGAAATGTCCCTTGATGTTTAAGTTTGAGATCTCAAACGATTCAGAGAGTGTCTATATCATCTCTGAGGAGAATGACGAGTAGAACAATTCCCCCTTTACCTCATCTCAGTCTCTTCATCTACACATGGATAGTTTTGCTCTAGAAGTTCCCCCTTTGAAATTCCTTCCGGGTTTAAGCAGCTCTTTGACAATCTCTGTTTGTGATTGTTCTCCAATGTGGCTGAGGGTATTTTGTCGAGGCTCAAAACTTTTCCGAACAAAAAAAAAGCTCCTTTTAAGTTTGTTGCTTCCCTCCTTCCTCTCCACTCCATCTTCTTTCTGCTCGTTCCAATCGAGCCACTGTAGCGTACTGTACGTTCTTTCGTCCTTCCGATTTTTCATTGTCCGTAGTCAAAACGGCTTAAGAAGAACTTAAGTGAAAAAGGAAAACTTACGCCAAGCCTGAGGTTCTCCTGAGAATCGCTCGGTATGTTACGTCCTTCCAATTTAAGGATAACCAAATCACTGTGTATTTCGTGGGCGGCCAATGGCCTTCAATAATGAGCCAAAAAAAGCTAGCAAATTGTCCGAAAACTTCCCTTGAAGAGGCGAAGCTCGAGTTGGGTGGCAGTAAATCGTAGTCCAACCATGCCAGACTTGGCTTTTTTGCCTCAAATTATCCCTCCTCGTTGTTGCATGGTTCTTTTTTTCTCTTAGTTAGAAGACTTGTTTCTTCTCAACGGAGAACAGAGCCACTTACTTGGTTACTCACTTATTTCCTGACTCACTCCACCATAGGAGTGGCCTTGATCCTTTAATAGCTAATGAACATGACAGGTCATGGACAAAATGGTCTTTGCTAGATGGAGGGCAAAGAAGTATTAGGATTACCTATTTATTTGCAACGTGGCGGGTGGCGGTGAACCGTGGCAATAGACAAATTTGCAAAAGAAAAAGAGAACCTTTTTGTGACATTTAAAAAGGGTAGAAGCCGATGATTGTGGGAAAAGGTCTCCTCTCAATTTGTTCCTTCTGGCGAATTCCCATGTTCAATACACAATATGCGGCGTAATCTTGAGACGAAGTTAATAATATCGGTTTCCATGCTATATTGTAACCTAGGATGAAATGATGATTGATGATGAAGGCTGGAATTCAGTCTTCAGTCTCCTTACCATCATCAAAGTAAGCCGGCCCGCATCAGCCTTCTAAGCTGATATGTTCCAATATTCACGTTTCTTCTAGGCCTTTGTTTTCGTGTGCTTCTGGTTCCAACTCTACTGTGGCTTCTCAGGAGCCGTAATGATCGACCAAATGTACCTTATGCTCTACAATCTGCTTTTCACGTCCTTACCGCCCACAATTATGGGTAAGTACTCAACTCGTCAAGAGAAACGAAAAGAGGGAAAAAGGAATATGTTCAAAATGCACATTGTACATGTGCCATGTTCCGAGTATCAAGGAGGTGTACAGTAGTGTATACTTGGTACATCACAGTAAGGAAGCATTAAGGCTTGAGCGACCAGTGTACAAGTCGTTGGCTCTAGAGATAATCCTGGATTTACTCTCGAGCAAGACCAGAGGAGTTGAGACGAACACGCCTAACATGCAACCTCTCAAAAGGTGAGGTGAACCTCAATAAACTGGGTCGTTGTACAAGTACAAAGAGGGAAGAGACTCGACAGATAGATTGATCTAAAAATGAAAGCACTCACTGTTTTCCATCATCAGAAAAAGATATCGGATTACTGTGGTCCCTTTCCTCCGAACAACCTTGAGCAAACACGCCGAGTCCTGAATTTTACTGATGGGGCCCGTATTCGGTGAAACATGGGAAATTGATCCCTTTCCTTTGCGTTTCTTTCTTACCAGGCATTTTTGATCAAGACGCTCCGGATCCCGTACTCATTGCTCGACCCACTCTCTACAAGCAAGGTCGTTTGGGGTCCGTCTACAAGCCATACTCATTTTGGATCAATATGGGTGATGCCCTCTATCAATCGCTCGTCATCTATTTTGTGGCTCATTGGACTTACGCCGACACGAATGTGGACATTTGGGAATTTGGCACCGTGATATGCACCGAATGCCTTTGTGTTCAGAATTTGCATTTAGCCATTGAAACGAAATCTTGGGTAAGCTATGCACAACTTCTTCAGTTGAGGCCCAAACTCATAAAGCCAACAACTATTGGGAAATGAACGATATCGAAATTGTCGCATAAAATCGAACCTAGGGGCATATGCCAAGGGATTCATTGCATTTTGTATCATGACCGAATAATTTCACGGTACTTGCGTGAGTTTTAAGCAGGAAACAACGGAGCACTCGCGTTTTATTCAGAGCCTCCTGTCAATGTTGTCGTTTGAGGCAAATGCGGACGCCTTTGATATTATAATTCTCTCTCCTATTTTTTAGACAATCATGCATTGGATGTCGATTATTTTGTCGTTCTTCATGTATTTTGGTTTCGCCCTCTTTTACAACGGCATTTGCGTGGATTGTTTTGGAAGCAGTTCGCCCTTTTGGGTGATACAACATTCAATGGGTACCCTCCATTTCTGGGTGATCTGTCTCTTGGCCAGCGTTCTCGCCTTGCTACCAAGGTAAGTCCTGTTTGAAGCTTAATATATGATCTGCACCCCCTGTTTACTTTTACTTCATCGAAGTAAAGCACTTCTTCCTCTACTACGACTATTGCTCACGTAGTTGTCGTCTTGTGTCTATGAAACGCTATCACCGAGTTGCCAATGACAGGTTCTTGATTGATTTGGCGAAACTGTTTTCGTTGGTTGGAGGTCTAAAATTTCAGGAACTGTCTCCGACCGCCAGTTTCCAACACCAAAACCGAGTGTTATCGAAGTGAGTGACAGTGCTTTTGGTGTTGCGATAACGTTGGCCACTTTCCCTCTTCCGTCATTTATTGCCAAATGGACCAGAAAAAATACCCTTTGGATACGCAGACTCTGAAAGCTCGTTAATTCGGCCTGTAATTAATTTTAGTTTAGGCTCACCTGGTGACTGTCAACCCAAAGAGCCCTTCTGTAGGCCAACAAGGCCCGAGGCCATGGATTTTCTTTCATTTACTTTTACTTTAAGCCCTTCACTTCTTTTTTGTCAATTGAATGGTCGACTTGACTTCCTCGTCGTGTCGTCATCATCATCATCGTCATCCTCCTCATCATCTCAAAGAAGGTATTTTTGACCCCTGAGGCTTTTCAGAGCATAGAAAGCCAGTAGCTGAGGTATGAATTGACCATCAGATCTGCTAGGAATGGTTGAAATCGACTGCTGAGTCATGATGGTCTCGCTCACTCTCTCGCGAGAGAACCAACACCCAAAACCAAGTTCCATTCAGCTGAATGGAGCCTTTTGAAGGGCCCAAATTTGGACCAGATGCCTGAGTCGTTGATGATGTCCACCCTCTTATGATGTGTGTTGAAAGAGGTGCAGAAATGGATCTTGAAGACTAATTGGAGATGGGGGGAGAGGGGGAGATATTTTCGTTTCCGAGTTCATTATAACCTACCTTTTGTTTTCAGGATCTTCTGCCGCACCGTACAAAACTCACTTTTCCCGACTGACGTGATCAAAGCCGTGATGAAGCAAGACACGCTCTTGGCACGCCCACATTCCACATTAGACTCAAAGAACGCTACAACCACAGATCTGAGGTATACAATATATAAATACTATATTCGGTGAAAACAACCACGTCAATCAACTCTGGTTACGAGAATATCGTCTAGTTGCTGTGCATTCCCTTGAATTCACCCTGATTTCGGTCTTTTGAAAATGGAAATACTCCACGTCGAAGTCCAATTTTGCAATTTCGGGCAATTTTAGACCAATTTAGTTTTCTCAAATGCAAGCAAGACCAAATCATAATATGTTCTTGTTGACGGATTGATTGCATCTGGAGTTCTGTACTCTGTCCTCTCATTCCATTTCAGACCCGGGACCTTTCAAGAAATGTCTATTTTGGATCCTTGACCGAACATTACTTTTATAGAGAATATTCATCCCAACTGACCGTCCCGTAATGAAATTGAGATCATCATGTCCAACTGTGATAAGGAATATCCACATCTACATTGATTGAAACTATTTCAACATCAACAACAAGAACAATAACAGCAACACCTTTGAGAAATTCATTTTGTTAAGAACGTACAGAAGTTTTTCATGAATAATATATGTTTACACCCAGTTGATTTGCGTGCGTCTGAAATACCATTTGGCAAGGGCCGTGTAGGTTTTCTCCTCCGCCAACCCGCCAAGTCTCCCACAATCTGTCATCATTTCAATTCGCTTGTCCTATATTTGGAGTCGTCACTTCGCTTTTTTTTCTTTCCCAAAGAGTTATGGGCCTCGCCTGTGATTTTTTGATCCCTTGCGAGCTCTATGGGTGTTCTTGGTTCAAAATCGGATATTCCTTCACCTTCACCTCCCTCCTCCAATGAACTGCTCGAGGATGAAGTGGAAGTGCTCTACGTTCGAACGTACGTACATGTAGAGCTCTTCGTCTACGTTCGTTCGTACGGGTTGAGTTTAGGAAGCAGCGCTCGATCTCGTTCGCCGATCGGGCGCACACCAAGTCAAAAGCGGACGGACGGACGAGTGAAAGGAAACCCAGAGGGGAAAATGCACACACGCACACACTATGGACCAGGGGCACTCACTCACATTCACGAGGATCCTCGTTCGTTCTCGAGATCACTGTGAGCTAGCGAGCTCGATGAACAGTCGGAATTGAGATCCTACTTTGTACGGACGAGTGAGGAAACCCGGATTTGTTTTGGTGCATGAATGACAAGAACCGTCTTGAGTGTTGTATATCATTAAGTGTGTTTAGAAAAGAGGATTGTTCAAGTGAGTGCGTGAGTGCAAGATGCACGAGTACATGATGTCATTGTCATCCTGTCCATTGGTCCACGGTAAGACCAGTATGCACCATTGTTTTGTTTCTCTTCAAGTGTTCGTTTCCTCGAGTTGGAAGATTGTTTTCTATTGTTGATGTGAACGCAGATTTGAGAGGGGTTTTCCGGGTTAGCCTTTCGGTTCATCTTCTTGAAGCCCTTTCATCTCGTTTTAGAAAGACAATAATGATTTCCCTCGTCCAGTGAGACGAGCGAGAGCTCTTGATGAGCCCCCTTCTGTCTTGGTTCGTGGTTATTTCCTCTCGTTCTCTCTTTTTTGAGGCGAAAAGCAAACTTTTTTTTGGCTTCATTTGTAATTCAAATAGATTCTCGTTTGCTCTTTCAAACCCGCCAGGGAAGATCGAGGGAGAGAAAGAAAGAGAGAGAGAGATCGAGACTGCGAAAGACCAGTCCATCCACGATGTTGGCCAGGCCAAAGAGCACCACAGACAAGGGGAATCTCCGAACCAAAAGCTTCACGACATGAATTTCTTAGGTTCTTCCATCCCGTTCCTGGATGGACTTCATGTTGATTGCTGATGCAGGAGACCATTCCACATGACATCGTGAGCGGTGGTAGCTTGTACGGACATTGTAGAAGTCGTCTCAACTCCAACCAAGAACATCACACTTGCCATGGACATTGGACGTGACATGCTCGTTTGTTTAACTGCATGCTTGAGGCTTTATTAGTCATTAATATGCTTCATTGTGGGTGCTGAGATGAAATTGGCATATTTCTAAAATATTGCTTTGGCATTAAACATCAGGTTAATTTTTGGAAACTGTCATAATGCTCAAACTTTTCGTATCGTATAAGTCGTATATGTAAGGTGGCATACTGCTGGACACTTCTTTTGCACTTTTCTCGTCAAAGAGCGAATGATAACGTTCTGATTAGTGAAAGAATGAAAAAGTGCTTTGGATTTATGGTTTGATGACTAGAAAGCCCACACATATCTCAGATCAAGCAAAAGAAAACTTAAATAAAGCCAGAAGAAACATGTGCCGAGATCAACTAGAATTTCACTGATATCTAATGAATCCATTAATTGTAAATTAGTAGTTGTTCACAGCAGCATCTTTGAAAATCTCAATTTTAAGACGTTTTAAGACAATTACCATGGCACTGTATTTATGGCATCGAAGGATCTTTTTTTTTACTTGGAAACTTGTTATGGAAAATTAAATTTCCCTTGTATTTGTCTATTTCTGGCTGAACCACGTCTCTTCTCTCCAAAACGTACTAATCTGTGTCCAGAACTTTTACCGTTGTCTCCAAAATAGTAGCATTTGACCTGCGTGCACGACGTTTTAATTTTTAAGTGAAGTTCTTATTCTTATGTCAGACTCCCGAAGGCATTCACGGAGACGACCTCAAGCACATCATCCATTCGTAGTGAGAACGACGAGCCTTGTACGTACGTACGTAACATTGAACGTAGTTCTAAGTGTTTTGGGGGCGAGGCGTGAAAATGCCCGACCATAATTCGCACCCTACCGAGTGGGAACGGCGTTTCTTGCCGTTTATAAATTGACCTTAAATGGCTTTTGCCTCTTTGATAATTCAGCTTGGTGTGAAGTACATTATACGTCGTCGGCGTTGTCCAAGCACCTCTTGAGTATGAAATGGGTTGAAAAAAAGAGCCCATAGCTAAGATATGCAGTTGGGAGTTGAGCTCGAAGAAAGAGCCGTGATTTCGTAAAGAAGGCGCATACTGCTACTTCTAGCGCCCGGAGAGGGAAATTAAATTCTCCCGAGCACAAAAGAGGCATTTGACTTGTCATATTGCTAGCCCACTAAACCGGGTCTGGCAACCTTCTTCTTTCTTCTCTCTCTCTTTCTCTCTCTCTTTCTCTCCAATATCGAAAGAGCTCGGGATCTGACACCATTAGCTGGTAGGCCTCCATGGAATACTGCACACGCAGTAAATGTGTACGTATGTATATGAAAAGTGGGTGGCGGTGGCGGTGGTTGTGCACGTATTGCGCCCGAAAAAGTGGAAGGGGAATCAGAATTGAGATCCTTCAGGGCAGGTCCTCTTCCTTTTACGGCTTGAGACTCTCCACGTCCTCCTCCTGTCTTTGTAAAGAGATATCCTTCGTAGTCTCAATGGCCCCATATATTTCGGTGGAGACCTCTCATGATATATACTTTTTAATAAGTTGGGCCGAACTTCTGTGGAAATTCCATCTTGGTCCAACTTTTCCCCCTACTCCTCTTCCATGGCACCAGTGTTTTATTACTCAGTCCAGCAACACCCATCCCCAAATTCGCGTCCACTACTGACACAGAAGGACCACATTACCTCCATCTCAGGTTCCCATTCGGACTAGGTTTTCCCAGGTCCAGGGACACCCTTTTAGTCTTTGAGGTGAGAATTTTAACACGGACACTCACACGAGAGAACCATCCGACCAGGCCTCATAAAGAGGCGGCAAATGGATGGATGGACACACACTCACTCACACACATACGCACATCGACAGGGCGGGATATGTTGGATGAGTGGGTGGGTGGGTGTGAGAAATTGGTTAACAGAGGGGGGGGGGGTCTCCTAGTCCAAGTCCTTGATGGGGACAGTGGTGCCGTTCTTGTTGTTGTTGTCGTCTTCGTTTGATTTGGCGAGCCAAGTTCGCCGTCCGATCAGGTCATCGATAACGATTGACACATGGCCCTCTTGGGACGTTTGGAAGGGTCCCCACCTCACTCCTCAGTTCACACGACAGACTCAGTCGACCATCAAGCTACGTGGAAGACCAACCAGCCAACCAACCAACTATGAAACGAAGGAAAAGGGAAAAAAGGAAACAGAAAAAAGTACGAAAGAGGGAGAATCTTCATCGTTGTTCCACTCATTCAGAGGAGAGAGGCGTTCGTGTGTCTTTGACTGGAGATGGAGCAAAGGGACACTTTCTCGTAGATGAGCCATTCAATCGAGGATTGAGAAGACGTAACGAAACAATTTCCTCGGCTCTCTTCGTGCTCGGACTACGAAATTCTTATCGCGGCAGAGTTGTAAGGTCTCTCGCGAAGAAAGAAGTCCAACCAACACTTTGGAAGGAAGACAGCAGTATCCGCTCGAGCTACATACTTTGTTCGCTGCTACTTCTGTTGCACTACGGAGATTGATTCAAGCCAACAGACATGGGGAAGTTGAACATGTAGCCATTTATCCCCATGAAAAATGGTACAGATTACGCCTGGCGTTGGAAGAAGCCAAGGAAAAAGTTTCTGGTCGTCACTCTCCCGCTGGTATGAAGTGACGTGATGGAAGTTATGCATCCTGCTTGCTGAAAAATCCTCCACCATTGCTGCTACCACTGCCATCACCTTGTTTCAAGTTAGAAGAAGTCTTCTCGTTAGGAATTTGGTTGCTCATGTCTAAAGGGCTGTGAAGGAATAAATCTTGCTGACATCTGTACAACTAGTGAACATCTTTCCATATGTACAGTTTAAACGTAGGTTCCAGAAGTTGATGGTCGATGATGATCCTGAGGGAACGTGCACGAGAAGAAGACGGACAAGCAATATTCTTTCGAACGACCAAAGAGTCCACAGCTTGACGACCGCGTGGGATTAGTCTAAAGCAGTTTGCTGCTGAATAGAGACCTATGAGGCACGGGATTAATCCCCCTTTTGGAGCTTTTAGCGCTCTTAGCACCATCATTAGGCATAATTAATCCTGTTTGCATCCTTTTCCCAACTCCCAGGGGGCCCACAAGTTGAGAAGAATTGCACTGTTGTACGAATGTAGCGCAGTATTTAGTGGTGCGCATGAAGGAAGCAGGTAGTGGTACATAGAGCACGTGAATGCACTTGCACATCTGCAATGGCCAAAACCACAAACAGACTTGGTAAGCTGCACCCATTGGCTCAGCCACCCATTTTCGACTTACTAGTACGTACTCGTAAATACAATGTGTACACCCTATGATGCGTTGGGAACAATTGGCACGAGCCAAAAGAAGAAAAGGGGAAAAGAACGGAAGGAAATTCCCTCTTGAAGGGTTCTGGAAATTCGGAACTGGCCCAGCCGCCAAGATGATCTGATTACCGTAGCATCTTTGATCGTGATCTTTTGGAACTGAAGAGGCGAATAATGCAAAGAGCGAACCAAAAGCCATTCATTGGTGGGGGAGATTTGGCGACAACTGCACAGACCAACTACTGGATTGTTTCATGAACCATTTTGCCCCACCACCGGTGCAATAAAGATGAGAAATGGTTGTACTGGGAGCCATTTCCCATGACTTTTAATGTTCCGGCGTTAGATCCAATGTTCACCCTCTTTTCCCCGCCATTTGCATCAATTCAATTTGGTTTGAAGAAAGTCAGCCTCTGTCTAGCAACCTCCTTTCGCTCATCTTCGTGCCTTGCGCTCAAGAATTCGGAATTTGCAACGGACCTCTCAAGTCTCTGGAGGATCAAAAGTTCAAGGAGAATAGTGGCTGGTTCGACTTTTCAGCCAGTCATCAAAATGCATGCATGCTCTGCACAGGGGTGTTTTGAGTGATCTCATTTTGAGTCAAAGTGCAACCGAGAAAGGCTGGTGGTCCAGATTACTCAAGTCGTCTAACAAACAATTCGGAGGTCGTTCACTCAGACCCCGAGATCAAAAGACCTCCACGATCCCTCATCCTTCTTTTCTTTCGCAATTTTCCTTTGTGGTACGCTTGAGAGCTGAGTACTTGTAGAAAATGGAACAAGGCCTCGACTGGCCTTGACTACGAGGGAGGCTAATTTCTTGAAGAGATCATCTGAGGGAACAATTGGCGTTAGGGAGCGGAAAATTCTGACGGTTGCTTCTGACAGCCAGTTGTCTCGGCAGATTTTTCATAATTATTGCAAAATGGAAATTTATGCAAATTCATTGGCGCAACCAGGGTGAGAAAACAGGGCCAAAGTTTAGTCATCAAACACGAAGTTTTGATGAGAAACTTTCCGTTCTTGGTCTCCGTCAATGAATTTCCAGGACCCAGGCTTGGAATCTCTTCCTAATGTAGGCTCTTCATTCCTGGGATCCAGCACTTCATTTCTGGTACTTGATTCTCTTGATTGCCTCATTCGAATTGGAAGCGTCTGGCTGGAACGACACCAGAGGGTAGAGAGTTGTTCTATGGGCTGACCAAGATTCCGTCTTCGGAGTCAAGAAGTTCATGTCCTCTATACACGCTATTCGTGCGCCTACTGGTACTCTTCTTGTACTCCTACTCCGAATTGAATTTCTTCCCCAACAACAAAGACCACAAATCAAAAGCAAACTTCTCCGATAACGGCTTCAGTTTTAGCCCCGAATGTGCACGAATTAGCTTTAGCAAACGACCCAAGAACTGGCAAGGAGGCAAACTTTTGCATGTACTCTGGTCCATCCAGTCGATTGGTGAAGATCTAGTTGTAGAGAAGCGCTACCTAATGAAGGCGTTAAGTTGATTGGTCGTACTCAAAACTGGTCCAAATGTACCAGACCTTCAACTAGGTGGACCACAGCCGCCCTTTTTCTGGAAGGAGGGAGGATGTTTTGATCAAACCATTAACAGTCAGAAACAGCAGGGCTTTAGCTGGGGATTTAGTGGACGACATAGGAGAAGGAGAGAGTCTGGAACTAAGAAGATCCTCTGAATCTTTGATCGTCACTTCCTTTCAAGAGAGATCCATCCTCTTTCTCTCTGTTTCTCTAGTGAAGTGTAGTTTGCCTTGCTGTGGAAATTCATAACCACAAGATTTGGGATCTTGCTGCCTTCCTCCCGCAGGGATTTGGATCTCATCACCAAAACATGGTGTGTCCCTTCTTCTCGAGAAGTGGAGGTCTCATGAAATCATCTTGGAACTCGAACCGAACCGAACGAGGGGTGTTCGTTACTTTTTGTCTACTGGTCACATACAAATACGGACAGAGCGAGTGCCGAAATGCCAAAAACATGGCTCTGGGGCACTTTCATATATATCCCTTGCTTCCTTGCCTGCTCTCTCTTTCTGTTTCTCCCATCGAGTTGTGCATTCGAAGCCAAAAGTGGGATTGTTGTCTCACCAAGCACTTTTGAACTAAGTAAGTGCCGAATTCAAGAAGGGACGGAAGCACTCTCGGGTGAACATTGAGCGCGTAGAGAGCGTGGAACGTTTTCTCTACCAATGAATAGTTGGTGGTGGGTACGAGTGAATGAAGGAACGGGGGAAAAGCCAGAGGGGAAAAAGAGCAATGACGTGTTGTGAACGACTACATACGTAGTAGTAGTAGTATAGGCAGTGTTCCCGGTGCAGATCGACCGTTCAAGACTTCAAGTTCGAGCAAAACATTCGAGTGCATTAACTTTTATGTTCGGCAAGCTGAAGCATATTTTTACTTCCCCTTAACAGCCACACATTCCCTCTTTCTTGCGTACTTCCTTGTTAGTTTGGAGGGAGCAAGAAATTCCTGGCTCATAACTTTGGTGAAGGATGATGGCTGGCGGATTTCCATCAGATCCGCTCATTCGTTCTCTCCCCAAAAAGTTATCGGAATGGCCTGGATTGATTCACCATCGAGACTCCTCTCAATTGATGCTCTTATATCCCCTTCAAGAGCTCTCATCTCTTTGAGGTGGATGAAGCTCTCCTTTCGTACGACCAATAATTAATTGGACCATTCTTGTTCGCCCTTCTTGTCCTGTGATCCCAATTGAACTTGTCACTTGTCACTCTTGTGCCAGGAAACTTGACGGCTTCTCTGAGATTGGCAAGGCACCTGGCAAGTCTGACTCTTGATCTCGTTTATTCCGTTTCCCGTTTGTTCCATTCAGACACTTTTGGAAATAAATGACTTAAATTTAAGAATCGCCTCACAAGGTACAATGGCAACGGGCAGTCAACTCTTTTCTGAGAGCTCGAAGAACTAACTTGATTTTTCTCGTCTCTAAGCACTCTAAAAGTAGTTTTACTCATTGTGAGCGTGTCCTTTGTGAGGGTTCTTGAACCAAATTGGGTTGCGAGGGGGACGAAGACGAAGCTTTTGGTTAATTTTCAAGTCTGTCGAGCTGTGTAAGTCTTGTGTGGTGGTGGTGGTGACTGTTGGTGGGCGAATTTCAAGATGAGGGAAAGCTAAATTTCAGGAACACTTTAAGCTACTTGTCAACATGATGAAGAATGGGTGGTATACTTATCTCCTTAGAGTGTCATTCGGTGCCAGCAACATTAAAATGTCATGGTTGCATTAGTTTTAAGCTGCGATCAGGTTGTTTCCAGAAGGGTTTAGTATTCCCCGAGCTTAATATACGGCGTATGTTCCTAGACGAGAAGTAACTACAAACTTCAAGATGGGATGGGAGGCAATTTGGAAATTCCAAATACACTCAAGAGAGCAGGATACTACTTGGTAGTACACATACATACCCAGCATCACCCGTACTCACTTTTCCTTGGGTCGGTGCTGGAATCTTGAGACAGGCACAAGGTCTGTTGTTTAATGACTCGAATGGGCTGGTGCTTTAATCAGCAATGAATGGCCCCAACACCATTTTCATTACTATTCCCTTTTATTTTCCTTTCAGGTTATTGCTTCCAACGAAAATAGGATCACTCTGCCAGGAAAGAGTTCGCCCAGGAAAGTGAACCGGGACTCGGGAGGAAAGAGAACAAGAAAAAAGTTCGTTCCAATTGGAGCTGGCATTTTGGAAATGGCCAAGTCGTCTAGAAAGCCCAAGCAGCAGCAGCAGCAACAGCAACAGCCACGGCAAAGTTCGACGACCATGGTGTTATCTCGGAATGGAGGATTCTCCTTGATTGCTTCCAACTCACCATCACCATCATCGCGGTCAACGCCCCTCAAAAACTTGCATCAACACACCAATAGGCCCATGGCTGATGAGGCTGAGGAGATGCTCCTGTATCAAGGGGTGGGGCTGAGTCCCGCCCACTCACACCAGGAATCATCCAACAAAGTTTCACCCACCCATCATCAACGCGGGATGGCGGGCAATCAACGTGTTGAAAAAACGACTCTGCCTCGTTTGTTCCCTTCGGGAGTGAGAAACGCAAACAATGATGAAGCCGTGTACCACGAACCCTTCCAAAGTCGAGCTTCCACATCCCCAATTCGGTTCCATCCACAAGGGGACGAGTCTTCTTCTTCTTCCACGACCATTCCAGCCGTGCATTTGCTGACCAAAGGTAAGCCTTCAATTGTCCACATGGAACAATTCTGCCATTTCTGAGTCGAGTCGAACCAACTACGAACTACCTAGGGACGAAAGAACGAACTCACCTAGTAATAGCTGCTTAGCTGGTCGCATTTGCTGTGACACACAACCATGGATTTATGGACTTACGTGCCAGAATGCTTCTTTTTTGTTCCATGTCTATGATCTAGATGGGGGATTTGAGTTGGCTTAGTTCTGCCCCCTTCGGTTGGTCTTTCCGAAGATCGAGCACTACCAAACTTTCTCGAGTCCTAATATGATCGGTCGATGGTAACGAGCCTCAAAACGAAGGTCTTTCCACAAATATTCCCATGCGATGAGCACGTTCAAGCTCTAAGTCAGTCAGAACAGCTCGATGTCAAGACTCAATTTGTTCCCGCTCTCTAAGTATTGTAGTAGTTTATGTGTGTTGGTGTTTTGTGTGTGTGTCGTACCTCCTTTGACTTTCAATCCAAATTAGTTCTCGCTTGAAAAGAAAACATGACAATCCGTGGGTGCCACGGATTAAAGTGGATCTCCAGCCCCGCCTCATTCCTTCATTCTTACGGGCGACCTCCTATGCAGACGATAGTAGTCGGTACACATTCAGTAATGTACTTAATACGTATGGAGAGAGTGCACATTTTTTTCTGGAAGTATGCGTTCGCTCACGTCTTTTGTATTGCTTTTACCTCCTATGGGGAAAAGAGCTCATGATTGAAGTCAGGCCAGGGCCAAGACAAAGTAAGGTATTACCCTGTCTCCGAGGGTGGCTTTTCGTCGAACAATTGCCCACAACGAATACAATAATAACTGGCGATATGCTGAAGGAAGGTGTGTGTGAAGGGACCCAGCAATTGCATTGGTACGTGTGTTTGGTGGGTCCCCTTTGTTCAGTATTAGTCATGATTTCCAGGCCAACCAACATCTGCTGGTCCCCTTTACATTGTTCAAATCACACGTCGGATTTTCCAACACCTCTCCCCAATCCATGTATGATCTACCTTTGTTTGAAGAGGAGAATAATCAAGTATTCAAATCATATGAAAGTTATCGGGATGTTGGTTGGGAGATTTGAGATCAGAGAGCGGTTTTGCCGAGACAAAGACAATTATTCACCAATAATCACCTCTCGTGTCGTGCCTTGTCGATCGCTGATCCGACATTCGCCACTTTCGACTATAACTTATAATCCTCGAGATTTGGAGCGTGAAAATGAGAGCTAGGCGGGCCAATTGCCATTGGACCTTTCATCCGCCTGCTCGTTATCCTTTTTCATTTGATGAAGTAATCATTTTGGGCACGTCTGACTCTTCATACAGTTGATTGTGGCTTCAGATGTGTCAGAGTGGCTTAGAGTATCATCTCACTGATCAACAAACCCCCTACCAATTAACGAGGTTAAGAGTTCATTTTCAATCTCACGACAGACAAAAAGCAGTTCTTCCAAACACACACACCACTGAAGATTAACGATATTAATGGACAGACCATCCTTGAGCTGCCCCCAAACAAAAAGAATGAAGAATGTTCCAAGAATCTCCTTTTGAAAGTGTGCGTGCGTGCATCTTGCATTTTGTAAGGCTCATCATATCACAAAAAAAAGATTTCGTTTCTCTTCAGGGAGGAGAAGGAGGAGGAGGGTCTAGGATTGCATTGCCTATTTTGAGGGGCCCTTTTCAATTGGGCGCTGCATTTTGTCATGCGAGGCTTGTTTCAAGTGCATCATCATGCAAGCAAGTACCATTTTTCTCGCATTTACCAATAAGAGGCGACGCCTAATACTTGTCTCAAATAGTGTGTGTGAGTGAAGAGATGTTCAAGTTCGGACGAGTAAGCACTGTGCTCTATCTCTCGTAATAGTAGGGAACGTACCCCATTCACTACGTACATTGTTGGTCGTCCTCACCATGGTCTAGTATAACACGGGGGATATGGTTCGGGTGCCTGGCATTGCAAATGGCCATAAACTGTTATTGAATTTTCCCTCCAGGTTTCAGGCCAACGAATGGGTGCAGTGCATCACCCAAAACTTTTTGGGGACTCGTGGTGCTTGACTCTATCCCGAGCAGTGCAACTCACCCAAACTTCGTATGGGACGAGATCTTGGACGAGACACTCTAAACCCTGAGATTTTTTTTTTGAAATAACAAGCATAGAACGCCATCGATGAAGAAAGGGTTATTTACTCCTCCACTCTTTGGGAATACGAGTGGCCCTTAAAATGGAGTGGAAAAATCCTCACCTTCAACAAACTCAAATGGCAGGCAGGATGGCTTTTAAATTGGTTTTATTTCTTTTTGGAGCCATTGAAACGTGACACCGGGTTTGATGATAAGATCGCACCAAGCCCGCTCCAAATGGTGCTGTGTGTCTTTGAATGTTATCAATTCTATTGGTCCTATCATAGGCATTGTAGGCCATCTGTCACTCTTTCACCTACCCAAAGAGACGCTCAGAAGACACTTTGAAACACCAGACTTGTCACCGTGTTATCATTCAATCTGAGCTCGTTTTCTTCAGAAAAAATGGGCGTCCAGTATGGTTTGATTCTTTCGTTCGTTTGCGCTTGACGTTAGCTTGTCCAATTTGATACATGAATGAAATTCCACGAATTTTACGCTCATGAACTGCAGACAGATATGACAGGTATTCATATCCTGGGTCTAATCATTTTTTATGGCCCGTGCCCTCTTATACTTCGCTCTCTCGTCTCCTCTCTCTCGTGTATTCATCTCTTGGTTTGCTTGCTTGCTTGCTTTTTGCCTTCGCTTTGGGGAGTCTCTTGAAAGAGAAGTGTTCTGTTCATGGATGCTCCTTCCTTCTTCAGAGTCATGCTCAGCCTTAATTGCACTTTTGTTAAAGGAAAACATGCGTCTGACCCCGTCCATCGGCTGTGTGCGTATGTAGTTTTCGTAGAGTCAAAGCAGGGCTATCCGAGTTTCAAGTGCAAGCGAGATGAACGGTATGAATATGTAAATTGTTAAGGAAATTCTTTTCTGAAGGTATTTCACATCAACCCGCTCAGAATGGAGTTGTCATGTATGTAGGTGGAGTTGATTAACGTCCTACAGCGAGCCATTTTAGCACCCTAGAGCACCCAATATATTTTTTCTTGCGTCGTCGTCGTCGTCGTTTTCTTCTCCTTCTCGTTCCATTTGAAGCTGCCAGCGTGTCGCACACTCCCCGATCAGATAAGGGTCTTCTTTTTGACTCAAAGTCAAGCTAAAGACTTCGTCTTCGTCTTCTCTTCCTCGACTTTGGTTATGTCTTGACTGGTCTTTCTCTATGGTACTTACTTAGCCCAGCATTCCCCCCTGTTCCCTGGTTCGATGGTCTGATGCTGTAACACCACTCCCAACTGAACGAGACGGCCATCGCATCAGTTTTCCACACTCCCTTGTGTCGCACCATCACAGTCTCTTCTTCTACTACTTAGTCTTCTTCCACAAAAATCGAGTCTACTCGGGCTTTATTTCCGAAAGTGACAGGCCAAAGACAGGATAGAAGGTCGCTGGAAGCTGCTGGCATACTCACAGTCAAAGACAACACCATCTCGAACGGAACGACGATGATGATTATGATGATGATGTCGATGTCCCTTCCTTCTCCCCCCTCTTTATAGTATAGTACACACTACTGGTTGGTTCAGTGGCTATCTTTGGCAGCTTGCTTCTCGCGCGTCCTTCCATTTTCTCAGATTCCAAGCCATATTCCACAGCCACTCACTCACTTAGCCCATGCATGCAGACAAGAGGGAGGGGGAAATGGATCGCTAAGACCTCGAGAGAAACAATTAGGAGCCACAAATATGACAATCTTGTTAAGCAAGCAATTTGGCAACAATGGTGACAACAACGAAAACCAGAAACGCCATAGCTTAGAAAATTGGCCATTCCCCGCTTTAACGTGACAAAGCTTCCACTTGTGTGGCCAACTTTCATTCGAGAGGGTTTTTTTAGTGGAAAAGAGAACATGCATCGAAAAATGCCAAGATGACTGCTTTGCATATTGGGAAAGTCATCATTGCCGGCTTCAACCTTTTACAGCATTATATCTGATTTCTTCGTTGAGTTGGTCCAACCTTCTGCATTTGAGGTGCAGTGCATCCCTTTGGTCGTTCCTTGGAATACAACTAGCCTATTTGAAGCCTCAGTGAGGCCTTTTTCCTCTTATTTTTCATTCTGGGTTCTCCCCAAGGAAGAAGATATTAAAGAATATTGCTTGGGCCCGCCAGATGCAAGTGGCTCTGCACCACCATGTTCCCCTACGAGTTCACATACTCACCAACGAATGAAAGCACGAAGGAACGAAGAAGACAGAGTAAGCCAGCATAACACAAAGCTTGCCAGAGCCTGTCTTGAGGACAGGCATGTTCGCATGTTCCATCGTCAGGAGCAAACTGCCAATGTCATTCCAATCATATGGACCAGATCCAAAAACAGCGGCACAACTGGCACACAATCCTGTCCCAAACATCCGCACAACCTGCTTTCTTCACTCCAATGGGAACGTTCATGTTGCCACAAGTTTTGGTGCCAGGAAAAAGCCGGACACCTAACTTCATTCAAACTTGCAGAAGGGTCTGTCTCATCAATTGAGCCCAGAACTGAGTGTCTTTGACGGTATCGTGGTGCTCCTCCTGGCCCATAAAGGGTGCTCTCAATTAGAGTACATTACCCTTATCTTAACATGACCATTCTTCAAGGAGGGCCCCGAACTATTTCAACTCATGTGGCCTTGAGCGGTGGTCCGTCCAAAGTCTTTGGTTTCAGACATCCCTCTTTCTTGGTGGTCTTGGTGGGTTTGGCCCCAGAAAAGTCTTCTTGTCGTGAGTATGATCATGTGCACACAGCACCCAACGTGGACTTCGTGTGTAGGCTTAGAGGGGGAAGGACATGAAAGTAATAGGACACATACCATGGAGCACGAGGGAGGAGGAACAGGAGAATGAAAATGGCAATATGGCCCTTCTCTTCCTATCTTTATGCTTTAGTGACCAATTTCCAAGATTAGGCGCGAAATTTTACGGGCCGAGGCAGACTCAAAAAGGGATTTTACTCAGCATACCGCCCGCCACCCCTTCTTGTGAGTTGGCTCTTTCTCTAGAGGACTCAAAAGCAATCTTCTCATCATGAAACATCCCTCTGAATATGCAAATTTCCCAAAGAGGAGAAAATTGGGCCTCCAAAACTTCCCAATCCGACCAGCAGCAATAACAGAAGAAGATGAGGAGCAGTACCAGTAGTCCTCTCGTATAACAATGGCCGCAACGTGCATGTCAACTCTCAATCTCTAGTCAAAACCGGGAAACATTCTCCTCATAGCCAATGTGGTAGATATGTCTGCATTTTTAATCTACATGTAAGTCATTCTTGTTCGTCTGCTCTTGGCCTGATCTTGATTCATTTTACTCATTCCGGACAACGCCCCAAAAATCCACTCATTTCCCTACGAGAAACACTGCTACGGGCATTACATATTGGGCTTAACTGAACTGACCATCTCGAAATGGAGGGAGAGGTCCCCATCTAAAACACATCAAGTCGAGATATCCGCCCAAAAGCGAGAGATAATTAAAATGCAGTCACTCCAAAAAGCCCACTGAGATTAGACTGAAGGAGTCGCGGAATGAGGCAAATGACTTGGCTTTTGGAAATGGAACGAAATGTTGGCCGCATTGTCGTAGAAGAGTCAGTCAACTTGAAAGACAATTGTAGAAAACGTCTACATACACTGCTCGTACTGAATAAGAGGGCGAGGTTGAAGGCAGAGGACGAGGAGGGGTAAAGGCCATCTGATGCATGATAAAGAACACCAACAACTTGGACCCGAATCAACCCCAAAAGAGTCGAGATGTCAGACATGACAGCCCTGACAAGGAAGTGTCTTGTTAGTCCACAAAATATGGGCAAAATGAGTTCGCATGCCTGTGAAACCAAACTGAGCTCTTTTTTTCGTTCGGTCGCTTCACTAGAAAGAGGATACAGAGTATCATCAGGATCCTCCTAATGTTTTCGTGCTCGTGCTATGTTATGGCATTGCTTGAATCACGTTCTTAACGATGATGATCCGAGGTCATACGAATTGTGGCATTTCGTTATTTGCCCACGGTTCTTATCTCTTTGGGGCTCGTTAAACGAGGAGGACTTTCAATCCTGGTCTAATCTCAAGGCAGGTGAGCTTTGCTCTGGCCTCTCTTTCTTTTTTTCCTGTCTCTCTCGCTTCGTTTCCAGTGTTCTTGCCACTACAGTACTACTCGATCCAGTCTCGGGCCTCGTGCAAAAAGGGTTTTCGTGAGCCGAGCTTTTTGGTTGGCTTTAATTGAGATCCTAATCGGGTTCTCCGGTTCTCTCACTGTGCATGTGAGGGTACACTACATACGTATACTCGATGTCCGTACGAAGGGAGTGTCGGCCGATCCGACCGACCTAGAGGGTTTGTTCGCCCTTCAGATCTTGCCAGGCATTTCGAGCCAGTCACTCGGAGGGATTTGCTCGTGACTTGAGACTGTTCTCTTCTTTTTACCATTCATTTCTCCGAGAGTTGAACTTGCCCTTTGCTTCTTTATCAAACAACAGCTCTTCAACTCTTTGCTCTTCGTCGTCGGTCGTGAGTGAAAAAGAGAAGGCGAAAAAAGTGACGTTCCTTACGAATTCGGGAGGAACTCCTTGGGTACATTTACTCACGTACGTTCCTTTCTTTCAAAGGTTCTTGATCGAGGTGTAGAAGTGAGACTTCAAAAATCGCTTAGGCTTCACTTACAACAACACCTTGTGTCAAAGATCACTTTTCGCGAAAGGAACTGTCTGTTACAAGCGACAGGACTCCATTAAATCCCATTCTACCTAGGGTGGTGAATCTGTTTCTGGACCTGTTCATTGGTGTCTATAGAAAACGACCCCAAAAGGATAAGGACATTGTTCGCTAAATTGGATATTGGAACCACTAGCTTCGTACTTCTTAGAATAAAGGTCAGGCGACGGGGATCGATTGTGTCTGCTTTCGAAGTTTGATATCCTTTCATTAGAACTGCTTGATGTTTTACTAATATAGTACGGGATCTTCGTCATATCGGCATGACGTTGGTTCCTTGGAGAAACAACAGTTCTTTTTTCGTCTGGTTTCTGCTGATAATGTGGAACTAAGTCCGATTGGAGCAATGGCTGTAAGGTTAAGGTAAGGTAGAAACTCTAGGACTACCAATCGACTAAGGTCAAGGCACACGCGGAGCCCTTTGCTCAAGGAGTCGCTCGTCAAACACGTGTCGTAAACATGAGATTTCCCTCCTTCAAAATTGTCGTCCTTAGCTCTCCCTTAGGTTCCCAATATGCGTGCAAGACCCGTTGAAAGCGAACCTTTTCATGCACCAAATTTAGCTCGCGAATAGATTGTGTCGTTGGCGGAATGACGGCGCTAGTTGAGAGTTTTTGACTCCCACATGTTTCTATTCTCCATTGGGACTCCCACTATTGTATGGGAACAATGTACATTACGAAAAAGGACGACATGGCACATGAGACTCTTGGGTCCCATTCAAAAGTTTAGCCAGAAATGCATTAACTTAAATTAAGTCACTCATACGTGATTTCAACTCGATTCTCTGCAACCAAGTTTTTGGCAAAAAACTGTGAAGGCGACAAAAAAATATCGGGATATCGAATACCAAAAAGATTTTACACAATTCATGTGCAGCTAACCTCCGTTGTTGACGTGATATTCATTATACCGTGTTAAAACGAGATTATCCTAGTGCTGAACCATTCATGCATGTTGGTTCCACACATTATTCAATGCAAAACCATTCATCCTGTGTTGTTGGGGCCCTCTCAAGTGCAAAGTCTTTGTGATTGTAAGGTTCTGGTCTCTGGCAGGGACTAATTACCGGTATAAATTGTCGCTTAATGGCCCACCACATAAGCGGCAGCTTTTTTTGGCCTTTGTGAGAAGATTGGCCAGAAAGGCCTGGAAGGATCCGGTTTTAGAAAAGAGAAGTATGTACTTAGCCACCCTCCAAATGGGCTTTGCTTTCCGAACTTGGCGGCAAATGTCAAGGAGAGCTTAAGAAGTTGAATACCCCAGTGACAGCCCAAGTCAAACATGCATCTGACTTACTTAGGAACACTCACGAGATCGGCGCAGACGAGGTGGGAATCTGAAACACGACTCTTATCTGACCCATCTGACCCCAGAAACATCTCACCAGAACAGTAAATGTCGAGAGGTTGTTGGACAACCTAGCCCGAGTCAACGATGACAGCCTTGAGAGCTTAGCAACGTTTGATAGGCTCTCTTCCATCATCTTGTCAGTCAAATGAAATTCAAAACCACGAAGTTGGACCACCACGTGGTTCCCATGATAAAGGAATCATAATCACGGACTTGTAGGAATGGTCGTGTCTAATCAATCGTGGAGATTCTATTATGGCGCTCCAGTCAAGGACCATATCTCCTCTCCATGAATATTGCAGAACTAGCGCCCTCTAGTAGTGTTCCAATGGTCCATCTCTGGTACCCTCCCGGAATTGGCTTGGTGCTAGTACGAAAGGACCCGAACACGTGGGAGTAGCACCATGGTATACCAAGGGACTGATCTTGATTTCCTTGGGACGCTTTCTCATTTGAGATTGAGAGAAAGAGGGAAAAGGAGACTAGGGAGGCAGCAGCCGAGTTATCCACCTCGTAGCCGGTTCTCCTTGCCGACGTCTCTCCCCTCTTCTTTCCTCTTCTTGTCCCCTCGATCCAGGCAAAAGAGCAGACGGGAGTAAAGAACGGAGAAGCTCGCTGAACTTCACTTGATGTGTGTTTGTCCGCGAACTCGAGAGTTCGAGGGCGAAACAATATCCGCGATCGAAAGGACTCCGAGTCGTCAGTTTTTGGAGAGTGTCTTGTTGAGACAGTCGCGTCTGGTTCGTGCATTTGAGGAACATGAATAAATTGACAGTGGAAATTGGAAAGTGTGTTTGCTTGTAAGATTAGTGTTCTTGATTGATTGGACAGCCCTGACTGTCAACAAAAGATTGAAAGGACAATGTCCGCGGTGGAAAAGGAGACCGAATGGAGCTACACACCGGTGCCCACCCTCAGTAAGTAGCTCATCGGCGTCGTCGTTGACCAGATTTGACCATATGATTAATGATCGGGGCACAACGTGACATTGGTCATTATTTCACTTTCGAAGATGAAGTATGCTCAATCGAACAAGTTGTGAAAATCGCTAGTAATACCGACGATCCCAACACGCCAGCAGCTACAGAGCGGTGGCTTTTTTTTGTAGCTCGGTGTGCTCGTTCTGTAGCTTGATTAAAATTCTTTCTTCGAACTCGTTTTTATCCGTCGGAATAGAGATTTGGAAGCCATTCCAATGACGGAGAGTCCACTTGATTAAAAAATATATGGATGAGACCATCCCTGGGAAGCTTGGAACGAAAGAAAGACAGACCATACATAGGTTTATTAGTTATCAATACCACCTGGTGAGGAAGCTCATCATTCCTCCAAACCTTGGAGAGCATTCAGAATCGCTTTCAAGCCAATGATCCTTTGTCGGGCTTTGGGGGTTCTTGTTGCTGTTGTTGTTGTTGGGTTCACGGGCTTAATGAATTGAACCAATGACAATATGGTGGTGGTTTGGTGGAAGGGATGGATAGTGAGTCGTTGGTCGTTGACTGACGAAAAAAAGAAGCCTGAGAAGGCGTCTAAGAAAGTCCAGGTGAGCCTGACATGAACGATAAATCCTTCCTTTTATGAAATGATGCCTCATGCTGTGAAAAGTAGGGAAAGGTTGAGTCTCGCCTGAGCTTAGTGCACTCCTAAAAACCGAATAGGGACATTACCCTCCGGATTCGGGTGCAAAAAAACGGAAGGGTTAGATTTCATGCACCTACATTTGTGTCATTTTACGACGAGTAATTTCAAAAATATCTATTGAAAACAATCCGCCGAGGGAGACGGTTGCTCGTTGAGCTCAGAATTGTTGCCCCGTTTTTGGGGGGTATTTTGGTGAGCCTGAGTTCCTCTAGTGTGAATCCAGTCTCAAATTGGGTTCCTGCAATTCACTTTGAAACCTTGGGAGTTTCAACTTGCGAGAAGGCGAGACTGAAGACGGAGAAAGAAAAGAAGAGACTCCTCGACAAATTGTGACAGGTTCTCGTCCCTAATTGGACTTTGAAAAAAGTCGTCTTCTGCTTCTTGTGGTCGCTCGAACAAGGAAGATAATGGGATGTCGCTTCCAATCCCCCCTATCCCACGCGGTCCAACCCCAACAATGGACCTAGGATCAGCGAATCAGGGACCAAAGGGCTACCCTACGGAGGACAAACTCAAACCAGGTCGTCTTGCTTGAGATTGCCTGAACCTTTGGATAATGGACTTACTCTCTTCCATCTCGTGTTCTGTCGTAGTCAGATTGGAACAGGAACTTTAGGATGGAGAGGTGCTGGGAGTGATTGGTTCAAGCCTAATTGACAACCACTGGATCGTTGATTCTCCTCCTTAGTGAGTGAATGAGTGAGTGAGCTTGGCACTAGGGACAGAGGAGCTCATTCACTTCGCATTCGTTCGTTACTCGCTCGGTCGTTGTAGGGCTGACTTTTGTCCCATCACCACGCACGTGCACGCTCGTTCCAAATTTGACTCGCTTCAATGTGCATGTATTCAGTGCTCGGTGAATGTGCGGCTCATGTGTGTAGTGAGTCCTGGGCAATTTCCCCTTCGTCCCTTGTCTACAACATGATGGTTCATTTTAGCTTTTCACCACTCTAAAAAGGGACTATGCATACGGTTCACCATATTTGGGGTAGAATGCTGGGTAGATGGTTCCTCTCTGACGTATTCCATTCACTTGGAGGAGTTGCTGATAAGCGTGATATTATCGGTAAAGTCGCCATCCACGTAGTACATACATATATGTGTCTGAACGTGGGGCACTCACTATTCATTCATACGGGTGACGAAGAGGACTTTACCAGCAGGATATTTCCATACTGTCAACTGGAAGTAATTTAAAACAGGGGGAGCTAAGAACCATTCAGATCCCGACTTTGGTGAGGGTGAGCGGAAAAGAGAACGGAATTCAAATGTCATTCTTCTTTGGACGTGATAAATTTTGATACTTGGATGAGCTGAAGGAGCTAGGAGCAAGCAACTTTTTTGTGCGGTATCTCGGAGCTTCTTTGGTCCTTCTGTCATGTATTGTTTGTCGTATTTATCACTCTTCAGAATCTCTGAGACACGGCTGTCTCTTCTTCCTCTCCAAGACAAGTAAGTGCCAGCAGTCCTTTTCCTTAAGCCTCCAGAGGAAAGTTGACAACCAACGCATCGTTTTTTTTTGTGGCATAAATGTCAGAGATATTGACGCAAAGTTTTGATGGTTTGGGCTCTCTCTCTCTCGGTAAACAATTCGCCCAGGCCTTCTCACGTGCATATTTACATACAAGGCCAGGCGCGGAAAGTTTCAGCCTCCGATCTGCCATTTCCAATTACTGCTCATTTGAATCTCGTTGAGGCAGCGAAATCAATGCTGACATAGAAAGAACTTCACCACTCGAGTCGCGTTTCCGGGAACCCTCCTGGTTTCTTTTCCCCCCTCACTATCCCATTGTTCGGAGCTAAACAGTCAGTGGGTTGTTGTACAATTTGCAGTAGTAGTCTGTGGAGGGATTGTTTATTCTACATTTGCATGACACCCTCTTATTAATGACCCTGTACCCTACATTTAATTAGCAATTCCAAGAGGGCCAAGAAAAGCGGTTTTGTCCAGGAAGAAAGTAAAGAGAGAGGAATAAGGAGGAGGAGAACATTGTCGTCGTCGTACAATAACGAACGACCGAAAGGGGTTGGTTGAGATACTCGTTTTTAAGGCAATATGAGAAGTGAGGTTTCCCATCGCGAAGACACATCTCTCCCAGATCTCGGAGTGGCAACGACCCGCACTAATTCATTCCTTCTCGAGGTCATAACGAAGAACATTCTTCTTTCAAATGGGTCGGTTGGTTGGCTGGCTGACTTGCTCGGGTTTCCTCTAGCTTCTCGGTCTGCCTTCTCTCAGTTCTCTTTTGAACCCGCTCCGGACCCTGGAGTCAAAAAGCAATTGTGATTCAACAGTTCTCGTAACTCACACAAACTTGTTGTTGGACCACTTGCGCCACAATCGACTTTCCAGAACAGCAACAACAACAACACCAATGCCAACGAAGTATCAACACACACAAACAAGCAAGCAAGCAAGTATCAGCAACTACGTACAACGCCTATTTCGTGAAGCATTTCTTGGCCAAGAGTTTTTAGTTCGGAACGAGGCTGTAAGACCGGTCTCTCAGCTGCTGGTCGACGTATGTCGTATAATGTGTTGTGGCAATTCTTCCCAACCAAGAACCACGTCCTCCACAGACTCACTCACAACAAAGAAATCCAAGGACTCTGTTTTTGGTTTTCACTACATACTCGCAACGGCTTAGTTATTGTTGTCGTTGTTGCACTCGTAGGACATATACTTACTATGTAGGGTAGGGAGAATCGTGCAGACAAAAAGAAAATCTCCCTTTCAGTCGTTTTAAAAAAAACTCCCGGAATAACATTAATTATGAACGACGAACACAAGCGACTGCTCAAGAAAACTTTTCCTTCTCAAGTTCCTCCAGGCTAGGTCGTTTGCATGGATAAAGGAGGTTTGAGGCTCGAGTATACAGGTTGTGGTGGTGGTTGTGTTCTTACAATCCCGACTTTTGGTGGCTGGAGAAACACGCCAACACCACCACCACCACCATTTCCACAACTACTATCCCCTCTGCTTTGCCCTTGCCATCCTGCCATTCCTCTTGGTGCTCTAAAGACCAAGCTCACTCACTAAAGTCACTCGTTTGGCCTCAATGACGTAGAACTACGTACGAACTAACTCGACACGTGAGCTCGTCCTCCATTCCAGAATAAGTGAGTGAGTGTTAGTGAGAGGCTGGTCGACCCGACCAACGTAAAAACGTCCTCATCTTCTTTTATGCGATAAATTTGGAACCCCTGATCTTAAGACTAAGGGATTACATTTGCAAACATGACAGCTCAGGCTAAGCCCTTCCAGGGAGGGCCCACAAGAAAATTCCATGTTTTCCTGGGAATTGCATTATAAATGGGTGGCATGACTTGAGTGCTCGATACCGGATTCCAAAGTCTCGAAATCGCGAAACTCGTGAGCTTGGTCGAGTAAAAGGGAAGAAAATAGGAAAGTGTGTTTGTGAGAACAAGACTTGAAATACAAGCCCTAAAACTAATCCAAACTTTTTTTGCCGCTCAGAGCCCCCTGATTACATCGACCAATCAAAACTTTCCAAACTGACCACTTATGAGTTTTGCAATTCCACCTCTTGTGTCCGTCCCTGATGACGAGGTGTGGCTAGTCCAATAAACTACTCTATAATGCCATGCAAACGCTCTGAATTTGGGCTTGAGACTAAAATGGTATGAAATGAAGGCCTGAAGAGCCGGTGAGATACTCAATTCTCCCCCAATGTTGGCAAAAGTCAAGACAACAACAGCAAACCTTGACAAGCACCTGCTTTGTTTATGGGAAGATTCGAAGGGCGAACGAAATATGACCCATAGTTCTCGTTTACCGTATTTCCCTTGGGTGTCGAAAGATTTAGTATCTCTTTTCTTCCTCGGGCTCGTTTTCCCCCGTTGACATACGAGCACAGCATTGAGACCAGGGGCATGAGTGTGAGTGTGAGTGTAGCACTCCTTATAAGTATGTGGGTCTAGAATTGAGAGATCACGTTATCACCTCACACCTCCAACAATTCACCCTCAACACATCGTCCTCCAATATTTCAAGTGTGTAATGGCACAACAAGGCTTAATGGTCGTGGTCGGATCCATGCGTGGGATTGCGCTCCATAAATTTGCGAGAGCACTATTTTGAGGGAAAACTATCAAAAACGAATCTCAAGTTGTTACCAAGTTTTCGACGGGTACATGTGTGTGTGAGAGATCCCATTGTGCGCGAGCAATAACAAGGCATACATTTCAGATGTCATGTTTCTGATAAAGTTTCCACAAAAAGCGAGTTATCGTTGGTGGCCTTGCTGCTCAGTTTTCTTTCACCTTCAAAAAAGGCCGAAGAAGGTTTTTGAGATGAAGATCAACCATACGTCTTTTCTGTAGATGGATCGGAATTGGTTAGTTGACGTTGGTTAACGGTGCATGCGTTTTATGTGCACGTGCAGAGCTATTCACTGGGGAAGATATCACACTCGCTCAAGGTGTCAATGAAATACCGGAGATTTTTCCCTTCGCCTCTTGTTGTCAGCTCCCACCTACAAATGAAGCGTGCAAGATAATAAATGAGTGAAAAACTACGAGAGCGTACATATATATCAGAAGCAAGCAAGGAAGAACTTTCAAAAACCCTAGGCAAAAATGCATGTATTTTGCACAGAAAGAGGCCAACTTTTATGACACGCAACTTGAAGCTTCACTGGCCTGGAGAAGTTAGGATAAGAAATTGGCTGTTGAGTCTCATATTTTCGTATCTTCATAAGGTACCAGCTAGAAAAAGTGGCGGAAACCCAAACTCGACCTGCTTAAAGACACTGAAGATTTGTTCCAAAAAAGCTCAAACTTTTTATGGACAACTTGAGCTAAGCTGCCTTAAGTAGAAAATGCAAAGTCAGATCACTGAAAAGGGGCTTGGTAATATGAAACCTTGGCTCTTAAGAATGAAATGAAGCTCATGGGGTCGGTTATTGGGCGTTCCCCTGCACTGGGGGGGGGGGGGATTTGTACCCTCTAGAACGCTGCTTACGGAGAGATGTCCCTAGAGAGGTATTCCAGTAATTTGCAGCTTCACAAGCATTCCGTGAGGGAACGGCCAAACATGTGTGCACTTGTTATTGAAATTGTTTTAGTTCTCCTCAATGAGACGAAAAAAAGGGAAAACATATTTTTGGGGGGACAAATAAAAGAAGTAGTAATTTGGATGGCAAAAGTTGACTTCGTTCCTCTTATAGCAATTCGGTGTAATATAAGGGGGATTCTGAGAGGAAAAGTTTTCCATTCCATTTTCATCAGTATTAAATTTCCTAGCCTTCATTCTTAGAAAGCCCTTCTCGGGTTTTGAATTGGATGAGGACAAGTGGTGAAATATGAAGATATTTCAACCCTCAAAGGAATCAAGAAATCAGGGGTGGAAAAGGAATATGAACATCCATTGATATGGAAAGAGGATAAAACAACCCTGAATGGATTGAGTCAAGGGGGTGTTTGACATTTTCGTTCCGCAGGAAACGAAAAGACAAACATTCCTGAATGACAAGACTGTGCAGGAACCGATAGGATCACCTCTAAATGACGATTGCTACCAGTGATGGCGTATTGAAGTTGCATTAAATCCCGTGAATGACCCAGTTTCTGTTCCACTCCGAAATAATGTATTTCGGATTTAACAATTTTACCATTGTTTTGAATTAGTTTGTATAGTGCCGCTTTGCAAACAGGTTAGAACACTTTGTCGTTGTTCCATTGGCTTCGTTCTCAATGTCTAGCGTCAAGCTTTCCAGCTTTTGTCTTAAAGAGCGTCTGTTCGCTATCTCTCATCGACTCAAGCACCCTATGTCAAAATTACTGCTGTGGCGGTACTTCAAAATGTTCGGACCGTTCTTTTCATCCTTGAAGAAGTTAAGACATTTTCCCACTTGGGATTCCTAAACTCCTTCCTTGAGAAAAGACCTCGCACGCATCACACATAGCTCTAGAGCGTTGGCATGTGTCTGTATGTCTGTAAGCCTTTCACTTCTTCTCCACATTTCCCCACAACAACAACAACAACGACATTCACCATCATCCACTTTGGCGCACCGTACTTGGGGATTCCGGTAGTTAATTCCAAGCTGTGCGCTATACGACAATGTAATTAGCTAACCAAATTAGGCCAAATTCTAAATGGCCAAAGACTGGGACTCCGAGGGCTTTAAACCCTTCGTGTGCCAAGCCCAACTCCCATCTCGACGTCCACTACGTCGTTCATATGCGGAGTTGGTTTGGAGCTGAGAGTTAGGTACGTAGTACCAACTTCCAGGAACGCTCTGAGAAAACGACAGCAAGGTACAATGAGGAAGGTATTTCTTATTGGCCATACAAGTTTCCGGTTTCGTGCAAGGTCCAGTTTAAATCCTGCCCCAGGCTAACTTGGAGAAGATAGAGTGTTTTGTGGCAGTCCAGCCTTTAACCATCCTTGATCGCCCGCCCTGGTTGGAATGCTCTTCGTAGCTTCTCTATTAGTTCCTACCACTTGCACCAAGAACAAGCGCGAACGAAAGACCGCTAACACCAACACAGCTTCCCAAAGTCAAATTCTTTACCAAAGGCTTTACCGGTACGTTTTTGAGCACACCAATGTACGTTGGAACTGGGTTTTTTCTTCCTTCCCAACTTCAATGGGTAATGTGTGTAGCGTCTATCCTTTAGTTTTAGCCTTTCTTTAAAGGCAGTGTACCGTGGAATGACCACCGACGGATCAAGGTAGAGATCAGAGGGTATTACAAACTTTTTTCCTTCGTCCCCCTTTTGCAATCATCTAAAGAAATTGGAACACTTTACCACCCGCCCTCCTACCAACTCGCTCCAATTTGCAAGTCTTTTTAGATTAGCTATCCACCAAATCTGGAGGCCAATCTAAGATCTTAGAACGGACCACAGGTAGTGGAACACATTCCCTTGTGTTTGCTGCGTTAGCTGTTACTTGGTTCCTCAACAAAAAAAGAAGCTAACCACAATGCGTTCATTGAGCTAGGAGCACTGTGTGGAACACTGAGAACACGTAAGAGCAAATCCTTGGGCCCAAGGCTCGAACCAAGAATGCTATGCAGTAGTGGAATGGACTACTAGACTGGAACGAGGAGAGGGAAAAAAGGGAGTTCCGTCTTCTTCTCCTCTTTCAGCTAGACCCTCTCCTTCTCTCTCTCTCTCTCTTTCTCTCTCTGTCTCCCAGTGTCTGCAACTACTACCATAGTAGCCCCTATATCACCAAACCGACTACTGAACTGTACTGTTCTTCCAACTTAAATCGAAGGCTTCCCAAAGTCCGGGACACAATGTGTTCTTTGAGAAGACCCCAAGCTGGCAGTTTCCAGTATCCTTTCTATCCAAAATTCGCCGTAGACCAAACAAACATTTTCTCCCAAACTGAGAAGAAATACGTCCCTCTCTGAAAAAGGATTTTTCAGAATGCTAGTTCTCACATGGATTTCCAGACTTTTGGACCTAAACTTCAAGAGAAGACACATCCAGCAGAGTAAAAGGGGATAGAGGATTGGACGAGGAAAGAGAGAGCGAGAGAGAGAAGGCTCCGAACGAGAAAGAGAGAGAGAAAGAGAAAGAGGGGCTGAGCTGAAAGAAAACTTTCCTTTTTCCCGCGTCTTGATTGCAATGAGAACGCCTCAATAGTCAAGAAACGATTTCATTTCAAGACCGGCAAAGAAAACGGAACTTAGAGACACCCACCAAGTTCCCTGCCAAGCCTTTGGGATTGAGCATTGAACCACGATACCGGAGAGACCAAAAGAGAAGAGCAGAGTACCAAAAAATCCGAAGGGGAATGGCTCTTCTACCCTTCTAAAACACCGAGGCTAAGCTTGTTGCTTTGTTTCTCTTCGACTTTCGTAGTACGTAGGCTACTTATTTTCTTTCACAGTAGGTGCACGTAAATCGAGACATAGCCGAGGATTGGATTCAATGACTGCTGGTGGCGGTGGTGGCTGCAAACTTGATCCAACCATCGAGGAAATTGATGCACAAGTGTGACGCCCGAGTTAGTCACTTTGATTTGATTAAAAAGTTTGGAGGCGCTTTACGGATTGAATGAACTTTGTTCCCCGGGAGTTCACGGCGCTCATCTTGGTCGCTCGACGTTGAAATGCCCCAAGGGGCCACCACCGCCACATATAATACATTTACTACCTACACATATACTGCATAGGAGAAGATAGACATCCCCTCCTCACGAGCATACACACAGGGTGATGGCAGTAGCGAAGTTTGTCGTGTTGACATCTGTCCATGATCCACCGGGGAGTGGATCTGATTTCAATCTCCAAGTCCGGGATGTTCCCTCCTGAATTTAATGAGACAGTTGTTGGCTTCTGGAGAAGGCCAGTCAGAGCCTTGCCACCACATACAAGTTTGGCTCATGAAAGTTCCTCTGATATTGACATTCAATGCCTTTATCTATACGTACAAACGTACATACATTAACGAACCGCTTTCGGATCCAGAGACCTCGAGAACAGAGGACAAGAGAGAGAAGATTGGTTGGATGGCTGTCAAGTGAAGACGAAATACTTGTACAGCCGCTCTGATGTATTGACAATCAAATTGACAAGAACAGGGTTGTTGTTGTTGTTGCTGTCTCCGTTGTAGTAGTGGAAGTAGGAGTACTACAAGTCTTTTTGGAAAGACATGTTCCTGGCGTAGTTGAGGTTATCTTGACATTCTTTTGGGGGCCCCTCGCTTGGTCGTATTTCGGATTTTGACACAATGAAAAGGGTCACCCGTCTTCTTCTGCTGAATCTGAGGTCAGTGGAGGAGAGAGTTTCGGGATGAGATCCCTCACTTCCTCGTGGTGTCCCCGATATTGGACATGACCCCGGTCTCTTCTTTTCCTCACTCCCAGTATCTGCGTTTCCCCCTTTGGTTTTTGTGTATTATACTGGCATTTGGTGGAAGACTAAAAACTTGACATGTTACATTATCAAAACCTTTAAGTTCTCGTTTTTGTAGCCATCATATGCGATTTCATGGCGCATCTCAGACAATCAATCAATTTTTGCGTTTCTTTAGTCTGTTCCAAGCGACAGATCCATAGGTGTGGTATTCCCAAGTATAGTAAACCTTCACAACTAGTACAACGCTACGACTTCTAACACTTCCCTTCATCTCATATTGTGTGGCCTTTAAAGGGTCCTTGGACTCGGACAACCATAGCATTGAACTCAAGCGAGGCCAAATACGTAGGAGGAAGAGAAGCAGAGATAGAGAAGGCCATGGGGCCCTTAACTTAAAAGCGCAGACTTGTTATTCTCAACAGAGCCGAGGGATTATTCTCAAAGCAATCTCGTATTATCCCCCTTGTTCGCCTTTTGAGAAGCAAATATTAAAAAACGGCGAGAAAAAAACCGAAGGCGTGTTCGCGTAAAAGAACAAAACTCATTGAACAAAACATGGCGAGGGAGAAGTAGTGTTGTTGTTGTTGTAGTAGTAGTGCATGTCCACGAAGAGAGGACACAGGAAACATGAGCCTGTACTTATGAAGAGTGGATTTTCTTTCCTGCTATGTGTCTCTATTCACTCACCCAAAGGGGTCCCCTCCGTTCAATCTGCCGAATACAATGTAAGTGAGTGAGTGTAGTTCGAGGTCTAGATATACGTGTTAAATAAGCTTCATCTCGGCTCGAAATCTGAGCTATCTTTAATGGGACGGTGAACAATGGTGGGCAAACAATGGAGTGTCTCATTATTTTCTCAAGTGCATCCAATTTATCTCGAATGGAAATTGGAAATTGAAATATTCGACTCATTTCAAATGAATGGATGAGGAAGTCAAGCCCGGAGCGACAAGGCTGGCAAGCCACTCACTAACGAACCACCACGCAATTTGGAGGCCAATCAATTCCATTTTTCTGCCACTGCTTGCCAGCCAGCGGCAAGCTCCTTGTTTCATGTTCAATCCTCGAGAATTGACGCGATCACGATGAGCTACTCACTCGACTGTGCACAATACGTACGTAGTAGTGGTATTAGGAGAAGAAAAAAACAGTCGCTGGAGGAGGTGATGATTGGATTCGACTGGATATTGATTGTAAGCGCTCTACTCAAGCATCGCGAGTCTTGAGGTCTCCTTTTTCGTCTTTTTTCATTCTCCTGGCTTTGAAGTTCTCGCAAGTTTCCTCTACCAACCACTTTTTCTCGTCCTCTTGCACAGTCTTCATTCTCTTCTTTCTTTCTTTCTTTCCTTTCGTTTCTCTTTCTGTCTGTGTGTGTTCGTTTTTTTAAACAATCTTCTCTTCTGTCTTGTGAGGAACTCGTCTAAGCAGGCAATTTTTCTTTCAACAGCGCTTTTCATTTCTCTCCTATTATATGACAATGTTCGAAGGCCGGATCTCAGGACGCTAAGGAAGTGATGACGACGAGAGCAGGGGCCTCCCGCCATTCTACCATCAATTCTATTGCTGCTTTTCCTATTACTCATATCTAGGCCTGTGCGGTTTTCAAAACACGGGGAAAAACTAATGCCCATGTCTTAAAAGTAGAAAGTTTTTTGACCTTCTTTAACGTGAGACAAATGGAGGAGGACAGGCGCAAAACATGGAAAGACTCACCATTTGTTCTTCTCAAACATTACTCTCGAACTTAATCGTTCCAAAGTGTTGGGATTGAGTGATGAAGTATTTGTCCGCACTAGAACGCCATTAACCGTGCAAAATATCGAGGCATTGCAGGTGCCTACTGACATCATCCAACCATCGTTCTTATGACAGCCCGAAAGTCAAGCCGCTTTTGGATTTGAATTGAAATATGAAGGCTCAAGTAAGGCGATCAACGTCCCAAAGTCGGTCTCGTTGTCGTTACATCTAACCAACATTTCATAATGGCCTGCAAATTCAGGTTGGAAATTGCAATTTGTAAATTATGCAACACAAACTCCTTCGAGTCTACTGACTCACCACACAAAGTTATGTTTTAGCAAGATATGCTCCAAGAAAAAAAAAACAAATGAGGAACGTACAATTTCTTGCCCATGTCCGTAATTTGGTGGTAAAAACTATTCAAATCATAGAGTGTGCGGATAGGCTTGCAGTATGAGTTTCTCGACCTTTCCATGTGGAAAAGCGAGTCAGCCACAAAAACGTGCTTAAGTAGTGCTAATGTTCATACGTCCACATGTGTACTACGTTCTGTGCTAGTAAGTCCATCTCGGACCAAATACCCCTGTTCCAGTTTCATTCCATAACATTCTGACATGATTGATAGGCTAATTAGTAAATTGAATCTCCCAACGATCTTGCTGGCTGGCCACTGCGAACTTCGACTTGATCCCTCCTCACAATTCTGTGCTCTTTGTGGCCAGAGAATTCCTGCTGCTTTTCAAAGGAACCGGGTCGGTTCAGCTCTATGATTCCTGGGTCGACCGACGTTTTCTTCGTCGTTCTCGCATGGAGTTCGGTCTGCTGTTGGTCGGAGGGTTGAGTTCATTCTTGGCCAGATTGGTTTGTTTTGTCTGGGAATGGCATCGGCCACTACTTACTTACTTTAGTATACATACTGTGAGTACCACCATCATTGCTGATGGGGGATGGATAGTCATGATGGACGATCGAGTGACTGTTTGTCGCCTACGTTCTGCCAAAGACCTCTCTTGAAATGTTTCAATTGAGATGACAACAGGAATTGATGGATCAGCACCATCCATCTTCATCAATTGAAGGCTCAAAAATCTCGCCAAACTTTTCGGACCAAGTTTTCTTTCTTTCTGTCTGTCGATTCCCAAGAAAACGAAACAACCCCAAAATTGTTCTGAAGAACGTTTGACTTTGTTTGAATGGGTGTTCTCGCACATGAACAACCACCACCATCACCACCCCCTAGCTGCCGAAGCTTGAGCCTTTACAACTCGAGCATCACGAGGCCCATAAAACTTTGCTTCGGTAATTGGATCCGCCGAACTAGCTTCAAATATGTGTTCAACCCCGAGTGTTGGCAGGTCATGCCAACACTCGAACTGCATGCAGCACACTGTGTGTACGAACGAACGTATTACGATTTTGTTGAACGACCCCAGTTCCTCACCTTTTTAGTACTACGCCCCCTCGTCATGAATGCGAGTGGATGGAAGTTGTAGCAAGTACTAAAGCTATTTCGAGGCTGTTCTTTTTAGCTCCAGGTTCCTATTTCTAGGCAAAGGCTACAAGTACATAAGGTAAATCATTTCGTGGGCTAGAACCCGACCTGTTGGGCGAAAGGTCCAACTTTGGGAATAGTCTTTTTCATGTCTTCATGATATGACGGGGAAACGAAGAGAGGGGAGGAGGAATTCCTCTCGACAGGAACAAAACTTCTCGTCCATCTCATTCTGTCTGGCTCGCCTGATGTTGGAAGCATAAAGCATGATTGAGTCGGATAAAACTTTAGCATGGAAACAGTTCCGGTTGGAAAGAGGACCAAGTAATTCAATTACGATATGGATTCAGCGTGATCCCTCATGGTCCAGAGGCCGAATAGTTTTGGTCAGAGATGACAAGTTTTTCCAAAGAGGAAGTCGAGCGCTGGTCCCATTTTAACTTCCTCGAAGCTGAAGAGCACACTTGTGAATTTTGGAACATTTGATCAAAGGCGGGCCAAACCTCACAAAGGAGGACAGGAGGGATGAAATCAATTTGCGAATATAACAGGAAGCCTTCCTTTTTCTTTGCTTGTGAAGACCAACCGCCAGCCTTCTAGAACATGGCCTTAGAGCTAACAAGCCTTGAGCATCTTGAACTTGCACTCGAGCAACAGTTCAAACGATCTTGAGTGCCTCGTCGCCCATAAAAATGGCAATAAGCTGGGGCTCAGAAAATTATGCATTAAAATCCTCTCCTCCCCCGTTTGCTCTCTCCCCTCGTCGTCGTTTCATTGTTATTATTTTGCTTCTGAGACTTTACCCGTGTCTGGCCCTTCACGACCATTCTCACATTATCGAAATTTGAGAAAACACGATGAAAAAACAAGGCCGTCAAGTGGATGGGAGAATGGGGGTCCTAAAGGGTTTTGTTCCTCTCGTCCACCTAGTAGTCCTAACAACCCATACTAACATGGCCGTTCATGTGTGCGAAGTAAATTGAAGGACGGCCAAAACGCTATTGTACTGCGTGTTCGAGAATGTATAGTGTACGTATACACCGCAGTAGTTGTGCAATTTGTACTACCCGAATAGAATGAGGTAGAGGATAAAGCTCACTCTGGCGTATGATTATTTTTACTCGTCCAGTCGAGGCTGTCCATGAAAGATGGAAGAAGCTCGTTGCTCTTCAGTGTGTTTCATATCAGAAGCCAGATGAAGATGAGTTATTCAATAAACTTCAGCTCGAGATGGGTCGTGACAGGAGCATCCAATGTAATAATATCACTCTCTCTCCCTGTTCCTCTTTCTCTCTCCTGTTTCGCAGACGACTCTCACGATATCTGATTTGCGACTTTAACAACTTTGACTAATATCCTAGGACTTCTAGTTGTTGACTTTGACGCTCATTTGAATAAATGATTCATGCCCAACCATGCAAACGTGCACTCGAAATCCTGACTCGGCGACTTATTTTTTCAATTTCTTCTGAATGGATGGCAAAGTGATGAAAAGGTGCTACCAGAAGTAATAGTAGTTGGTTGATTCTGTTGAGCGAATGCGCCCGGTAGCTTGCTCGTGGTCTCCTCGTTCACTCGTTCCCTTGATCAGTGGCCAAATCGATCATCTTGGGTAATCCCCTTGTCTGACAGACTTTTCCCTCCGACTCTCGATTCACTACCATGTACTTGCAGGCGTAGTTTCTAACTACCCTATAGATAGCCGTAGTCATAGTCAGATGCCATGGCTCTTGAGTATTCATAAGAGACTCAAATATGAGAAGTTCAAATATTACTATGACTGGGACGACAGAAGAAACACATTTTGGTTGCCGTATTTTCTTTTGATCCACGGCAGAAATCCTGCTTTGAAAAGAGTGAAGACTGTGTGTGTAGTAAGAACTACGCAGAGAGAAGCTGAGCGCTCGTTGTCGTCGTAATTGACAATGCCGGGGGCATCTCGTTCAATGATGTCTCTTCATGGTTTCTCCTCCTCGAGTGGCTTACAGGCTAAAAGTAAAAAAGACAGTCCAAAAGTCTCAAGGGGAAGATGGGGCTTTTACTACGTAGTGGTGGTGGTAGTGGTGCGGTGCGGTAGCTAGCTCACTCTTCGTCTTGTTCCCAGATCCCACTCAAGTTCTTGAAGCCGTGCGGCTGATGATTTCCACTTCTTGCTGGACTTTTCTCCTCCATTTGTCGGTTGCTCATCCCGCCGCCGGATGCTCTGTCATAAGGACAAATTTCTGGCCCCTGCTGCTGTCACGAGTGATGATAATATGACCTCAGAGCATTTCCTCACTCCTTTCTCTCCCTCACTTTTTATCACTCTTTGGTTTCAGACCAATGATGTCTTTTTTCATTAAAGATCTCTAAGCCCATAAAAAGGGGAGAGCCTTTCCATTTACGTATGAGAGCGGCTCTTTCGTTCTCCTTCTCTTTGTGCGTGTGTGTGTGTCTCTTTGACACTTGCACTACTGTACAAACTACGATGAGCTGAACTGGGTGGAAGATGGAAAGATCTGAGAAAGAGAGAGAGAGAGAGAAAGACGAAGGACCGACGAGATTTTGGCGAAGAGCTCGTTGAAAACGCCACAAGATCTTTCCATGTATAAAGACGAAAGACGAACAAGAATAAGAGGAAGAAGAAGAAGAAGAAGAGCAAAAGACCCCAAAGAAGGAAAGTTTCGAGGGCATCTTTTTAAGGGAGATTGATGATGAAAAACGGGACGAGAACTAGCAGGGTGAGTGAGTGAGTGAGTGAGTGTGTTTGCGTGGCACTGGAGGCCTCTTCGCTCGCTCCTGAGTTCTGGAAATGCAAATAACATTCCCTCCTCATTCACCATCCAAACCCATTGCTCCACGTCCCACTCGAAGTGGTATTAAAAAGAATTTCAGAGGGCAAAGACGCTCTTTCTTCCGAGGAGGGTATCTCCCGTGAGTGTGCCAGAGGTCCCGTCCGCATCTCGACCTCAAAATTCCTTTCCAATTGAACCCCCAAGTCGAACTGCGACTGCTTGCAAAGATTCGAGAACGACATAGAGAAGCAAGCAAAAAACGAGCCTCCTAATGGGTATCGCGTCTCTGAGATCTTCCATCGATCGTCGTCTGCTTCGTCAGTCTCTTCTGAATGGGCTGTCATTACAAACAGATCTGAACACGATATTTCCTTTAGCTTAATGTGTGAAACTCCCTCTCAGATTTTGGTCAAAGTCATCCATCCTCTGATGATATCAGGTCCACCCTTGTCAATTATCTTTTGGGTGGAGGAGCCTGTGAGCTCACCAAACCATTGATTGATCATCACCTCTCCACCAGTTACCCAACACCACCACATACATAGCACTACATTGCTACTCAGTGCCCATATCTTGAGCTCAAGTGCGTGTGGGTACATTAGGCTTCTCATGCCGTCTAATGACATTCTACAACATGAAATGAATGAATGGGCTTTGCTATTTGCTTTTTCAGGTAGCGTTTTGGATAATGCCAGCAATACATATACCGGAGGCCGTCACGCCAGCCTCATCGCCTCCTTGAGCAAAGCCAATGGATCGTCGAGTGGCCTCGGTGAGGCCGCTACTTTGCAATTGAGAGAAGGCAGTTTGGCCGGACAAAAAGTCAATTATTTGGACTCGGGCTACTCTGAAGAGGACACAGACCAACAAATCACCAGTTGCCTCATGCAAACAGCCTCGGGGAGCATTTATATTCCTGGAAGTAAGTCTAAATTTAGACTGCATTTATTACCTGCCAAACTTTGACATACGTATATGAATGGTTCTTTGCAAAGGCCCAATTGATGTGTTTGACTGGGACAATACAATACAATCCAAAGGAACAACCATTTTAAACTCAAAAGACCTTCACGCGCTTTCCTGAGAATTTGATTAATTCATATTTTTGAGAGGGGTTCTATCTTTCACGGACGCCTCAAGTCATGTCGCACTTTTTTCTCCACCCAATTTCCAAGAAGGAATTTGGCAGTGCAGTTTACTCTTGCACATAATTAAACACCACCTCGTCTTGATGAAATGCCACTCATTTTCAGACCTCCCCAAGAATTTGACCGTGGACTCTCGTTTGGAATACCGGCTGCATCACTCAAATCATTCACCGCCTGACCACACCAGTCCAGCCAAAGACCTACCCAGTCATTCAATGTCAGATAGGTAAAGAGTTTCAATTTCCTCTTGTTTTGTTAATGCAAATCATTCCAACCGAGCGCGGGGGCTTATCTCGTTCTTGTCTTGGTATCTAATTGAATGAACCGGGTCATCTAAACAGCACTAAAAAGAGTTCTTCTATCTGTTCCCCCTCCTCCTTTTCCCTTCTTGCTTCCTCGCATCCGTTTCACAGAAACCCAAGTTTGCAATTGAGTCATGCTGAGACTCCGTTCTTGCCACCACCACCACCCTCGAGTAAACGTTCTGGCGACCCCAGAAAACAACTCAAGCGGAGAGATGACAAAATTGGGCCCCCATGGGAGAAGAATTTCATTCGGAACTGTTCGTGGAAATGCATTGCCATCTTCTTTGTCCTCCTGGCTGTGATACTCGGGGCTGTTCTGATCACTGTGACAGGTTAGTACTTTCCAAAAAAAGACCACCCCAAATACAATCACGTGCATTCTCAGGTTCAAGATTGCTAAAAGAGCCTAATATAGGAAAGTACCCCACCTTCTTTTCACGTTTCATCGTGCAAGAAGGGCGACGGACCAAACATCATGAGTGCACTTTTCAAACCCAAAATCTAGCCTCAACAAAAGTTTCTTGCGAACATTCCTACCACATGTACATGAAGCCTTTACAGTAGTAGTCTTGATCTCGGTCTTTTCACATTTCTCGATATGATGTATTCGTCTGATATACAACTTCAATAATGTATACAAATTATGCACATTTATGCATATTTATGCACATTTTTCCATTCCTCCCAGCAGCCTCAAATTTCATCCCAGAGTCTGACGGACCGTCGGCCTATCCAAGTGCCAAGGCCTGCGCCGTTCTAGCTGAGAGTGAGGATGAGGGTCAGGATATTTCAACCTCATCCCAGCAGCAGCTCTCTGTGAGTTCCATGGGGACACAACTGCCTCGGAATTTGCCTCCTGATGGCACCTCATTCCGGCAGATCGCCCTGGGAAAGAGTCTAAATCAGGCCATTCCCGCGTATGGATACTGGAACATTCAGTTCTATCAATCTGAGGCCTCTTATGTGAACATGGACTTATCTGTGCCCCGCGGCGCTTCAGTGGGCTTGTATGCGAGACGGAATGGCCTTCCAACTCACACTAATTACGACATCATGGAGGTGATCAAAGGTTTCGAAGACTCTAGAAGCCGCAGGTCCTCTCGAGTGAGTCCAGTTTCTTTTTTTCCATTCGTTTGGGTTCCCACTTGGCTCCCCTCACCCGTCGTTTTCTTTCTTTTTCTAATTTTCCCTCTCATTTCTCCAGCGCTCAGTGTCCAAGTCATTGCCTCTTTTCCTCACCGAGGGCCATTGGTTCATTTCCTTTTACAATGATTACGGAGACGCCCAAACCCTTGGTTTCATGGGCACCTTGTCTCAAGAGCTCACCGAAGGTTGTCCCAAGGGCTGTAATGGAAAAGGAGATTGCGTCGCAGGGCGATGCCATTGTCAATCCGGGCATAGTGGAAACGATTGCAGTCAAGGTAAGAAAATTATGCCATAATCAATGCTCTCGTCCGTCAAGAGTGAGTGAGTAAGTGCACTCTAAAACAACGTCATGAAAGCTGAGATGAGCACGAAGATTGTTCTGTTCCTCATTTGTAGATGTATGCCCGGTCTTGTGCAACGGCCATGGAGATTATGTGAATGGAGAGTGTGTCTGTCAGCCCGGATGGAAGGGCAAGGAATGTCATCTAAGGCACGAGGAATGCGAGATCACTGACTGTAACGGCCACGGACACTGCGTGGAAGGGCTCTGTCACTGCATTAAAGGATTTACCGGCGAATTCTGCGAGAAAAGTAAGGCAAAAGAAGAAACAGGCTGAAAGAAACACCATGCACAAACGCTTTCCCAGCCACTTTGGAATTCAAAGAAAAGCCCCTTTTTGCCACTCTCTTCGTTTCTAAGGCCAAAGCTGAGCCATAGGCTCCTTCTTTTCACGTCGTCGAAAGCACCACCACGTCACAATGGTGAACAATGCAATGCACGACGCCCGTGTCCGTTATCCGTATATCTATATATATTTTTCTTGATCCTCTTCTCATCTGGTTCCCTCCATTTCAGCCGATTGCATTGATCCCACTTGTTCGAATCATGGTTTCTGTGTGGAGGGCGAATGCGTGTGTAAGAAAGGCTGGAAAGGAGATTCCTGCCACGAAATGGATGAGGAAGCAAGACAATGCCTTCCAAATTGTAATGGTCACGGTCGATTTGATCTGGAATCTCAAGTGTGTCACTGCTCACCAGGCTGGACGGGACAAAGTTGTGCCAAGCGAGTCTGCAATTTGGACTGTGGGGAACATGGAAGGTAAAAGAAAACAGTCAACCAAAGATGGAGGGTCCAGATTTCCCCTTTTTTGAGAAAACCATCTTAAAGAAATTACACAAAAAGAAGGTAGGGTGCCGTCTCTGTCTACGTCGCCTCCATACAATGCGTGTGGGAACAATACGTACACCCAGTTTTTTGGGAGGGATTCTGTAAAGGAACAAACCGTATAAGGATGAGAAGCCAACTTAAAAAAAGAGAGAAGAGGGAGGGAAGGAGGGAAGGAAGACGAAAGAAAGTGGAAACTGATTTGGCCGGACCACTCGTTAAATTGGGATAGCTTGTATTGATTGGAACCTTATACTGTAGGGACAAGTTTCCGAACGTACGTGCCTCTCCAAGTTCCTCACCTTTTTTGTCCACCCACAACGAACGCCTTTCACTGGTTGGTGCCAAAACGACATGTTGTGTGGCCAAATGAAGAAGGGCAAAAAGGACCCTCGGTGTCTGGCCTTATAGTGTTCCGGTACACCGTTGAATTCTCTTTCATGCATTTGGTTCAATTCACAGTTGCGAGGACGACGCTTGCGTTTGTCGTGAAGGATGGGGAGGTCCACGATGTGAGGAAAAAACGTGCGACCCGCGATGCTCCATGCACGGCCAATGCAAGAATGGAACGTGTCTTTGCGTGGCAGGATGGAACGGGGTCCATTGTACATTGGAAGGGTGCCCCAGGCAATGTTCCAACCATGGCAGCTGCAAGACCAACTTCAACAGCGATTGGTATTGCCAATGCCAGGATGGTTGGGAAGGTGATGGTTGCGAGGTTGAGTTGGAACGCGAATGCAACAACGACATTGATGATGATCAAGGTAAAGTGAAAGAATGTCTTAAGAACCCCTCGGCAAGTCACGCAACGGATCCACGACTATTCACTTTTTCTCTCGTTTCAATGCTTTCTATCGTCTTTCTTATCTGTCCCTTGTTCTTTTTCGTACCGTAGATGGACTGACCGACTGCGAAGATCCCGAATGCTGCGCCAGCACATCCTGTCAAGACAGCGAACTCTGTGCCACTGTTCCACGTCCGATTGAGATTTTACTGCAACGCCAACCGCCAGCTGCTACGGCCTCATTCTTCCAGAAAATGAGATTCATCATCGAGGAGGGATCTCTTCAACGATACGCCAAAAACACCGCATTCAATGAAAGGTGAGGGAGCTGAATCAGTCATTTGCCGAGGGCTAGAGTACTTCCGCTCGCTAGTGCTAGATAAAGTACGGTAGGACCTCAAAAGAACTGGAAGGTACATCATAAAGAGGAACCATTATCCTTTTAACCTATCTTTCGTACTTGAGTGACTCAAATCGAGGATAAGAAATGGCATCAGAGTAATGTTTTGTTAATAATCTTAAACTGTTGGTTGTCTACAAACGTAAAAGACATTGTTTCACGTGTTCCAACTGTTTGTTTTTTTTTGGAACCATTTTTCGAATACTTAGATTCTAGATTTGCGACGTCCTTGCTAATGCTGTTCCACTTCCCCACCTTCTTTCCATGTACTTATATATGCAGGTAAAAAGGTGAAAATTGTCCGACACATGATTTTGAAAGTGACAATATTGACCTTTTCCGTTGTTATTGTGATTGTAGTACTCGCTTGTGTCTTTTTCCATGCTGTTCTTATTCGTACATTTCATGCTGCGTAGTATTTTTTGGAACTACTTTAACCAAAGGTAATTGATCGCTGGCCAATCTCTATGAGACACCTATCAAACTCAATCCCTCCCTCCTACTTTTTTTTATTACAGTCGTGTGGCCGTCATCCGAGGTCGCGTGATGACCTCGTCTGGTCGAGGTCTGGCTGGGGTGAGGATCAGCCATGAGAACCAGCTCATCGAGGGTTATACCATGACCCAGGAGGATGGGTGGTTCGATTTCATGGTTAATGGGGGAGGGGCGGCCACCCTTCGGTTCGGAAAGAATCCCTTTCCTCCCACAAGTAGATCATTCTTCGTCCCGTGGAACGAGGTGGGTCCATGTAGTGGTTCTACTTTTGAGGGGCTTGATTAATGAAGTCTACAAACTCAATCTTTGCCGATTTGTTCTTTTTTTCCCCCACTCACTTGCTCTCTCTCTCTCTCTTTCCATCCAAAGGTGATCGTGATTGATCCAGTGGTGATGTTCATGAGGACGAAAGAAAACGATTTGAATAGAGGGTCCCTCCAGTCCCTCTCAACTTCTTTTCCAATCTGTAAAAGCCACAATTACGAAGTGATGCGACCGGTTATCTTAGCCTCTTGGCGACTCTCGCAATACACGCAAGCTAAATTGGACAAGTCTGAGGTTTTGGCCGAATCTCGTGTCTTACAAGAAGTGGTCGAGGTTCCCAATACTCAATTGAAATTGGTGTACAGCTCGGCCAAAGCCGAAGGGTTCAGCTCGACCATCGAGCTGCGTTTGACACCGTCCACCATCCCCGACTCACTCAAACTCATCCATCTCCGAATAACCATTGAAGGGGAACTTTTTGAGAAGACTTTCGAGGCAGACCCCAACTTGAAGTACACATATGCTTGGCGACGTCTGAACGTGTATAGACAGCGAGTTTATGGCGTCACGACAGCTGTGGTAAAAGTAGGGTATTCGTATTCCGATTGCCCACACACCATTTGGGACGTACAGACCAAGAAGATTTTGGGCCAAAATCTCAAAGTCAGCCATATTGGGGGATGGGATTTTCACATCCACCACCGTTACAACCATCAAGAAGGGATTTTATACAAGGGTGATGGAAGCACTGTGTTCCTCAAGGAACGGCCCAAATTGATGACCAACTTAATCGGAGACGGACAACCCAGGGAATCTGTCTGCAAGGACTTGAAGGCTTGTCTGAATGGCCCTTTGGATAAGGCTCGTCTGTTGTCTCCAATTGATCTGGTGGCTGCGCCTGACGGCTCCGTGATTGTGGGTGATTACGATTTGATCCGACGGATCCGACCCGATGGAACCATCTCAACAGTGCTGAAATTTCCCTCGTCCGACATGGCTTATCGATACAACATTGCCATTCACCCCAGTGATGGCTCGGTCCTAATATCGGATCCCGAGACACACAGAATCATGAAGATCATCGACCTGGATCAGCCCAAGGACGTCACAAAGAATTGGGAGCCAATGGTTGGAAGTGGCATTCGATGTTTACCCGGCGATGAGGACGAATGTGGCGATGGAGGCTTAGCTAAAGAGGCCAGGCTCATCTATCCTAAAGGACTAGCTGTCAATGCTCAATCAGAGCTTTTCTTTGCCGACGGCACAAAAATCCGAAAGGTCGACGTCGATGGCATCATCACGACAGTTTTGGGGTCCAATCCACTGGAAAATGCGTGGAGACCCCAATCCTGCTCTGGATTCGTATCTGCTCATGAAGTTCAGCTCCGATGGCCAACCAAGTTGGCTATCAATCCTTTGGATAATGCGGTGCACTTTATTGATGACAACCTCATTGTCAAACTGACCACCGACGGCCGAGTTCACATTGTGGCAGGTCGTCCACTCCATTGCTCCAGATTGGACCAAGAAGGCCACTACTTAAACTTTGCGTCCCAAACCACTCTCGTCTCACCTAGTTCGCTCTCATTTGCGCCCTCTGGGGAGCTATTCATCGCCGAGAGTGATGCACGTCGAATTAACCGAGTGTCAGTTGTGAATACTAATGCGAGGATCTCAATTTATGCGGGGCGGGATTCGAAGTGTAACTGCCAAGAAAGTGATTGTACTTGTTTGGATGACTCCAATCTTTTGGCACTTGAAGCGGTGTTTGGAAGCGTGAGTGCCATTGCTGTTGGTCCTGATGGGCAGTTGTTTATAAGCGACCAAGCCAATCGACGCATTCAAGCCATCAAGACCTCCATCCCATCGCTCTCCGAACAACACGAATACCACGTTTACTCGCCAGAAGATCGAGAGATCTACATCTTCAATCGGTTCGGCCTTCATTTGGAAACCAAAGAAATTGGTTCCAATCGGGTCTACTACAAGTTCTCATATTCCGTGTCCACGAGCAATGGAAAATTGATCGGCATCTCCGATTCGACAGGGGGAAAAATCAAAATCATCCGCGACTATTCTGGTCAAGTGAGTGCCATTGAGAATTCCCTGCAACAGCGTTTTGAGCTGGCCCTTGATATGAGGAAAAGGATGCTGACTCAACTCAAATCGGACGATAACTGGACCACTGCTCTTTATTCATATCACCGTTCCACGGAATTGATCCAAGCCAGGATCGCAGGAAATGGAGAGTATCATGCCTTTTATTACGACAGAAATGGGCGCCTTGAAGAGGTGATCACTCCAACAGGCGATAAGATATCACTGGTCTCGGATTTGGAGGTGGAAGGCGCCAAAGTTAATATCACGAAAAATGCTCGGAATGTCTTTTCCTTGCTCATTCATCCCGGAGTCATTCAGGTTCGAAATGGACAGACATTCAGAGTGGCACGTATGAGATCGGACAGAAGTTTCATTGTGAATTCAGAGAGTAGCTCTCGCTATTCCTTGCGAACTATGCCATTTCATCTTCTTGACGGGGAGTTTGGCTTGGCAGAAAGCTTTCCCGTGCCCTCTGGAGAGAAAACCGATATTGGTAGGGACACGGTAAACTCATTGGAGTGGCAATACACCGTGTCCAGTCAGGACAAGTACCAAATTGAAAAGAAGTTAAAGATCAATGGGAAACCACTTTTCTCCATTGCCATTCATCCCGATAGTGCCAGCGAGTTGGTTCGTCTGGAGGACGCTCACGCCATCCTCAACATCTCAGGGGGGCCAGAATCCAGACGGATCAGCATGCAACCCAGTGGCCTATTTTCACCCGTCCTCTTGGACCGAAATCAGTTCGGCCAGCCATTGTCTTGGCGTTGGGGAGAACTCGTCCAAGAGGCCAAATATGACCGACTCAGTCGCGTCCAGAGAGTTTTGAAAGCCAAGCAGATGGCCTATGAATATGAATACTTCAGTCCCCATGGCAGATTGCCAAGTAAGGTGACAGTTGGCACTGGAGGGGAATACCATATGAAACGCACTGATGGACATGATCTACTAAAGGCTGTCGTCACTCCCTTGGGCCACATCTACGGCTTCAATGCTCGAATGGGATTTGGCCAAAAGATCTTCGAATTTCATGCCCCTTGGGCGAGTGAGCCTGCTAAATTATTCTTCAACACTCAGGGTGATTTGGTTGCCAAAAGTTGTCCCAATGGATTTGGCAAGATCATCTACCATTATGAAGAGCAAGATTCGAGTCGACTCAAGATGATCCTAGCAGGGGCCTTGGCAATCAGCTACCATTATTATCCGACCACGGGTTTACTCAAGGGAGCAGAATTGACGGACGTTTCCACCGTTTCCGTTTTTAAGGCCGAGTGGTACTACCATGTGAGCTTGTTGAAAGAATACCACCAGATTCACCGAGTTCAAGATCATGCCATTCTCAGCGATATCTTTGTACGATACCAATACGATGGCAGCGCTCGCGTGTCTGGCATTGATGTTGTCATTAACAAAGAGACGCTCAAAACGATCGCCATTAAGTATAACGACGCTCTAGGACAGTTGGAGGCCACCCAAGATCTCAGATTCCAAAGACAATCCCTCCGAAAGACAATTATAGAAACCTACAACAAAGACTTTGTACTCACTAAAGACTTGGACACACATGGTCGGGCAGAGAAGGTCACAATCTACTTTAAAGGCTCGCAAAAGTTTGAACTCAAACTTGGCTACGATGAGCGAGGTCGACTCAGTAACCGACACTCGTCGCTCCAAGATGGGAAAGATGTCAAATTGGCCTTCGCCTACAATCTGAATGATCAATTAGAGTCCCAGAAGAGCAAGGAAGCCGAGAACTTTGTTTACTCCTACGATGCCAATGGCAACATCGTCATGATTGAGCGTCCAGGAGTGGGACCGAGTTCTGTTCTAGGATATGATAAAGCCGATCGACTTGTCATGGTTGACAACCTCGCTTTTGTATCCTATGATGATTGTGGGTTTGCTTGGAGACGCGGGGATCAACGATATGAGCACAACGTCCTTGGCCAAATGGTCACTGCTGTGGGGTTAGGAAAGTTCAAGATTCACTTTTACTACGATGACAGGGGACGATTGATCGCCAAAAGTGACCAAGTGGGGAACGTGGTTCAATATATCTATGCCAATCTTTACCACCCGTGGCAAGTGAGCCATGTCCACTTTCCCAAGGCCGCTCGGACATATCACTTTATTTATGACGATGCCCAACATATGATGGCTATGGACACGAGCAATGGCGAGAGATATTATTTCGCCACTGATCAAGTGGGCTCACCACTCGCCGTTTTCACGGCCAACGGAGACCTGATCAAAGAAATCTATTACACACCTTTTGGGCAGGTGGTGTTTGATTCCAATCCCTCGTTTGCTTTACCTTTGGGCTTCAAAGGAGGCTTGATAGATCAGTACACTAATTTGGTCCATCTCAAGAACCGAGTGTACGACCCATATATGGGACTTTGGCTCACTCCTGAGTGGGATCATCTGGCCCAAGGCATCAAAAGTCCCTTCGATATTTATACCTATCGCTTTTTTAACAACGATCCCATAAACGAAAAAACTGAGGGAGGAGCTCAATCACAAATGACAGGTAAGCACACGGTCTTGATCATAAAAGTTACAATACTAGTTTTCTCTCTCGATCACTCGACATCAGTGTCATATTTTCTTGTTCTTCTTTGTTTTAGAATTGAGTGATTGGCTGGAACTATTTGGAATGGATATCAAGAAGAACTCAGGAATGGTTCTTTCCAATCCCATTGACGATAAGGCTGATGCACCAGAATTCAAGAGCTTCCAAAGTTTGGACCTAACGCTCGGACTGGAACGAAAGCTAAAAAACTCCATGGACTTTCTCCACTCACCAGGGCTCCTCAAGACTGTTTCTCTGACCTCCTGCAATGATTTTTTGACTCCAGATCTCGGGGGTCAAACTGCAGTGGAACCGAGTCCATTTGGAAAGGGCATCCTCATCAGCGACATCAACGGCAAAGCCCTGGTCACTCTGATTCCCGGAGTGGAAGGAGACGTGGCTCAGAGCGTGTTTGCCTCTGTGCTCAATGCCTCTTCCGTCCACGATGCTAGTCACAGTGGCAATCAAGAGTTTTTCTTCCTGAAGGACGATGAAAATTCATTCGCCTCCGACCTCCAAGAACTCGACCGTTTGTCTGGGCTGTTTAATATCACCAAAGATGCCATCCGCCCTCGAGGCCGGCAGTTATGTGCTGAATCGATTCGTTCGCCTTCGGTGAAGATCTGTCTAATCTACGACACGGAAAGACGTTTTGCCAACCGTCACATTTACCGTGCCTCGCACAAACAAGCAGTTCGGGGAGCTTGGCTCCGGGAATTTGAGGCTGTTAAAATGGGTCATATCGGAGAGTGGACGCCCAGTGAGAGAGACGAACTTTTGTCCACGGGCGAAGTGAAAGGCTTCCAAGGACTCGAAGTGCACAGTGTTCACCGTTTTCCTCAGCTCTTGGGAGAGAGTTCCAATATAATCCTGATCCGCGATTCGGATCGACGTCGAACCAAAGGCGTTTAAACCTGGAGAGATAGAACGTTTCCTTGGCCATTCACGTCATTGATCTCAAGATAGACTTTTGTTACTTATTGGTATTTAGTATTGGTTCCTACTCACTGTTGTTCCATGAAATGGCTTGGGGTTAGTGTTGTTCCGCGTAGAATGTTTGGCTGTCTGTATGTAAAGATTAGGACATGTCTTTGTAGCAATGGCAATACTTTGTGGGAGTGGGGTGGAACTGTTCCGGCCATCCTCACATGGCACCACTCCGTGATACCATCTCATCATCTCTTATCTACCGAACAGGGCTGTGATTTTCGTCTTACAATTATTACAACACTACTACTACAATTATTATTACTACTACTATTATTATTATCATCATTGCAATCGTTATCTCATATAGCCCGTTCATTCTTTATCTCAAATGGACCTCTCGTCGATTCTACCGATAAAAGAGGCCTGGGAAGTGGAGAATGGGCAGCTCCTCTCATTTGCTTTAAGAGGCTGTGATCAATCTAATTATCAATAATAAAGCTTCGTTTAACAACAACAACAACACATGATTCATGTCCATTCTGTCATTTATTAAGCACACTTTCTCCCCCGATGGTTCTTCCTTCCCTTTCTTCTCTCACTTCTTCTCTCCATCCATTCCATCACTCTTATTGTAAGAGCAAAGCTCTTTTGAGCTCTTGATGGCTGTTCCAAGTGGAACACACAAGACTGCTGGAGCTTTCGTTGTTGTAGTCGTCGTCGATGGTGGTGGTGGTAGTAGTGGTGGTGGTGGTAGTGGTAGTAAGAAAAGTCCATCTTTATGGGGATGAGCCTTTTCGTCGTTGCTTCCTCCATCTAATGTACCTCGGGTCGAACAATACTGGCACTGATGCCATTTTCTATTCAGTCCGTCAGGGGTGCCAATTTGAAATTAGGTACCATTCAGTTATACCCGAGGTGGCTTAATCAGAGGTGAACCCTCACTTGCATCGCTTCCTGAAACCATCAATCGATCCTTTATCCATGTTCCAGGCTCTCCCTAGTAGCTTTCAATTATTGCAATGTCTTGGTTCTCCCCAAGTCTGTCCCATAATTTTGGCTGGACTGCGTCAATTTCCTTGGATCATGTTCAACGTAATAGAAGTATTACTTAAGATCCAACCAACTTTTTATTGAGCTTGACCAGGGTTAGCCCATGACAAATGTCTTTTGATTTGAATCTGAATCCGAAAAGGGGTCGATCCAACTACCCATATGCCAAAACTGTCCGGGAAAGATCCCTCTGAGTGAGCACATGTCACTTGTTCATGATCCAGAGCGAATGTTCCAACGACAAAAGAGTGCACCAAGAGTGAAGAGGTTCCTCCCCCATTGCCCTATTGAACAAGGAAACTCAAGTTGTTTGATGGGTGAAAGAAAATAAAAAGAGCTGAAAAAGGTGAAAGTAAAGGTCTGGCTGCTGTGGTGATGATGATAGCGGTGGTGATGGTGGGATGAGGAGGCAGAAGAGTTTGTTATTGTTGTTCTTTCCTCCGTCGAGAGAGTCTTGAGCCCTTTGGCACCAACTAACTGACTGTGGTACGTCCTCGAGCAGTTTGGGGTTTGCACCCCAAAATGGACTCATCTATGGAACACCGCAAGCAAATAAAGAGCCATAATGGCAATATTTTCCCCTTCTCAAAACGGGGAACTTAAGTGTTGGAACAGCAAATCTGAGCGGCTAAGCGGAACAAGCGAAGCAACGAAGTCGACGATGGATGAACTAATACGCCTTCCTTTTTGGGCTCTCTGTATGAATGACGTTTCATGGAGCCACCCATTGCACCGCCCAAACCTCGACCAAAGCTTTGCTCAGCATGGGTCTTAGGCTCTCAGCATCGTCTTAATGGCTTTACTAAAAACTCAGCCACGATAAGAGTCTTCAAACTCTCATCAAAACTTGGGCCATGGAACCAGAACTCCTTGGTATAATAATAGTGGTACTAAAGAACTGCAGTTGCAACTTTCGACTCCATCAAATATGAGAAGACTACGTCGAACTTCTATCTGAGCAGCAATTCATGCAAGGATCTCTCGCTCGATTGATTCCTAAATAACGAAGCTGGAAATTCTTATACAGAAATAGATCCTCTCACGTTCTAATATTCTTTCTCCTCTAAACTCTTCTCAGGTCCACATCATATGTTTCTATTTTAAACCCTAAGAAATAAAAAGGTACTACCTTCCCTTTTGGGGGGAAAACTAAGAGGATCGGAGGATGCTGTGCTTCTTGGTAAATCTAGCCTGCCAATGTCTTGTTGGAAGCGGACATCCATCAATCGTCATTGAAGCTCATTTGCCGGATGAATCATCATCATCCACTTCCAAAGTTCCTCCTTTTCCTCCAGCTTCTCCCACTCTTTCTCTGCAAGACCAACGATTGAACGAACCAACGCCAAGCTCACACACGACATGGACCCAAGAAACTCAGAAGATATCCAACCATCCACCCACCCACTACATACGTAAAGTGACTCTTGGTTCGCTCTTGGGAGAGCAAAGGATTGTATTACCATTGGGAAGCTAGTTACTCTTGAGTAGTGGTGTAGGTTGAAGAAAACTTGGAAAGGAATCACGACTCTTACGAGGAAAAAAGAAAAGAAAGAATGGATGGACATAAAAATAAATCACCTGGGAACTTTTTGCTGCTGTCAAAGTCCATAAAATTCTGACATATCCGAATTTAACTGGCCCATTTTGGCTACCTCTCCTATGATGGTCCGAAGACCGAAAAGCGAAGGCCATTTTATTTAGTACCATATCGGGTACAGTACAACAGTTAAACCATTTTGACTTTGGCCATCTCAGCGTATCCCGCTCGTCGATCTTTGAAGCTGAAAGAGGCGGAGAGTTTGGCAATGAAAAGATTTGAAGTTGAAATTCTTCCCCTTTCTTTCCTTCCCCTCTTTCGTTTCCTTCTTGTCCTTTCGAAGTCCAGGATTGAGTCCATCCAGCATTTTGAACTGATTGAGAATCGCTTCGCCTGAATGGCTCCATCGGTGAGATGGAAAGACGTACATCAAATCTCAAGACAAGCTCAACCCAATGAAACAACCCTTGCGGTTTATTCGAATCATTTTGGGAGCATTCCCCGAATTTCCCTCAGCAAGTTACTCTAAATACGTGTCATTTTTTTATCCAGAATCTTTCCCATTGTTTGCAATGATGGAAAAAGGGAATCAACAGTTTTGTCATTTGGTACACACGCCAGATTGAAACTTTGGCATTGGTTGCAAGAAAAAGTAATATGACGGATTTGGAATTCAATTCAACGTCAGAAAACCGTTTGTGCTTGGTTATTGAGTGCATTCTTTCGAAACGATCTCGCTTTCTTTCAACGAGTTCCTTTTTCTTAAGCCTCTTGAATCAGAGGGAATGGGCAGTTTTCATAGCAGAGATGGCTTTATGGTCAAAGCATTTCTTCTCATCTCTCGGGGAAGGAACTCAACATCAAGTTCTTTGGAACGTGGAAACAAATATGGAACATTTGCATTGAGAGTGGGTCAAAAAGAGCAGCTCTACCTTTTCGAGTTCCAAAACTACTTGCAAGTCGTTCCTCGCCAAAAAAAGGGCACCATTTTGTCGAGCCAAAAATGAAATATGACTCAAGATAGGCTGCAGTCCATGCTTCTTCTCATATCCACCCAAAAAGGATAAGATGATCTACTACCACGTACATTGACTCTCCAGTGTTTTGCAAAGGTCCAAGTTCCTTCCAGATTTGAGATACAAGGAAGATCGAACTCGAGAGAAGACTCATGCACTGGATACTGACCATTTCAAACGTTTTCTAAATGCATGTCTCAAAAAGGGTCCCTTTCACTTCTTTGAAGATACAGAAATTCAAATATTGAGCATTTTGTCTTCAGCTTACGATTCCTTTTACTGGCGTTCCAATTCTGATGACATTGCCTAATAAACTTTTGCGAGGTTTAGTTCGTTCTTTATCGTCAATTCTTCAAGTTTTTGAGCGGGAATTGGATTTCTTGAACATTGTACCCGTTCCTACCTTCCTACCCAACAAACCATCCACCTCTTCTCGCTGGCTTCTCTTTCGCAAAGGTCGGTCGACTTCATCCAGTGGATGTGAAGTGGGTGAAAAAGGCTGAGGGAGCCTTTCAGTCTTCAGAGGAGGCAGTGGTCACTCTTTCTCGCTATCTACAAAGCTTGATGGAGTCCAACTTGGGGGGAGAAGAAGATGGAGCCTGGACCTTCTTAGTCGGAGAAGATTGAAAACTTTGGATATCGAGAAAAATCTATAAATCTTCCTCCCGCTGTTCCATATGAGAAAAAATGGCCAATCTGAGTGAAGTTAGGAGCCGTTCCCCGATGAACCCACACCAAGGTGGAACTCAGTTAAACCGAGAAGACGAGAGGTGTTTCCATCTTCTGGACTTGATCCTGTCCCCTTTGGCCTCAAAACCCCCTTTCCCATATTTAACACACTCAGCCAACCTATTAAGCCAAGACTAGGGCTACCACTCTGCTGTACCTACAGAAGTAGTATGTCCTTTTTCGAGTTTTCCCTGTTCCACGAGGCTAACACCCATGTTATAATCCTGGGCCATGTTCCATAAAAAGGGGGACAAGCTCACTCACGCACCTCGATCTCCTTCCTATCTATATACTTTGAGCAGTCGAATTCATCTGCCGTAAAATTAGATTCCTCTAATTGGATTTATCCATCGAGGTTCACCCGCACACTCAGTGAGAAACACACTACTGTCTTGTGCACATAGAACTGGAGATTCGACATCAATGTGTGCTTGCTTTCCAGTGTTTGCGAGCTTGCAATGGGAGTCGAGCCAGCAAGCTGCCACGAGACGACTTGATTGGAAACTAATCACTTTTGAAGCTCCTGTGGCACTCTTACCCCTATTAGAGAGCTCCAAGAAGGGATCCTCCATCCCAGAATTGACTGCAGAGACCCTTGAATGGTGCCCAAGATTGAGGACAAGCTTGGCAGGGTTGAAAGCAATTTGCTAAGGGATCTTATAAACGAATGATTGATGCGACTTTTCACTGTGAAAGCGTTTGGATCGAAATTCAAAGTTAGGTATATTGACGATTCCTATTGATTTTGGCACCTTGGTGGAGCCAATGGGATTCTAAGAGGGGAGAACGAGCTTGAAAGGTAAAGACCAAGCAATAGGAAGATACCAACCAAGCCGAGCATTATGTGAGAAAATGAGACCAAATTCTTGGAAAGCAGTTTCCACATTTCTCTCTGTTCGTGTTGTGCGTGCAAAATTAGATTTCTGTTGCAAACAGTTTGGGAACATTGCACATTCCCTATCCTTGCGAAGAAAGAGATTTACTTCATTTTTGCGTTCCACCCTGATGGAGCCTAAGGTTAAAAATTAAATACCTCTTAAGAGATCACTTTCAAGTTTAAATACCTCAATGAGACGTTCCGTTGAAAACGAGAATGGCAAAATTATTTTGTATGTTTAGCCAATTCTAATGAGCTGGAAAGTTGCTTTTCTTGGCAAAACTGACTATGTAATTGGCATTTTTGAAACTGATTCCAGCTGCATCGTTCCCCCGATGACTGAGAGGGTCGAATAGAGCGACAGAATGGGCCAGTCGTGAAGTTTTGGAGCAGACCAGGGTTGCCAGGTCTTCGACGGCTCTTATCGCCAGATTTGCCACCGAAATTCGCCAGAATTCGCCACCTCATTTGAAAAATCGCCAGATTTTCGCCAAATTTCTTTTTACTAACAACCTTATGTACATAAATAGTCAATCATGCTGAAGCAATCATCAAGGAATACCTCAAATGGTCAATTCTTCAGTTCTTTTCTTCAACTTTTATCTTTTGATACACATTTCATGACAAAAGTTCTCGAAGAAAAACGGAATGCCACCATTTTGACTTTCCTTCATAAATTTTCATTTGTAGCACTTAGAACGCGTTTTAGTTTCTAATTTGTGAAGAAACTTGAAATTTTATTGATGCCAAGTAACAAAATCTTTCGGACTCTTTTCTGAAATGCTTGAAATTTATAACTCTTAAAAGCAATGTTAGTGGTATTAATATTACGTTAACGAAATCTGACCAATTGCCATTAAAAAATCCCAAAATGTGACGTGATCACTCAAATAGTAAAAAACACATTTTTATATCAACGACATTGTTCATGCCCTGTAATTTGACCGTATGATAATATATTGAGTAGTAAACCATAAAGAGGGCGTAACCAAAACCAAACGGGCGCAATCGCAAAATAATAGGATAAACAATTTATTTAGGATTTTAATTGGCCCTACCATTAGGAAAATCAAATTGGGAAATTTTTAAAATCAGTTACACATGCATTTGCCAAAGCTTTTGACTTCATAAAGTCTCTTTTTCCCAAACTCGCTTGTTAAAAATTCTTGTATGCATTTTTTACCGATGTTAATTGGTACACAGAATGTCATTCCATGAAAAAGTCAAAAAAAAAAAAACCATGTGGGGAAAAGTCATGTCTGATAAAAGCATCGGTCTGTTAGGGAGTTGGAATTAGCTGCCCCATAAAGGGCATGCCCCATGCCCTGCCCTAAGGGCAGGTCACAGTTAGTGGATAACAAGTCGTCTAGATGAGACTTAAAAACTTCTGATGGGTCGTCTAATGGATAGATTCGTCGCAAAAAGGGAGGAAGTAAGTTCTACATGAGAAGAGTGAAACAAAATTTTCATGTTTTTGGTAAAAGCACAATCAAATCAAGAAATAATACTTTGGTCAAAGCTCTTCCCCTTTAGTGATTGTCATCTAAAATATTTAATCCTTGGTTTTCAGTCAGAATAAAAGTCAAAATCATAAAGAGAGAATCAAAATTTGCCTGAGATATCGCCAAAAATGTGCGATTTTGCCAGTTTTTTTCGCCAAATTTTCCCGATTTCGCCTAATTTTTCGCCAAATTTGCTCAATTCGCCAAATTTATCGCCAGAAATACAAAAATCGCCAGATTTATCCCCAGATTTATCGCCAGATCAGCTGATTTCGCCAGATTAATTTTTCTATCGCCAGACACGTTTCAAAATCGCCAGATTCGTCAAATCTGGCGATAGAAATCGCCAGTTGGCAACCCTGGAGCAGACATCTAAATTTCACCTACTGAAACTCGTTAATTTGCCCAAACAAACTAGTTTTTAGAAGCAATGTTTGTAGGTTATTCACACAATAGCTACATTACAACCGGTTGTATTGTAACCAAAGCTAGCAAATTTACACGAAATGTCCTCCTATATTCCTGAAAAACTCGAGAATTTTTAAGATCACTACAAGAAGTCTTACCAACTACAGGCCTCTTGGATGGCATATGCAATGGACGGTCTACTATTTTAACAACTTTGACTATTTAATTGGCTTTTCCGGGGTTTTGTTTCCGGGTTTTTTTCCAATAAACGTATACATCAGGTGTGGCATTTGAAGGTACTTGCTTTTTTTTAGTTTTTGGAAGATTGCGGATCAATGTAAAAACCAAGAGGGCACTATCTTTGTCAAATACTATTTTTAAAGTTGGAGCACTATACCCAAAGACCATCCAGGTTGTATGCAAACAAATTTCGATTTCAAATCAGTGCAAAAAAACAGGAATTCAAAGAAAATAAATTTTCATCAAATTCCAAAGCTTTATAATTCATCACTCCCTCAGTTTTCAAATATTTTTTCCGGAAATTAACAAAATGATAGGTAAATCAAAGTCCTATTTTATATTCTTATGTTATTATGAACCATTATATTATCCAGCAAATATTAAGAAAGATGAATGCTCCAGGTCATTAATGAAAAGTGTAGGAGACTATGTGAAAAACCTTCTAATTTGGCTTTCGGAAACTTATCAAATTTGATCAATCACATAAAGTGTGGCAACTCCCACAACAACAAAAAATACAAACATGCATTAAACACTTGAGTATTTGAGTTTTGAAAGAACTAGAAATCAATGTTTTTGGCACATTCAAACGCAAATAAATCTGCATCAAAAGAAATAGGTATTCATTAATTACTATTCAGAACGAATGTAGTCGATTCGCTGCTGGTCCCGGGGCTATTTGATAGATTTCCTAAAACATGATGGACCGAAATACGTAGCTTTCATCAAAGAGTAGACAAGCAACATTAACCATTTGGCTTAAGAGCATTGTTTAATCTCTTCAAATTTACCAAATGGCACACGTCTGAATTTCAAGAAACAATGATTTGCCTTTGTATGTATTTCACGACAAAAGAGATGTTCAAAACATTAAAAAACCATCACCTCTTATTTTTTTATTCCTAAAGACTTGTTTTTACTTGTTAAAGACTTGTTGTTGTTGTTGTTGTTGGAGTTTGGGTTCAACCCTCTCATGACCGAAATCTTCGGTTCCTGGTATGTCAGTGATGAACTTGTCGATAACTTGTAATGTGAAATTAATATGTACCAGAGGGAATAATGAGAGGTTGCGAGTTTTAATTCCCATGTTACGGAGCCGTTCCGCTGATTTTTTTTCTTCCTTCTCTTTCCGTCAATCACTTTCTCCATCTTTTCTTGTAAGAAATACTTTTCACCTAAACTATTTCAATCAAGCTGAAGTTCTTTTTCCAATTCAAATAGCTTTTGTTAATTTTGCTATTCGACTTACAGCACATTTTTTCACCTTTATTCAAGCTCGCTTTTGTGTTTTGATACTGTCAAGCTTTACAAAACACAAATACTTTTCCAACCAAAGTAACTAATCAAGTCTTCATTATAAGTATTTGAGACTCCATCCAAGTACATTCACAGTTTACAACTGACATGTGGGGAATGAAAGCTGCAAATAGCTTCCTTTGAATAACCGCATTAGATGCTGAAAACCAAAGATGATGGAAATTAATGGTTGTGTCAAGTTCGAATTTAAAGACTATTTGTTGTTGATCTAACTTGGCATGTTGACAGAGGGACATATTTTGAATCTTCTGCACGTTCTTCGTCATCACCACCAAAACGACCGGATAAGATATCGAGGGGTGTTGTTAAAAAAGCTCTAGACCTTCGACAATAATGCCCTGTGCTGGTTGTGCTATAAACCGACAATTCCAACTGGTCAAAAAATTCCTTTGGGTCGCTCTCAATTGATGATCTCACAGAGACAACCCCTGTTTAGAAGTAGAAGAAGAAGAAGCCTAGTAACGTTCCTGGAGCACTGACTTGTTGCTTCTACTACTGTACACTACGTAGCCGACAACCACGTAGCTATTCGATTTTTAGAGGTGGTAGCCCTCATTTCGGTCCTGTTTTAAAACAGATCACCACTCAGCTCGCGACGATTGGCTGAAAAGCGACAAAGGGCCAATGGGCCCGCCAAACACCGTTCACGAACGCACCCCTCTCTCGTTAATGTCCTTAAGGTCGAGAGGGCGCACCCAAAAGTTCATTCAAAGTGAAGGAGAAGAACATTCGAGGGAGAGAGTGGGTGCCAGGCAACAAGTTGTTGTCCCTTCGGCAAATTCCTGTCAGTCTACTGATGATTTTTGTCCAGGGGAGGTGAACAATCACTCTCTGGATCAACCATGAATTCGACCGAACAACTTACTTCGGACAAGACTATGGTCTCATCAGAGGGACTCCGATCTATTCAAGATCCCACCCTCATTCGCGATTCTCGAGTTTTGGCCAACGTTCTCCTAGCTCCTGATATGAGCCAAGTCAAGTGTACGAACTATTTTGAAATCCTCCAACCAGAGCTGAAACCTCACATGCGAAAAATTGTGGCCGAATGGATGATGGAAATCGCCGAGGATCAAGGCTGTCAACCTGACGTGTTTCCATTGGCGATCTCATACATGGACCGAGTTCTAGCTCGTGTGGCCATCAAGAAGAGCCAATTCCAATTGTTGGCATGTGTCTGCCTATTTATTGCTTCCAAATTCAAAGAGACCTCACCCTTGTGTGTTGATAAGTTGGTGGTCTACACAGATTTCAGTACTACCGACATGGAAATCAGGGTAAGTTGACATTGCCAAACCTTTCTTCTGGTCTTAAAGAATGGAATGAAAGAACTGATCGCAATCTTCATTCCATATTTAGACTTGGGAACTTCTAATCTTGGAATTACTCCATTGGGATCTTCACTCGGTGACGGCTCAATGCATCGCTTCCCAAATCATTCATCGCATGGATCAGTCCCGATGTCCAGTCGATCTTGGCGAATTGCAACGTCTAACCTCCACATTGACCTCTCTGACCTTGACGGAGTTCAGTCTGGTGCACACTCTCGATTCTGTCCAAATTGGCACTGCTAGTCTACTTTTGGCCACGAAACTTTTGGAAGGCAAACTTGACCACCAATCCGGTTACTTCTCGGATGACCTTCACCGGAATTTGTCCATCATAACGAAAATGTCCCGGCGAGAAATCAACCGTTGTATGGTGTTGATAGAAAATCTCGTTGGTGGAGACATGGACGTTCCCGTGCTCAAGCAGCAAGCCCCATTTCATTCTCCTAGGAGTCAAAAATATGCCAAAACATGCAACGAGCACAACTCAATCACAACCACGCCAACGGATCTCCTGTCTATGGTCGTAATATGATCGTTGTCAACTGCAACAAAACGCTTGTTATCTGTGTTAACCGTACCCGCACATAATCAAATATATGTACCTGATAAATATATAGAACCGCTACACATACCCAAAAGAATCATTGCTTGGTACTACTTATTGAATGCGTGCTTGGCATGGCTCGCCCCAAGGTCTGAACGCCCCCACTTTGTCGGCAGTAGAGCGTTGTGTTCTCTATGTTAATAACCATTGTTACGCAAAAGTACATAATGATAGGGACACAACGACATTCTTTCGTCCAGGATTGACAAAGTTCACACCACCGATGCTTGATGATTTGAAGTGCCGCCAACCCGCGTTGTCTTGCTCGTCTTCTCTGCTGGGTTTGATGACATCTCGAACAGAGCAGACTCGCAGATTAATTGCCGAGAATCTCTCTCTCTCTCTCCGTGTCTATTGGGTTCGATCGAGGTCCAGCCAAGGTTTTTGTCCCGCCTCCTGGGCAGGCGAGCTTTTAAGTTTGTCGGTAAATCCTTTCTAGCTCTCCCCACGACACTGATGTTGATCAGAGACATTCCTGACAATTTGAGGAACCTTAATTTTCGCCCATATTTTGACACTCTCATTCATTTCAATCGTCTGGGATCAGCCATTACTGGCGTCTCATTGTTATGGAAGGCAAATCCATCGGACTTTGGGGATAGACCTTTCCAAGAATTGGCACCCCGAGGGTTGGAATATGAGCGACCTGATGGATTTGTCGCCAGCTCGACTCCGATGAATCGAAGTCCATGTCGTCAAGGAGCTAATTGGCAAAACTTGGCAGCCAAAGTCGTGACTTTTCCATTCTGAATGTATGTACGTAGTACAGTATGTGCCCAGTAAGAACAGGCTACGATGGGGAGGAGTGGAAGGAAAACACATGTCCCATGCATGATTGTACGAGTAATGGTCAAGGGGTCAAAAACCTTTGAATGAAAGCACTCATTCAAAGGAGCAATTAAGCCACCAAGTAAAGAAGAAGTGGGCGGGTGGAGTCGCTTCTTTAAGCGAATCCGGAGACGGATTTTATGATCCTACTTCGTCAATGCCTGTTCAATAGTTGCCATGCCTAATAAAGGACTCCCTCCTGGCTGTCTAGAAATAGCCAGTTGTCTTGACGACGATGAGAAGGAGGAGTGGATTTCTCGTGAAATTTGGCTATGAATAGTCACTCCAAAGGATTTGCCGGCACCATTGGTCACCAATTAGAAGATTGGAAATTCCATTGTCTCAACCACAAACACGGTTTATGATGATGGGGGGACATATGCTAGTCTCATCCCAATGAGCTATTCCAGTTCATCTCTACCGCAAAACACGAAGAGGATTGCCATGTTCTTCCTACTCATTGTTTGCGGAGACATGCCATTTTGTAAAGCAAAGCCAAAAAAAGAAGGGATCAATCACACTCAGAGGGTTATGGCGACTTGCAGTACGAATGCCAGTTGTTGATTAAAAATCATTTATTTTTTCCGTCTAATTTGGGGGAAAACACTAAATATACAGAGTTCTTGGTCAGTGAACAGCTCCTTAGAGGGTGCTCGTCGGTGGATCTACAGAGGAAATGAATTCCTCTTTATGAAAGTCTTGGTCTCGAAAGCAATACCTCAATGTCACGTTTTGGACAAGTTCGTTGAACTTTTTTAGGGGATTCATTTCCCGCTTGAAACATCGGGTAACTGTTGCAATTGCACCTCAACCCAAATTACCATTAGTTAGTTGCAGGGACAACAGACATGTTTCTCTCTTGTTTCAAGCCAATCCTGGTTCTCCTTGTTGTGTGTGAAATATCACCCATCCCGAGAAGAAGTCCCCAATTGCAAAGAAACAGGCCAACACGGACGATCCAAGATAGTAATTTAAAGCAATTACAAGAGACCAACCCTTGTTCGAAGGTGGAGAACACGAAGAAAAAGAGGACCCTGGGACCTGCCAAGTCCATCCGAGAAGAATGCCTTCTTCCCAGGTCGACATTATAAAGCGACAAAAACAAAACGGTCATTTTCCTCACCTCGGCATGGATCCTGAGCACCCATAATGTCCAACTGTCTGCGCCAACTCTTTAGAAACCGAACCGAAATTAGTCCTGGGTTTGGTGGGAAACCAAACGATATTGAAACAAGATCAAAGCCATTTGATCATGTGTTCCACTTACACAATGTTTCTCAAATTAACACTTTAAACGTTCGGAATTCAAGGACTTTGAAGTCGTGTTCAAGTTTAATAGATCGAGATGAATGAACTCAACAAGCCGCCAAGACGGTTCCCTCACAGGGTAGGTTTTTTTCGACGTCCTTGGCCTGTGATTTAGTGCTTTATCCACGAAATGTCGACATGCAACCCCAAGAATTTTCATCAAAAGTGAAATTTTGTGACGCGTAACAAATTGAAAGCCTGGCAGGCAACACTGTAATTATGCGGGAGCGGGTTCCTTGGGCTTGTTCAAATTAAGCCACTCACCCTGCCTGTGTTCTTCTTGGGCATCGGATAGAGTACGCAGATCCGGAGCAAGATCGTTCGTTGATTCTTCTTGTTCTTCTTGGCCAACCACTTTACCTACCGGGGATGCTCAATGCATAAAGAAACGGGTGACGACGGGGTCCCAGGGGTCCAAGACTGGAATTTTCAGCAACTCATCATTCTAGTGTACTAAATGTGTGGGGGTTAGGGGGCTGCTAATTTTTTCTCCTCTCCAAAATCCCCGCCAACTTGGACGAGATCAAGTCTATAGACCACCAGGAATGCCATGGGAGACGTCTGTCCACTAATGATCCCGAGGTGAGCTAGTTCCAACGGTCACACTTGATCAAAGCCAATAGGCAGTGATGTTTTATTCAAAGGTGCACCTCGTGGAGATCAAGGTCAACTTTTTTTCTTCTCTTTCTTGCTCTTCTCATTTTCGGAACTTTTGACACTCAATGCCCTTTGGACAATCCGATATTCCCGGCACTTCTTGTGTCCAATCAAGGTCGCAAATCTGCCATCTGGGGGCGTAAATCATGGAGTTCGTGAAGGCGAGATGATGATGGTCAATTGGTTGAGTCAAATGAGAGCCTCCCATAAATAGGCCATGACAGTTGGCCAAAAGATAGCCAAAGAGATCATCCTCCACCCTCTGTTTCTCAATCGACGACGAAGATGCCAGAAGTTATCTCTTGGATCCCCCTGCTTGCCCGCCTGCTTTCAACAGCCGTCATTGACGGAAATTGGTAGATAGGACTTGAAAATCAGACCCTTCGGTCTAAATTTATCGACAAGCTGACCTATCCAAAGACATTAAAAGAAGCCATTCGATGAGGGGGAGCAAATAGCCCTGCTCTCCAAGAGTTACAAGTTCAAATTATGTCTCATATCGGAATTTTGTACGTGTCATAAACCACACGGGGTGGGTTTGTTGTTCGCCGGCTTGCTGGCTTGACTTGGCTAACTTTTTGTCCCTAAGGCCATCATCATCATCATCATCTTCTTCTTCTTCTTCTTCGTCCGGGATAGCTGCTCTCTCATGATTCCAAATTCGACCTCCAAACGGCCCAGGAAAGGACCCCACTTTTTTGCCATCCCTCCGCGGAAAATTTTGATGTCTTGACGAGACAATGGCATTTCAACGGACTCTTGAGAAAAAAGCTCCTCCCGATCCGGCCAAAGGAAGCAAATCTCCAGCCAATGTGTTTATTGAAGCCATGTAGTTAAGCGAGGGCAACGACAACACCACCACCACCAGCACCGTTGTTGGGTGCTCATGGTCCCCGCAGGCTGATGAAAAAGGAACGACCAACGAGGCATTCATGAGCGAGTAAGGATCAAAATGAAGACCGGCGCCTCTCTTGACCCTCCGGGCCCGAATTCACGAGGGAAACCCGAAAAAAAGATGACATTCCACCCGAGAATCACCCCATAAAGACCTGCTAAGTCTCAACTACCTCCCATTAGTTGAGGCTAATCAATAGAACGAGAAAAGGGGAACAGTTCGAGTCAAAGAGGTACGTAATTACAGTTCAAATAATGTCTTTTATTCGTTTTTATCAAGCGGGTTGATGGCCGTGGAACTGAGAATATTTTCCAAGGACGTGAGATCACTAAAAGCACCGGTGCGTTTGGGGGCCATTGAAGTTCCAGAATCAGGCGAAGATGTCGAACTACTCGCTATCGAAGAGGACACGGTTGGACTCGTCGTAATACAGTGGGCCTGAGGAGATCCCACGATCAATCCGATGGCGCTGTCATCGTTCTCTTTGTTTTCTTGAGACTCCTCAACCCCATCAGGTTCCTTGTCGTCTTCCACAATCCAACCTCCGGGTTTCTTCTTCGGAGTTGATGTCAGATGTTCGGGCTTTGGGGTGCAACGTTTATTGGCTTTGGGAGAAGAAGGGGGAACCATGTTCCAAAGAATGGACTCCATTTGTAAAGAGCAACTCTCAATCAGTTCACCTGTCACCTTCAGAGTCTTGTGCAAGTCCGGGGACTCCCAGCAAGCCTCGAAGCCTGGTCTGTCTTTTTGCATTGCAAGTAATTTCTGTGATTGACAAGTGGTAAAAGCCAATCTAAGGGCGACCAGGGAGCGAACTCTAAATTGGTACCGGTGACAGAAGTCCCAATCTCTGGACGCGAGGACGAACAAGAGCTGGGCATTCCTGTAAGATTCTTTTCTAGCCTTTCGGGAAAGAGCTCGGCCATTGGGAGAGCAACTCTGTCTGGAGAAGGAAGAAGAAGAAGGAGAAGAAGAAGAGGTGGAGGAGGAGGTGATGCTAAGGCGCCAGAAAGAGTCAAAGTAATTGGACAGTTCCACAAAATTGATGTGCCAACTCAGTTTTGACAAGACGAGCAGCTCCCAAGCCTGAAAAGATGAACAAGAAGAAGACACATAGCTTTGACAACCTGACTCACTTGACATCACAATATTTTGTTCAAAAGCTCGGGTACAAAATGGCCCTCATTTGGAACATGTCAGTGGAATTTAGTCCCCTCAAGAAACAAAAGTGCAACTGAACCATTACTGCCCACTATTCGTCGAGGGTGTCCGAAAAAAACCCTCACTAATAGTTTTCTTTTAAAAAGTGGACTCCGAACTAAAAGGGAATCTTTCAGGAGATTACGTCGAATGACTCTTGTCTTTCATTAGATGGTTACCTGAACTTCTGGGAGAGTAATGGATTTGGCAGAGTATTCGATCAAAATGGAAGCATTAATTGGAGGGTATCGCGTCTGTTTTGCCGCCACCGACACACATGACACGGTGGCCAGCTGAAATTGACTCAATTTAACTGGACTGAGTTCAAGGAACGATTCGAGGATCTGAATTCCGAGGCACAACACGTTCAGAGTCCAGTCTTGCTCTTGGAACACTTGATGGATCCACTCCACGGCTTCGGCCCAATGCTTCGGTTTGATTTCACTAGACGTTCTCGAACCATGCGAATGTGCCTTCAAATTCATGTCACGTCGAACCAGATCGTCCAATTCTCTTAATCTGTCCTCTTGAATCTGGGCCATGTCCTGTGAGTTGAGGTGCTCCATAATTCACACTCACATCCACTCCGTTGGTATCTTTTCGCAGTTACTGATCTGCTTTCGCCCAGAAAAGCTCTCCTCAAGCTCTCCTCCTTTTTCCGTTGGGGATATTTTCGGTTGCCTGGCGGCGTCGAACTTTGCCTCGTCGGCGATCGGTTGGCTTCTTCCGAACCCTGTTTCGCGGAGGAGAATGCCGATAGGACAACTTGAGGAGGGTCAAGTGGCTTCGCAGAGAGGCCTGGATTTTGACCCATGACGGGAGAGAGAAATGGCGCCAAACATCCTTTGCAGAGGTCACGTCATTGAAAGATTGACAAAACAGCCACGACGAACGAGGCTGATCAGATTGGAAATACATGAGAGAGAAAGAGAGAGCAACCACGGACAAGCCAGCAATTGTCTTGGAATTACACCAATATATTCATTGAAGACAATTGGCTCGAGCCCTCCTGCTGAGGAATCTAATGTAGCTGTTGAATGGTTATGGCCTCGTTCTCCCTCTCAGGTGTGTAGTTAGTTGAGTACACTACCAGCCCAATGACAAGAGCAAAGTCAGTGGAATTCCTCGTCTGAATAATGAGTTCACCCTCTTAATTTTCCTCGACTAAAAATAATCTATTGTCTTGACCTTGAATATTGGCATTTTAATGGCAAAGCTTTTATTGGACGTTGCCCTGTCCAAGAGGGATCTTATTGCCTGTGGTATTCTTGAGGGGAGAAAGACGAAGAAGAAATTGTAAAAAGTTCAACAGTTTTACCCCAAGAACAGCGAGGGGAAAGAGGGGGATGATTGCCTTTCTTGAGATCTCCCAAGTGATTGCCTGTCTTTCATTATGGAAATTGCAGGATGCGCCATCAAAAGAAAGAATTTCTAAAAAGAAGCAAAAACCATGATTTCATGAGAGAACCAGTCCTTCAACATCACCGAGAAGAGTTAATAAAGCCAAATTGTGACACAATAATTTTAGGGTGTGGGTTTTCCACATCTTGGGAGGGACATCAAGTGTTGCTCACTTATTCCTGCGATAACCAGAACCAGCAACAGAAATCTTCCCTAAAACCGCTAGGAATCCTACGTAATTCCATCGTTTCTCGGGAGTCTTTTCTGTTTGTCCTGTACTAATCCTGAATATTCCCATGTTGTACCGGTCCATTCATGGTGGCGAGGGGTTGGTCAACCTAATCATGATGTGTTCTCTGGCTTTCTACTATTGAGATCTCATGTCAAAACTCAAGCACCGCTTTCAAAAGGACTTTTTTGACGGTTGCGAAGTCCAAACTTCCCCGTTGCAACCCACCATCCTTGCTCCACATCCTAGTGATTATGGTCGAAACATCAATGGAAACTTGCACGAATGCCAACCCAACCATGGCTTACCAACCATCGCTTCTGAGTTGATGCTATATTCGGTGTGTCAATGTCTTTTGTTCGGCTTTTTGAAGGATCCACCGTTCGAAATTTCCGACATTGATAGGAAATATTCGAAAAAAATGAAATGCAAGGCCAAAATAATTGAGCTGGGATATATTGTTGCATCTTGGGCCGACAAACTGAGGGTTAATTTTTGGGGGTAAATTTTTCCTAATATAGATTTTGGCAGTGCTTCAACGTGTTGATCTTTTTCTGCCATTCCAGTTCGAGTGGTCATTTTGAAAATGTCCAAGTATTGGAGAGAAGAAGGTACAACAGGAAATTGTCGGTGAAGGATGCTGAGGGGGGTGATTGTATGTGAGTGTTTGAGTCGAGCTCAAAAGCCCTTGAGAATGAATTGGGGGGGTCGCTTTTTGAAGAGTCCAGATGAACAATCGCCAGTTTGTAGACCTTGATGATGATTCGTATGACACTCGGAGTATCGTCCAAGCACCAGGCAACGAATCGAGTACCTCACGAAATGGTAATGAAACCCACCCTGACCCTCGCGACCAAAGAGCCGGGCCAAAATGCAACACCATCCATTTTACGGTCGAGATTGGCTTCGACCCTCAACATTCTGGGTAGTCTTTTAGGGCACCAAATATTTCATTGTCGTTGTTCCTCTCTTCCCCCCTTGTGAGGTGCTCTCTTTAGTATAACGACAATTCCAGAGCGAGGACGACCGGTAAACAGCTGAGGAGCAGAAAACCATGTGAATTATGACGAACCTGACCTTCAAGCTTCCTTTTAAGAATCAAACAAAAAATTCTCGTGCTGAAATGTTGCACTTAATTGTCATGAAATATCGGCTCATTTGGCTAGCTGACGGTGACGAGTTGGCTGACAGTGGCTCAGCTAACTAACTAACGTGAAGTGAAGCAACATTTGGGTAGCGAGTGGAGTTTGAGCAATTTCCTTTTGACATTACGACACAACATGAGATCTTCACAACTGATGCTGATCCTCTCGCTCTCTGCTTTATCCTTCTTTCATAGGCAAAACTACGTTGTGAATGAACATTGAACCGTTCAGTCGCTTAGATAACCGTCAAAAAGAGTTCAAAAGCGAGTTATGGGTGCATAAATTGGGGAAGAGACCCCTCGTCGGATCACATCCATCATCTCAGGCACGTATGGATGGCTTCACAATACATATTAACCACCAGATCGACAGCCAGACCCAAAACTGTCCAACTATCTGATAACGTTTATTTATTAACTTCAGGAGTCAAGTAGGATCGCACTGAATGAATGAATGATTTTAGTGAAAATAAGGTGTCGTGTGAACCCATTTTCTGAGATTGAGACATCTTTCAAGAGCACGGATCCGTGAGACCTAATGCCGTGAATCCATCCAAGCATATGTGAAAAGGTTTCTTGACAAGAGCTCTTTAGTCACCCTTTTTTGGTTCCTTCGAAGGTTAAGAAAAGAATCTGTCAACCCTGCATGCTTCCAGGCTAATAGTTCAATTTCGGACAAGAATGTGTCCCATCTTCAGTACGACACCGTAATCATATAATAGAGATGGACATGCTTGCATTCGGCAAGACCTCGCCCTGAAGTCTTAAAAAGAAGGGTTACTGGAGAGAAAAAGAAAGAGAGAGAGAGAGCCCGGGGGTGAAACGACGAATCGATTTTACGGCTGTTTCGGATAAAAAATCAATTTCCTCTCCAGCCTCCATCCAGTGCTCGCTCGAACTTGAACTCGAGGGTCTCGCATTCAAACTACCACGACTTCCACCGCTCATGCGAGCATTTTCGTCGTTGACCTTGGGACCAACACTTTTGTTCAACTCGGGTTTGCAACTGTCCGCCATTCGAGATTCGAGGCCACACGAGCACACAATACGACAAAAAGGCCGTCATGGAAAGGTTGATTTCCTTACATCTAGGTAAGTGGAACAAGTACAATTGCTCAATAATGAACGCAAACTAGATTTATTTGGAATACAAGCTGGCCATAGAAGTCCGGGAAAGAATTCGGATACTACGATCAAATATGAACCCTTAATTACTCGAGGGTAAAAGTGTCTGCTCATATCCGCTCTCTCAATCTCCAGGGCCAAAACACATTGTTGCATGCACTCGATATTTGGAATGCCTAGACAAGGTGCACACTGTAATAACATATTTTCGGATATAACATTGAGGTTCGTTTTTTTATTTAAATTTCTGGTTGGATAATTCGAACAAGTGGTATCAGATAACGTAAAACCAACGTCACATCGTTTTATCTCATGCTTAAATCATTACAATTGCGTGCACAATCGGTTACATTTTTACAGTGACAAAGTGAAGTGAGAGCGACTCGCGCTTTTGAAGAGTGATCGACCTTCTCCGATCTCGAGAGGAGATTCCCTCGGTCAACACATGACGGAATTTGTACCTCATTATTGAGGTGAATTACTCAGCCTAATGGTGAAATTATAAGTCACATTCACGTGAGATGTCAGAGGAAATAACAGTCATGACCACCGATCTCGTTGGTTGCAAATGGTGGAAGCTTCTCTTATAGCTCATGGCATGCATGCATGTCTTTCCAGCTTTCAATGTTTCACATTAATGTGCTCTGGCATTGTGAGCGCAATGTCAATGAAATTCGAGAGAAAAACCTTGAACCTGATCGGCGACGCACATAAATAAATGTCATGATTTAAGGCTTAACCACGGAATACGGGGCTAATTATGACGAAAAAGCTCTCCGATGGTGACGAGGACGACTGACTATCGTCCTCCCCGATTTCTGGTGCTTCATGTTACATGAGTGAGAAACGAGCACTTGTTGCAACAACCGTCTTCACGGTAACTGTCTACGTGATTCGGTAACTGTCTCAACCTCGCCGTAATCTATGGGGACAAGAAGTTTCATAGCTTCTTAAACATCCTCTCCAAATTTCCCGTCCATTAAGTCTCAAGGTTCAAAACACACACATTCAAGACAAACTTATGCCAATTTTGAAACTAGCTCTAAGAATTTGAACCAACCAAGTTCATTCAAAAAGCTTTGTCAATCTGAGAGCTACGCAGAGTGCGTCTCAATTTGACCTATTTCTCCGATCCAAAGCAGCAACACTCGATCCAGACATCTTCATCTCCGAGACGAACGAAGGAATGAGTCGTTCCAGTCAATAATTCTCCACATCCCCTGAAATCTTCCCCAAGGGTGACAGGTTGTATGAGTGTTCCTTCCTCTCTCTCACTATCCTTTTTCATGGCGCTTCAGGCTCCAGAAATCCTCCCATTTAGAACAAAAAGTGCAAAAACCACCGGGTTATCGCCAGAAATCTCACTCCGTAATCTAATTCAAGGCCACAAAAACAGTTTCAGATGCTCATAATGATGATATTGAGGATGAGATATTATTGGTCATCTTGTAGATCGGGGTCGAAGGCCACGTTGCCTCGACCACGAGCATCAATGTGGGAACCAGACACAACGAGAGGGTGAGGATTCCGACCTCGAGGCAAAACACACTGAATAACGGCAAGCATTTTCTGACAAGATCTCATAAAAGTTATGTCCTTGGAACATCGCTTCAACATGCCATAATACTATTTGATGCATCGAAAGAAGATAGAGTGCCCATTGACGAAGAAAAGTTCTGCCGTCTTATTAGCTTAAATTGCTGTAGACACGAGTCTTTAGGAATTGAAAGCACTTGATCAACATCCACCGAGTCTTCTGGATAGCGATGAGGATTATGATTTCCAGTAAGAGCAAATTTATTCCCTCCTAGCGTTGAGTTAACCACGTATCTTAATTTTTAGCTCAATCTAATGCCGGAATGAAAAGTTATGCCTTCTCAACGCAATAAACTGAAGAAAGTATTAAATGAATAAGCTCGTTCTTATCTGTCGAAAAAGTACCAGAATGAACAATGCCCTGCTCATTCATTCAGTGCAGGATCATGTATTGAACTTTGAGAGAGCATAACTTTTGGTTTAAGAGCTCGATTAAGTTGAAAATTCATCTTGAAAATTAAACCCTAAGAGATGCTTCCATGCTTCCTCGTCCAGATAGCTCAGTGGTTCTTGGCTTGATTGATGATATATCTTGTCAGAAAATGTGTATTTAATTTGCAGATTCCCTCCATCTGAAGCTTTGGCCTTCTTCGGCTTGATCGACTAACTCGTCCAAACGATTTCGCACAACGTCGTGGAATTTGAGCGCATTCGACTTCTCAGCTGTAGCTTTTTTCGCACGAAAGTATTTGTTGTGTAACTGAAAAAAAAACAGTCAAACCTCATTATAAACAACACCCGTAGGAATGGAATCTCAATTAATCATCGCTTGGTATGTTTTTACGAATAGAAATTTAACGTACCTGGGCTTCGAAATGATTGTCGAACGGTGGCAAGTCGTACATGCATTTACTGATCTCGATGCGTTTCTTCTTCTTTCTCTCTCGATTTGCACGAGTCATTTGAGCGATAATGGCGGCCATTTTGCGGATTTGTCAAATTGCACTTTACACAACCACGAAAGCCGTTCTTTCTGAACCGACTGACTAACTCTGGATGACTGGCGATGCGTGTTCCATGTTCCAAATTGAGAGGAGAACTTTGCTTCCTCCAATATCCATAAAAAGTTAATGAGACTATCTCTTCGTCTCATGCGTTTTCAACTTTTCCGTTTTAACATGGTCCTTATAAAAGCTTTCTAGTAGTCGGAAAGTACGATTGAACTGAATTCTCAAGACTTTTCATCCAAATTTCCAACTAGAAAACATACAACTAAATTAAATTCTGAAACAATACTAGGAAACGAACACACATTCAAGATCGTTGTCCAAAAGTCTAAACAACGTTTCAAATTAACAAATGACGAATCTCAAAATAAAGTTTTGATTAATTTCGTCGGCAAATCAAATGAACATCACATGGAAGAAGCGCAGCTTTGGCTTTCAAAACTTGACGGAATCATTAAATAAAGTGTTTCAACACATGGCAATTGTTGACTTTCTACATTTTTGATACTCATATGTAAGTGAATCTGAACATTTTTTCCTATAACTGATGTAGCGTAAACGATATTAGTTGGAATTGCACGTTAAGAAATGCCAATTACCGTTTTATGTTTTCCGAAAGTGAGCGGACAACTGAAAATGCAAAAACTGACAAATTGCCCTCGTCAAAAATTGCAAAACGCTTATTGCTTGTTTGCTCCATCATATGATTATAATTAATCATAACGTGCAGGTGTTCTCTAGTGGATGAATGTGGGATCTTGAGATTTTTCCCAGGTATTTGAAAATCCATGCATTTTATATTATTCTCTCAAGACTAACGAATAGGATGAAATGCCACTTAGCAAGAGGGTTAGGAATACTTTCTAATGAAGCAACAACAGATAATTGGAATGCACAGTATCTGTGTTATTTCGTGCTTAAGATACTCATGGTAAAGCTAAAACAGTTATACAAATGAGAATATGTTTCATCTCAACCTATGTACGAAATAGATAACTGATAGCAATCTTAGGAGCTAAATATTGACGAACCTTAACAACGGTTCAGTAGTACTTCACATCATTGAGGAGATTCACTGAATTTGATAAAGTGTTTTGATACTTTCACTTTTGACGCAAATTATTACAAATCAGTCAGTAAACTTACTGACTGACTCCTGATATAAAGGCAATTAAGGAACTGAAAAAGGAGCAATAACGAAAGAAAAAGCCTTTCGCTATAAATGGTAGTCAGAAAGTCAGCATATTCTGATGGTATAGAATGCTGAAAGAAAAAAAAATCATAAAAAGTGGTTATTAATGTTGACACTGAAAAACTAGAATTCGTTCATGTGAAAAGGTTGAAAAGCGTGAGGGTGATTTTCAAGACCAAACTAACTTAAATGTACGTTTCCTCAGCACTATTTTTTCGTATCGTGATCACTTTTATGTTGAAAATTTTGTAAAAGGGGGAAATAGAAAAAGGGAATACCATGCTGCTTTAAGTTTTGGTGGAATTTTTCGTAAACATAATGAAACTTTAGTTAAAAGATATTTTGTTGTCAAAAGTTCAAAAAATATTCTAAAATCAAATACATTCTCGAAATAACGAAATCAAAACAGAGCTCTCTGAAAATTTAGAAAAAGGGCCCCAAATACAGTGTATTTGAAATCTGCTCAAACGCCAAGACATTTAAGATAGATATTTATAAATAGGCATGGGAATTTGATGCTTTTTTTTTGAATTTTGCGCCCTTATTTGCATTGATTTGTATTTGAAGCGCTTATTTGCATTTTGGAAACTTTTTGAAAATTGGGCAGGAAAGAAGGTGTTTTTCATGGGTGGTCTAGACAGCTAATTAATTCTAATTGCTAATATTATTTTAGGAATAGAATATTAAAACTTTGGAAGATGACCTTGACCAATAAAATTCTTTCCACGTAGTGTAAGGATCGAAGGTTAATGCACCTTTCTAACTGACGGAAGCCAGTAAGAGTTATTCTTTTCTCACGAAATACTCTTTTTTTTTTACAAAATTGTAGTTTGAAAAGTCAAATTGACAAAAACTCTCTCTTTGGAAATGAATAACTAGCGAATTGAATTTGGGGATATTGTTGCTCAGCTTGGATTGGAAAATAGTTCTTGAGGTAATTAGTCTGGTTGCAGGTCTCTTTTCTGAAGCTTTTCACAACCACAGGAACAAAAAAAACATTCTGAGATAAATTAGTCTCCTGCCCAAGAGACCAAACATTGCAAGTTTGAATCGACAATCCAGGCCCTAAAAACCCGAAACAAAATATGAAATTCCCCTCTGAAACATGATTTTACTTGCATTTTTATTCGCAATGTGGGCCATGTTTATTTGCATTTTGAATGACATTTCAGGTTTGCGTTAGTGGTATGAATTCCCAGCCCTATTTATACGTTTAGTAAAATCATTTAGTCCACCCTACTAACAATCTTCGTATTATTGTCATTTCAGAGAGAATGATTATAGAAGAAAAGGAAAAGACGCCAATCAATAAATCACGTCAAATAACAAATGATGAAAAATATCGATACCTTGAGAACGTTTGATCAATGATTAACTTTTGGGAAAAAATATTGGCTTTCCAACTCTCGCTCTTCTTTCTTTCCCTAAAAACTCATTAGCTCCGTTTAATTTGTATTAATATCTAACTGAATCGACAAAGCAATGCTTTTAAATTGCTCTTCTTTTAATAATCCCGCCAAGACAAATTATTTCTAACTTTTTCCCATTTTTTGCATAGAAGAGTAACGAAGGACTTACGTTTCCAAAAAAAGACCATTAGTAAAAGTTGATCTTCCAAATCGCATCAGATATCGTTGCTAGTTCATGACTGATTGACCGAACCAGATTTTATGCAAAGATGGGGCCTTTTGTCTGGTAGTCCAGGTCTTTTGAATTGCGATGATCGAGATAGTGATACGAGTACAGTAGGCCCGATGCATACGTCTATCATTGATTGTTATCACATGGCGATCGCTGCGTGATCGTTAATGCAGTGGTCGGTAAAAGCGGCAAACTTGGCATTCTCTTATCTCTCACGTCATCATCCATAATCAAATGTAAATTGAATGGTTTCAGGCCTCCGGATCGATCTCGCCTAGACCTGAGACACCGACACTAATGCACACAAGAATCTGTCTGAAGGCAGTCTGAGCATCAAAAAGGCCCCTCTGAGTAAGCAAATGATATAATCACCCACTTGGATCTGAGACAGGGCTCTTAAACCCCATAAATGCATCGATTTTGGCATGACACACCATCAGACTAGACTCGCTCAAAGAGGAGCCATTCGTCACGCAAAGTAAAGCTTGGCTCAAAGATCTCTCCAAGCACACTAACCCAAAACCATAGACCAAAGACAGACAGACACCCAAAGAGGGACGCGGCTGCCAATTGTCAGGTAATTTATGCCGTTGCCGCGTCTGTGCAAAAAGGGGTTGGATGTCATGGACATTTTGGGGCAATTTAAAGCCCTTACGGAGGTTCGCTTCTAAAGTGGCTGGAGTTTTGGGGAAAACCACGCATAACCAGGCTGAACAACGAACGAGCTGATTGATTTGCAGGATCGGCTAATATAAACGCGACCCTCTAATTTGCACTCGTTGTTCTTAGGCGCTTTTATGAGTTTTGGCACATGCCGAGACCACTCGAAACCGGCATCGAAGTGGGCTTCCTTTCTTGTCAGATCCCACCTTGGAAGACCCCCTCGTGGCTGTAGGTAAAAACTTGAAACAAGCCATAAATGCAAAGTAAAAGGGTTAAATCAGGGTTTAATGTTGTTACGGGGTTGATTAACATAATCAGCTTAGTTGCTTGAGATCCAGGGGTCACGCGGGTTCTTTAGGGTGGTCCCTTGAATTTCCAACCATTACATGAGGACCCCCCATCCCAGTGAAATAACAGAGTACAGCAATATCTATGACAGACTTCTCTAAATACATGTCGAGTCAGAGGGCGCTGCCTCATGTGTTCAGTACAAGCCTTTCCTTTCTCACATCGTCACATATGACGCGAGGCGCCCTCTGGCGTCACTTTCCAGTTCATGGGTATGCAACGGGAGTAATCGGAAAATGGACCTCGACTTGGTCGTCAAGCTACGTAGAAACCGAAAAAGGCAAATAGAACCGGGGATATCAGGAAGGAGACTACTAGCTAGCTATTCTCAAAGCGCAAGACGAAAGAGAGACGAGGGGGAGGGTTTTTCTCGGGCATGTATGGTCTCCACACATATGTATGTATGTGGGGAGGTCTCCTATTCAATCATGTGTGAGTGCGTGTGGAGCTCCGACTGGCTTCCTTGGTAGCCACTCGCGAGATCAGGACACCACCAAAATACCGAGGGTTTGTGTAAGTGCGTATGAGTGAGTTGGTGTGTGAGTGTGCCTAAATGTGAGATGCAAGTTCCGAATCAAAGAAGACCTTGAGACGGAGCAGAGCTAGCAAGATTGCTCTTGTCGGGCCAAAAGCAAGGTAGATGATGATCATCATCCTCTCCCCATGGAAGTGGAAGAAGGCGCCTTGCACATAGTATACACACACAAGTATGTACGTACGTACGTAAACGACCAGGACTGGCGAGATCGCGGACGAACTGAACTGAAGACGGAGGATAATAGTGCGTACACACATACACACATATGAGAGGTTTACTGTACTACATGTTGGTGTGGTGGGGGCGAACTGAGTAAGTAAGTGTGTGTGTGTCTGCATTTCGTTTATGGCGAAGCAGTTACAAGGGTGAGCTAGAAGTGTGAACACGAGTGTGTCGTTGAGGCCCATTGCAGAGATCAACATTGGATGTAGGCCTGAATCTTCATCCTCAGTCATCGCTATCGTCATTGGTGTGGCATTTCGAGACATTGTCTGGCCAAGAAGACTTGGATACTTGGTGATCCATCCAGCTTGTGTTTTGCCTGCTTGATTGAACGTGCCATTTATGAGTCGGTTGTGATTATCGTAAACCTTTCGGAGCGAGGATTGGCAAACACCTCGAACAGCAGCGGCAAATGCCATCCTCGGCGTTATTCATCAGACATTGGGTAGACGCTGATCGTCACCTCCGGCAATAGGGGTCTCAGCAGAAAATTGCAATTCTTTTCATCGGAGACAGTTCCATTGACAGTCAGACGAACGTGTTGTTGGTGAGGGAACCCGGGGATTCAGCAGCATCCGTGTTGCCCATCATTCGACGACCAGACTTGAACCACTTCAATGAGCTAATACAAGCCTGGGCTAGCAATACAAAGACAAGTTTAGCCACATTGTTCCGAGTAGGCGGCGAGTCCCCTCATCCATCTCTCAAGCTTGGGGATAAAGTGTTTGATTACAATCTCGCTCCTTACAATTCTATACTGTACCGAGTCTAGACTGTTAGCTAGCTATTGAGAGAATCGCTGAGAGACTTCCGAGCTGCTCATATCAACCCACCATCGGCTTTGGATCTATCAAGGCCTAGGCCTAGAAGCCTAGACAACGACCGACATCCACCTATCCATCCCATCTCAGCCAGCGAACAGAATCTTGTCTGAAGTCTATTGAATGTGGTGATTTACCTCAATATGGTGGATACGTTGTTGTGCGAAGAGGTTTTCCATTCTCCAGCCATGAGAACCCCGAATCTAACAGAGCGTGAATATCAAGACCGGATCCCTCAATTCTGCCGAGCCTACAAGGACAGAGCTATCCTTGGGCACAAACGAGTCATTCAAAACATGCTCAAGTTGGAGAACTTTTACGTGCCCAATTCGGTGCACTATCACAATCTCCAGGATGAGATCAAGATCCACATGCGCAAGATCGTGGTGGAATGGATGTTAGACGTTTGCATCGACCAACGATGTCACGTGGACGTCTTTCTCCTGGCCACCAACATCATGGACCGATTTCTCAGTACCATCCGATTGCGGAAGAAGCAATTCCAACTCCTGGGAGCGTGTTCAATATTTCTGGCCTCGAAAATGATGGAATCTAATCCTATTTCCGCTGTCACCCTTGTGAAGTATACGGCAGATACTTATGACCGAGACGAACTTCTGGTAAGATTTCTTTTTAAAGTTGGTTCCCCAATTTCAATCACCCTGGGGCAAAGAAACCAGGTAGAAGGAGAATAGTGCCTTGGAAGATAGTCGAGTGGTTGGTAGGCCTCTTGCTTATTTTCGATTTCTCTTCCTCTATCCACCATATACGTATGTATGTTGTACCCACTTGACAAGGGAGAGTGAGTAGGCCATACATCCACAGACTGCAAGAAGGCAGTGTTCATTCTAATACACAGATTGAGCAGACATCAAAACGTACGCATCATGATGAGCTTGCCTAGCCTACAATTTCTTGTCACATGGAAAGAGACCAACTTGGGTAAAAGTGAATGGAGGCGGCGAGCATAGTAACAAATCTTGCTTGGGAATGACGAAATGCCATTGGAATTGGGGAATAAAGAAATAAGAGATCCCGACTGAAGTGCATTTGGTCGGGGGTTCTCGTTTCACATTGCGATTAAGACTCGTTATTGTATGCAAATCCTTGTCTGGCCTTCACTCCATTGTAGGGAGGATATCAGATTTAACACCATAGAGTTCGTTCTCTTATGTCGGGGTTGGAGGGTTGGGGTCTAGACCTCTAGATCTGGGCTCACTTGTCACTGGACTTTGTGAGCATGTGTTTTTGCTTCATCAAGTAATTTTTGAGAGAACTGTGATATCAACTCGGACGAGGAAATGCTATGATGAAGAAGAGGGAACACGTGATTAGGACCCAAGATACTCGTCGTACATTTTTCCTTGTAACTTTGGGGGTTCCTTCAAGCCCCTTTTTAGTATTCTGGTCAACCCCCTGCCCGTCAATTATGCATTATGACCTCAGTGAATGGCATAATCCCTAGGGCGGCCATAAAAGTAGGACCTTTTAAACGAGAAGGGCTCACGATGCACTTCCATGGGAAAACATCCCCGCAACTCCCAACCACCTCCATTAAACTATCTATCTATCTGCTTATGCAAAAAAAATGAATTCAATTCTACCTCCTCGTGCTTTCAGTCAATGGAACTGCTGATATTGTCTCGACTTCAATGGGACTTGACAGCTATAACAGCCTACGATTACCTCGATCATCTCTTGGACGTTCTCCAAAATCCCCCAGTTCAAACTCACGACCAAGAAGTCCTTCAAGATCCGGCTCATTTTGAGTCTTTGCGCCGACAAAGCGAGCGTCTCATTACCTTGTGTAACACCGATCCCCAATTCATGTCTGTGCCACCCAGTATCGTGGCCTCAGCGGCCCTCACTTCGGCCATGCAGCAAGATTTCGAATCTCAGCCGCCCATGGGTCCCTTGGTAAACCTCAACGACCTCGTGGATAGACTACGCAGATACACCAATATCGAGTTGGTACGTAGTCAAGTGAACGACTTCTGACTTGCAAACCATCAAGGCAGACTGATTTTCATTTTTGATTCCAACAATTTTCAGGACTCGCTCCGTCAGTGCATTGATCAGATTGAGGAGCTGTTCATCTCGGGAGCCAATCCAGGGCATGAGTCCATCTCACCTATATCCAAAGACCGATCACGCTTGGGAGAGAGTCGGCTTCAAGGCCCTTCTCGTGGGCGACAGGACCCCTCCATCTCTTCAGACAGTCTGTACTACTCATCCCCCGATCATAGTCATGCTACAAGTCTTTCAAGGCCATCCCCGAGGAAAACCCCGACGTCTGGAAATCAGCTGACGACGTCATCCTCCACATTGTCCAGTAGTCGTCGAACCACCGACAGCACCACCAGTGGCACCACCAACCCTCTGAATGCTGCCTTTTCTCCACCATGCGTTTCGAATGAGCCGCCTCTTCTTAACCCAGAGGGTAGAAGAGGGTCGTTCTCTCAAAAAGCCGAGCAAGATCTAGAAGAGCAAGCCATGGAAAAGGATCAGGTTCAAGGTGGCGAAAATGACCTTCCTGCTTGAATGATATGTGATATATATCGTAATCGAATGTACTTAATCGTCTTGCTGAAACTAGTCAAATGAAAATATACTATAGTGGAGCAAGCTCAAGTCACCGGAAAGAACATTTAATTACTTAAAAAAATGAAAGGTGTTATTTGCTGATGGCATGATGTACTTTCACCAAGTTGGCATAAATGAAGTAGATGTGTATATCATTGTGATGCAGTGATGTATGTCGGATGTCTGCAACATTGACACACGTGTGGCCATTGATTGGCCATCGTCTTGAAATGCCGCTCTTTGCCATTGCCAGCAAGTAAGTAAGTAAGCAAGCAAGCAAGTGACTCGGTCATCACACAAGAAAAATCAATGTTTGGAAGCATTGCCAAAGTCAATAATGGATTTCTTTGTGTGGCCAGATAAGATGATCTGGCGACATTAAAAGAAGCCTGCTGTGGGCTTAAGGATCAAGCCAAATATTGCTTGCTCCTTGAATTTGAAAACGAGGAAAGAGATCATTCTAAGAACTCCTTGACATGTTTGGCGATGGCAAATGACAATCAATTTCATTCTTCCGCATAACCCAATCCCCCAAACGAATCCCGCAAAATCAACAAAGAGCATACTTTAACAACATCTCCCTTCCCGATGTTGATCATGATCTTCTATCCTGCCTGACTCGTTCCAATTCATAAATTCGTTGCCAAGCCGGTTACGACTCTTTTCAATGCTTGACTCATATCCAATTTGTATATTGCACATTTCCATCACACTAATAGGCTCTTCTCGACATTCGCCAAACTCACTTCCCTTCACAAACCCAGATCTCCATACATACATACATTCATATTCTATACATTCAGTACTACCAAGCTGGGCCTGCCTTGATGACTTGGGGGCAGTGCCCTTCAGCTTCTTCATCATAGTAACGATTTTTGCAATTCTCAGCATTGCTATTTTCAACATAGACCACATCACATTAGCCTTGAATGATTCGCAAATCTGACTACAGTTCATGATGGGCTCAAAGAAATTTCGCAATATCATTAATCTGTCTCGATTCTCTCACTATTTGGGAGCAAGTCGAAGCAACGAGAGCCTTATGAAAGCTAACGATGTCGAGGATAACAAGTTCAACACTTAATAAATGATTGAATGGTTCCGAAGGTTGGAGCCGACAACGAATGATAATTCGTTCAATTGCGAAATATGCTCTTGGCCGGTTTTGCTCAAACAGGCCGAATTGGCTTGAGTGAGTGTTCAACGGCAATCCAAGAGCGGGTTCTTGCCAAATAAAAAAAATTGCACAGTCTTAGGACCAGTTTTTGCAAATGCCTACTGCAGGAAACAATCATAGGCAAAAGGCAAATCCACGAGGCTTACTCACAGAGATCTAATCATGACTCGAGGTATTCAAAGCTCGTAGATTGAACAATTCAAGTGCTACTAGCCCTATTATAGCCCTAAACTGAGCCTGTACGAACATTACATCCAAAGATGGTTGGACGTTTTGGAACGAAATCTTAGTTCTTCGAGATAAATAATCAGACTTCACATGCTTCAAGTTAAGTGATGAAGTTATGACCGTTCGGTTCCATAAAGAATGTTTTAGAGCATCTGAAATCCCCCTAAAAACGAGTCTGACGACAGATCACGGATCATAAAGTCCAATTATCTCTCTAGAACTATTCCACGTATGCATTTCCCACTAAGATAATAATTGCTTCAACCAAAAAAGCAGAAGAAAATAATACATACGCTCTCAGAAGGAGATACCCACAATTTCTTTGGTGGCGACTTCCGTTCCAACGATTCATCTCTGATCTGATGAACAAAGATGAAAAATCTTAATAACAACCCATTGAGAATTGCGATAGCTCCCAAAGTCCCATGGAACCCGATGGGGAATGGGGAGATCGAATGAGAAGCGGAACTACGAACGGTGAAATTTCATCTGGCATCGTAACCCATTGTGATTTTGGAGTGCGTCCATGTCGTTGTTGGTAGTCTGAATCAGGGGAACTTGCTCAAGATGAACGACAATTGAAGTCAGAGAGAGAGCGAGCGAGTGGGTTCGTTCCCGTCATGGGACAACGCACATACGCCGAATCGCAGGGTTATGAATCAGGACCTCATTGCATTTATATTAAAACATGTCACGATGGTTGAGCCCAAGCTTAGGCGTGGTGGATATATACGAAATGCGCGATATCTTTATTCCGCGTGGCAAGCTGCAGTAAAAAAAAGCCATCGAGGTCCATTCAGAGACTCTCCATATGACTCCAACAAGCAAGTCGGGTGGTCTTTTGGACACTAATAATGGTTTATTTGTGAGCGTTGATCTTGAAAAAAAATGTCCATGGCTTCTCCTTCTCTGTACCAATATATCAAACCCTACGACATCAACGATTTTTTAGGACCATGCATTCTTCACGCACACTAAGAGAGAGAGAGAGAAAGAGCACTGTTGTCCCAAGCACCAGCATTATCTTGTCTAAAAAACGAACGATGCGCTAAATTTGTGAGGACCAACATCAACGAGGACCATCAATTTCTTCATCGGCAATGGACACAACAACACCAGTACTACCATCACTACCGCCACAGCATCATCATCATCTTTGTCACAAAACTTTTTAGGGGGATGGGCATCCAAGATGTCGTGAAAGAACCTGTTGTGTGGCAAATGCCCCGCCCAGTCGTTCAAACCCAAATGCCCAAAAAAAGTGTCTTTTAACGTTTTGTTTCGACCACTCGGGGCTTGGACAGATAAAAATCACTCTTAATGACTTGTATTGTTCAATCTTTCCAGTATCGGGAATTCGATGGAATCCAGGCCTCTTTTTCCAAGGTTCTATCACTTTGACATTCCCCTAGTAATGAATCCCTTTAATAAAGCACCCAAGTTTGACTTTACGGACATGACGGTCCCATAAAGTTTGCCCTTGCTAGTGAGGGTATTTTTTCGCCAGAGGAGGGGGTTGTTTCCTTGGCCCCACACCCTGGGATACGAACTTAGAGGAAGAGCATGCCATGAAAGTCCTTGAAAAAGTCAAAAACCTGTCCGGAGTTCAGCTCAAAACACAGCCAGCAAACGAAGGAACTTCTGCTTCCACTTCATATACACTACTATAGGGGGTTATTCGTATAATTCTACTCTCAACAACCCAAGAAGAGGGCACTGGGGATGGAAGTGAAGTTGGGCAAGACGACGCAGAAAAAGAGGAGACACTTGACAAAAAATCAAGTTCAAGGCAGGAACTAATACTTGACTTGCTGTCGGAGCTTGAGATCTTGTGTCCGTGACTGATCCCTTTAGATGAATACCGAGCAGTGCTCTTAGATTAGCCTCGGATTCAGAACGAGTTTTCATCGTTGATCCATCTCTGTATCCCATCAGCACCATTGGGTTGCCATTATCAAATCATACGGCTTCAACCTGTTGGAATCATGACATAACTCATTAACGCGCCAAATTCTTCAACTGTTCTTGGAGGGTCAAAAATTACACTTCTCGACCATTGTCGTGCTCCTAACTAACTGGCAGAGGATACCATGATGACCTTTGGAATGCGTTTGAGACCTGTTGGAAGACTGTTGTCTCACCAACGATTTTTTGTTGGATGTTCAACAAACGACTTTAAGTTAAACTTCCAATACACGAAACTATCTGTCGCAACCAAAGTTCTCTCTGTATTTGGACACAATTTGACTCAACCTACGGCATTCCCTTTCAGCTATGTCTACATCAACGGAGTTATGTTGGGCTCTTTACAGCGTTCCTATCAAAACTATCCAGTCAAATCTTTTGCTTTGCGTTGTTTTAATCAAAAAAACCTCGACAAGATCAGATCAACAATGTGTATAAATATATCCTACTCAAGGCCAAAGAATTGCAGATGAAGACCTCCTTCTAAGATGTCAATCAGTGACGGAGTAAATGATGAGCAGGGTTTGCAAGAATCCATCGTCCATTCCTAGTTGAAATGTTTGGCTAGATTTTTTACGCTCACCTTTGCCCAATGACCATTCGGAGAATGACCTGTACTTCCCTGCTCAAAAAAAACGAGCAGAACAATCAGATCACAAATTCCTCGACCATTTTCGCTCGTCCTCATCGACACTTGAGATTCGAAGGAATGTTGAGAAGGTGGGTTATGCCACGTTATGTCTTCATGGAGGCCTAAATCTAGCAGACTTACAAAGAGATAGAGACATTAGTAACCCATTTGTCGTAGTACGTGTGTAGTTTTGGCGGAAGATGTCAATGCACTGTCTTAAGGTCAGTTACCCGCAATTGTTGTTTGTTTGCAAAGTGGCCTCCCCCGGAATTGCAAAATCATTTTCTAGGCACTCGACTTTGGCCGACATTCTGTTTATGCAACGACAGTTGCACTGTCATCGATTTTATCCCAATTAATTTCATCAAAGATTATGATGTGGCTACACTAAGCGATCTCGTTCTCGAGAAATTGCGGAGAAGTTCGATCAAATCAATGTAGGCCTACATCTAGCTTACAACTAGCTTAGCCTGACCATTTCTCGAAGCCATCCATCCATCTCATAAACAATTCAAGTTGAATGGGCTCGAAAAATGATGATTTTGCACTTTTGTCGCCAACGACGCCGACGATCGTCTTCTTTGGCGGGAACTTAGTACCGATGATGAGAATCATGATGAGGATCAATGTCTAGACAATCTCGAGTTTGTTCGTAGATTTGCATTGCTTAAGAGCAGACTGAAAATGTGACCCATTTTTGGGGCTTTTGGTCTCAAATCTCGATCTTTGAGATCATCATGGTTAGATACGAGTTGAGGATTAAAGCAAGGTCTGGAGCCCCCATCTGACCTATTAAAGCAAAGGCATGAGCATCAAATGTGTGTCATTTGGGGCAAGTGTGACAAGTCGCTTGGAAAAATGCGTGTGTGCCAAAATGGGGGAAGGACCGACAATTACATTCTCTAATGAGACAAATAAAAGTCAGTGAATGCATTTCGTCTGGCCAAGTAGCAAAGATGTCGAGGGGTGCTCAGTGGAGATGGGAAGCAATTGATCTATCTGTCATATATCATCAGTCCAAACTTAAGGAATTGGGTCAAATTGTTTCCCGCTAACGAGTCCTTCGGAAAATACTTTGACGGAGAGAAGAAAAAACATGTCCAACTGTCGGGCATTTCGAGGACATGAGTGTTGATTTAGCGGAGCAATCCGAGTCCCAGAAGGGGAAAAACTACCGATTCATACATAGCTGTGTGTGGACTAGAATTACTACTCTTCTCGAAGAAGTAGGAGTGACGAGAATAGTGAAATTCGAATGATAGATCAAACTTCAAGGACACAGGTCATTTTTCAGACTCGATCCTCCTCCGTCTCAACTTCTCTTCACGCCTGACGACATTTCCAGCCACACAAAGGTTTTCAATTCACAGCCCTTCTGAAGCCTATTTCCTCTCGCACCATCTTTCTCCGGCAGAAAATCAGGGAATCCACTACTAGCTCCTCTAAATTAGAGTGAGGTAGGGAGAGACCTTCCTAGGTTAGGTTGGTAGAGACCATCAGCTCATGCCTGGGGTTTTCAACATATGTGCAATGGATCAACCAACGAATAACACACATTCACCCCTACCATACAAACCTGGCACGGATCGCTATAATTCTTGTTCATACGAGGTGGTTATGTAGCCAACTCAAGGTTACTCGCATTGTCTCTAAGCCTTCTCGAACACACCATGCACCCCCGCCCCCTTCTCCTCCCCCAACCTCCAACTACGTACGTACGTACGTACGGACTTACTCACTCACTCACTTTAGCCCTATCCATCCATCCATCCAAAACCTGGGGTGGATGGGTTGGTGGTTGCTTTGCCCCTTTGGTAGTGCCCGGATTTGGACGAGATCATGTGGATGATGGCTCGCCGGTGGAGTCCTCCTCCTCCTCCTCCTCCAACGACGGACAACAAAATGCAATTGAGATTTTGGCAGGCAGGCCAATGTTCAGGAGGTTCGTGAAGCGAGACGTGTTCGTGCCTGAGTATGCGGCGTTTGTCTGGGAGGATTGCCTTCCAATTCTCACCACCCTTGGATAGATGGGCAAGATGAGGGAGACGAGGAGGACAACGTCGACGACGAGGAGGAGGAGGGGAGCGCCGCAAAGGAGGGTTACTGCTGCCTTGGATAGGACTGAAGTCGCACACGCACAAAGCCCGATGTTATTCAGTCGCCTTCCATGATTCTTCAGGGCCGAGGTACTGCTCCGTCGCTCCCCAACCACTCAACTAGGATCAGTTATCCCATAGACACTTTCACCTGGAGAGGAAACAGTCCCAACAAAACCCTACCTCAAGAAGAAAGTTTTTAGGTCATCATCTCCACCTCCTAATCATCATCAGGCCTTTGTTACTCCTTTAATTGAAGGTAATACTCAGCCATGTAGAGAGATATCCCCGCAATGGCCGTGATCGTCCCCAACGGAAGCCCCAATCTCGGGCTGAGGGCCTACAGTGATCCCGTCATCTTTCGAGATGATCGGGTTCTCAAGACCCTCCTCAAGAAGGAGATCCGATACATCCCACAGAGTGTCAACTATTTCCAACTCGTTCAAACCGAGATCAAAGTCCACATGCGAAAAGAGGTGGCCGACTGGATGGTCGAGGTCTGCGAGGATCAACAGGCTCCAGCCGAGATCTTTTGTCTGGCCATGAACTACTTTGATCGCTTCCTTAGCGTTTGCATCATTGGAAGATCCCAGTTGCAACTTCTGGGGGCGGTCTGCCTTTTGGTGGCATGGAAGGTCCGAGAGCACGCCCCCTTACCGGCCTCCCGCTTAGTGGATTATTCGGACAACAACCTCACGCTTTTAGATATCATGGTAAGATGTGATAATGATCATTTTACAACTTCACATGTAGCAAGCATTTGGAAACGAAACAAAGAAGACACATGAATGGCACCCAAGGCTGGATGGTTCTTGTCATATTCTTGATTCGATTGAACTGACAAGATACAGACAGCTCCTTGGTGGCTGGTTTTCCTCCTACAATACCATCACAAGCCATCACAACCTGAATATAACACGTATCCAACGCATTCATCCTCTGATCAAGTTATCATACTCACAAGAAGTTTGTTCCACCTTAGGAATGGGAAGTTCTGCTTCTCTCTAAATTGGAGTGGGACATGTCGTCGGTAATCGCCTTAGATTTTGTCGAGCACATCATTCAAAGGATCCAAAGACTCAATCTCGGCTTGAACGGAGACTTGATCCGAGCCAATGCCGAAACTGTGATCACCATGTGTGCCTCGCACCACATGTTCTCACCGTTGGCACCTAGTCACGTTGCCGCTGCTTGCGTTCTCACTACCCTTCGACAAATGGTCGAAGGTCCGATCTCAAACCTTATTCGCGACACGCCTTCACCCTCCTCTTGCTCCTCAGGGGCGTCTACCACGTCCTCTCCATCTAAGTTGAGACCATTAGACTTGGAACACGTGTTAGACGAAGTTGAACGTATTACTCAAATCGAAAAGGTAGTGTTTCTTTCAAATCTGTTGTGAAAAAGGCACATAATTAACAATACAATTTTTCGATCCAGGTTCACATCAGAGAAGTCATGGATCAAGTCGAGTTGCTCACGCGAACAGCCTTTCAACCTAGTCCAATGTCAAGTCCGCTTCCCAAGCGCGTTCCATCCAAACATTCCAAAACTGCAGACGACGAGCGGAAAGATTGGGATCCGATTTCCAACTCAACCTCGCACGCCACACCTACCAAAGTCTTGGATGTGGCACGGAATTATTAGATGCCCAACATATACGTGCATAAATAATCATATTCACTCAGACCAGAAACCACAATAAAGTACCTCTATTAAGAAACTGTGAATACAAATGTTGTTTTCTGATGTGAAAAAAATGTTTGCTTTATCAGCAACAAATGAAGTAGAATTGTAATGGTAACATGAAGGAATTTAATGGACGAAAGCGAAGCAACCACCTTCTGCTGTTCTTCAAGAATATTATAATACTAAATCGAAGCATAAGATACGTACTTTGTTTGCCGTCATAGGTGAGTGTCATAGAAATTCTAGTCTTAAGCCTTCATTCAACCAGGCATAATTGATTGTTTCATCTCCTTGATTGTATTTTGCCAAGTTGAATTGAAAAAATGATTACAAATGAGAGCAATCAGGAATTTATTGCAAAATTCAGCACTAAGTGGGGCTTTCAACAAACCCTAAGTTTAGGCTTGACGGTTAGGACTTGTCAAAAAGAGGCAAAGGAAAAATGTGAACGAAAACGAGATTGGCTGTACATAAAAACACGTTACATCATTGGCATAACGACAAAGTACGTACGAGAAATCCATTGAGAGCTTTTTCACGTTTCTGCATTACCCCTAAATAGAGGCAGAGGTGAGGATGAGAGGTGTGCATGTATAAAAACATCCCAATCTATTTAGCTGAAGAGGGAGCTTTTGTGAGGGAAATCAAAAGCAGAAATGAGTTATGGCACAGCAAAGCACCATTCCATTCTTTTCTTTTCTTTCCTTTCCACTAAAGCTCAAATTCAGAAGAGATGAGAATCGTCATGCTTGATTGGTAAATGTATGCAGTATGATAATCACACTCGGCTAGCTTTTTCCGTATCAGTTGGAAGCACATTTAGCGCGGAAAAAGCGCCTTTGAGGAGAGGAAATTGGGAGAAATAAAAAGCAGACTCAAAAAATATGCATACTGCATAACAGAATAGGGTGTAATATTTCCCTAGAATCTCTTTGAAAAAACGAATACAAATTCAAACTAGAATGATAGGATTGATGATACATTCAGTATTCATAACTCATCATCAAAGTTCAAAGTTAGCGAATGAAACAAGAATGCGATTCTTATCAATAAGATGCCTGCCATTCCAAATCTCAAACCTCAAGGAAACATTCCCAAGCCCAACAACTTCCCAGCCACCATATATATACGTTTTACGACATGCAATACTCTCAAAACAAACCAATTCGATATTGGAAAACGGCCAAATACGTTGCTTCGACATGAAAAAAAAAATCCATCCCACCCCCAACCGAGAATTGGAGGACGACATGTACGTACGGAGATCCATACACTAGAAGTCAGGAATGAATCCCCGAAGCGATCACTCATTTCGCGAACAGATGTCAACAGGAATTTTATTTCCCCTCCAAAGCAGAGCAGCACATTCGATACTTGGGAGTATTTCTGCCGTGCTCCAAGTCTGATCAAGGATTGAGGTTCTCATAGATTTCGACGGTTCTCACCCACTTCAAGCAAGGGCTTGAAGAGACATTGGCTTGGGTGAGAATGCTACTTGACAGGCAACTCGAGGAATGTCTCGAAGAAATCGAAGCCAAGTTCATGTCACATCCACGACGACGATATTTGATCGGGTACAACTCTTTCTTCAAACTGGCAATTTTCCGTTACAAGCCTGTCATTTCGAATCATAAACAGTTCCGTTGTCAAGACAGAGGAGTCGTTCGCCCAAAATTTCGAAGTTTACGACTACCTAAACAATTGGATACTTGATGGGCATGTCATACGTAACAACATGAAGTAATCGGATGTCCGAATTTCCAGATTTGGACCATGACATTCTTGGTGACAGGACAGAGGATCCCTGTCTTTTCTGGTAGGGAAAGTGGTAAAAATCGAGGGTCTCGAGCTCTTGGCGGATGAGTGCTATAGTGGACCCAAAAATCAGCCTTATTCTCTCTTTGACAAGTTCAAATAAAGCCGATCGGTTCCGGCCCACCGAAGTGTTAACCATGCTTCGAAGACTTTTTAACTCGGTTGGTCTGAATCATACCTCAGAAAAAAGTGGATTGTTATCCTGATCCAAAATAAAGATTCGCCCAAAGAGAACTCCCAAAGAGAACTCCCAAAGAGAACTAGAATGTGTGGCACGTAAGTTTATGAAACATTTTGTATTATAAATCCTGGGATGCACATAAACAGAGACAAATAATAAAAGTTCAATATTAAAATGGTCACCACGAAATTTATATTCCTCCTCATGTAGCCCTCTTCCGAAAGACTGGCTTGACATACACATATACGTACACATTCACAGTAATGTTTCCTTCCCCATGAGGCTTTTGAGTTCAATGACAGTGATTTTCAAAGACCTCATCGACTCCGCCCAGGTCAGGTCTCAATGGCTTTGGTATCCACCGACAAAACTAATTCTCGTTCACAAGAGTCCTCCTTCGCACTTGGCACGGTGGGTTCACAAAAATCCAGGAAAAAAGGGTCTCCAGGTCCTGTTTGGTTCATTTTCACGTGGAGTCGGTGCGGTTTAAGCACCCGAGTTTTCGTTTGAGTTTAGCGATAATGCCTCTAAAACGAGATGGATCTTCTTGGTCCTCCTCCATTTGACCAATGTCGGTCTCGGTGGCTCGAGGGTTTTGGGGATTTAAGTTTAGGGATTCGGGGTCAAATTGACCGGGCACTGTGGACTGGAGCGAGACATCGGAATCCAGGCCCTTGGGAGCCTCGTTGAGCACGAATTTCTCATCATGGCGAGAGGATAAGGGACGCGTTGGTTGAATGGGTGGAAGTGGAGAAAAACTTTGCATGGTTGATCCAAAAAGCCACCAATAAGAGCAGCACTCTGTTAACAAGCACTTTCTTTACCAGGTCCTCGATATCGACTCAAACAGAATTAGGAGCTCAACCCCGGGAGGAGACATAAAATCGATATTCCTCTTTATACCACGACACGCTGTGGAAAGGTGGAATCTTGACAACACCGGAACAACAATACCCAATCGAAATGTCATTAATAATGCATGCCTGCCAAATGCGTATATTACTCCTCACTCCATAACAGTCGTGTTTTGGGCCCTTTGTGTCGGTTGACATAGATAAGTTTAACATATTTAGCTCAAGTAAAGATTTTGTAGCAAGAAGGGTCCAACGAGTTCATTGTCGGTCGAGTCCGTTCCGGCCAAGAACCATAAAATCAATTGGTTGCTTCCAATCCTCCCCCTTGTTTCTCTGTCTGTCCATCTTGGTCGTCTTTGACCTCCTGCTGATGTCCCCCTATTGTTTTATTCTACCTGAGAACTCATCGCCAAAATCCGATTTCTGAACCAAATGCCCCTGAAATAGTAGGGTTGTTGGCCAAATTGAAATCCAAGCCAGACGAAGAACAACCGCAAACACGAGCCACATTCACTCCTCTATTCACTCACTGGCTTCTAATCCGATTCAGCAAGGAATGTTTTCCAGATCTTGATCTTGACTAAATTCGAAAGAACTAGTAGTAGATCGCATTTTGTACTTTTTTGGCATAAGACTTGGTGGTTGTTAAAAAAATGACGGAAGTTCTTAAATCGATGCCGCCAAATCCGCTTGATCACCTCCAAGGTCAGGTTCACAGCGGTAGAAGTTCGGATTTCAATTGACATGACTGGCAAAACGCTTGGATTACCACGATCTCGTCTTCTTTTTCATTTCACCCAGACGAATCCGAACAGTTGGCATTGCGAACACCAGGGAGCAGACGATAACAGAGAGAAAAAATAATCGCTCTTTGGTCACACAGACAGAGCGAGTGAATCCTCTCAATCACCATTGACGATCTTTGGTGTGACACATGATATCAAAGGCTCGGAAAATGTCCAAAAATCTGCAATGCCCATTGTACGGCCACCTAAAAAAATCTTGGGGGAGTGGATTCGATTCGTCATGGGATCGATCTCAAGGGTAGGTAGGAGTTTAAAAAAAGAAGATCCCAAGGAAGAGGGGGCTCTTTCAATCCAAGGTTCAAGGTTCTAGGTCGACCAAATGGTCGATTACACGAGCTGCAAGGAATTACTGGGAATTTGGATTGATGAGATTTGCAATCAAAGATTCAATTCAAACGCATCCAGGTGTTAAGTGTTGTTTATTCTCGAAGAATCTCTGTCCTTGAACGAACGAACAAACGCACACACTTTCTCCCACCCTCCTCAAACAAGAGAGAAAAAGTGATCCAAAATAGAACTACCTAGGGACAAAGGGGAATTGAGGAGGGGACACCAGAACATTTGGCACTCAGCAAGAGCAAATATCAAAACCAAAAGTTTAACTAGGATACCTCAGGAGAGTCAATATGAGGTGTAAAATATGGATATCGACCACCCCCACCATCGTCATTCCACCATCCCTCATATGAAAAAGCCCGCTTATCTCGCTCATTGGCTAACTTGGCTGGGTTCTCTCACATGAGGTGATGTCAAAACGTTGGTGAGAACTTGAAGTTATGGAAAATTTGTGACCACACAAATCCTGAAAACTAACAACAATCACAAGGGAACCTACAAAGTCCGTCCATTCTGACGACATCCACAAGGGGATACGTAGTAAATGTAGGAGACTAGGGAACACTAGATCGACTAAAGTCAATATATCAAAACCTGACCACGGTTTTCCCACGAAACGTCCTGTCGGTGAAATGTTGGGAAAATTTCACTTTTCTTAGTAAACCTTTCTCCTTCTTTGGGACTTTGAGACCAGGGGTCAAGTTTTTGTGCACGCTTCAATGACAAAAATCAATTTTCGTGCATTGAAACTGCATTACTGTACATTGACGATTTTTGAATAACTCTCTGTCATTGGCATGACAGATTGGCCGATAGTTTTTTGACTTGTCTTTCACCGTTACTTGAACTTTCACAACGAGTGGATGAAGAATTGAATTAGGTCAAGAACGAGAAGATAAAAAGAAAAAAAACAAGCAAGGTGTTTGTTTGCAAGATTAATTTCAGGTTTTTATCTTTGAATCACAAAAATTCATTCATTTAAAGCGCAAAACGACAGACAAAATTAATGACATAAGAGGAAGAAATATTCGGTGTGTGCCTGTTCCCAATGATGCAGTGTGGAACACCGTACTTTGTTTCTCAAGTCAGGAAAGTACGAACACTTTTCTTCAACTTCTAGCAATTTCAAAGAGCAAATTTTTCCCCGTACAAGGGCGGGTGAATGAAGATGTACGATGCTTGGCCGCTTCGTTCGAAAGCGAGACTGAATTAATAACACAAAATGCATGTTCTACCGCTTTTCCGAGATTTCTAGAGAGGTAAAGAACGGAACTTTACTGGATCACAAGCATTGTGTTTTTCTTCCTTCACTTGGAGACACTGGTAAAATTGGGAACGCGTGAAGGCTGTCTTTTAGCCTTCGATTTATGAGTTGAAAACAAAGATTGCTCGAAAAATTCATGGCAGTGGTGGAAATCATCAGATCGAATATGAAAGAGACGTGTAGTACGTTCTCGAGAGTTGGGAAGGACGCCAAAATTGAAGGCTTAAAAGAGAGGGCCAACATTCTTGGGAGGAATTGTTGTGAAGAGCAAGCTCAAACGAGAACTTAACTCCCCAAGTTCACAATGGAGACAAATATTAAAGTTGTCACCAACGACAAAGAAGGAAGGTAAATTGAAGCATTATCCGTTTTCATATTATTTTAAATTTTGCGTCTAAACCCTAGTTCTGCTTTTCAGACATTTGGTTGCCGTGGAGAAATTTGAACCAGGGCAGGTTTTGTGGTCCGAAAAGCCAATTTTGTGTGGTCCACGATATTCCACTCATCCGGTGTGTCTAGGATGTTACGAACCAGTTGATGGAACAACTTTGTGCCAACAATGTGGTTGGCCTATGTGCAGTGAGCAATGTCCATATTTGAAGAACCATACTCCAGAATGCGAAGTGTTCCAGAAGAAAGATCTCAAGGTCGACACTTCAAAATTCAACTATCAAGATGTGGAACCCATGTACGACATCATTCTTCCTTTACGAGTGTTGGTTATGAAGAAGCAAGACCCGGGAAAGGCGAAACATTTCTTCAATTTGGAATCCCATGTGACCAAGTGGACCCAAACAAAATCTTGGAATGACAGCCATGCGAAGATTTGGAACTACCTGAAAGACACCTTGTCCATGGACACTAACCAAGAAGAGGTCTCGAAGATATTTGGGATCCTGTACACCAACGATTTCTTGCTGGAAAATGGTTCAGGACCATCAAATATTGTGGCAGTGTTCAAGGATGTGAGCATGTGTTCCCATTCATGTTTGCCAAATGCTTTCAAAATCTTTGGATCCATCGAGGACGGGTTTTCAATTACGCTACGGGCCAAACAAGCCATCAAAAAGGGCGATGATATCACGATTTCTTATGTGGAAACATTTCTTCCCTCTGCAATCAGACAGGAAAAATTGGAATACGTAAGTGACCCAAATGTTTCCTCCCAAAAAGCCAAACTTAAGAGGCTATGATAAACCTTTTTCAATATCAAATATTATGTTACAGGGAAAGCATTTCACTTGCAATTGCCCAAGATGTTCTGATCCCACCGACTTGGGCACCTTTGGGAACTCATTGCTCTGTGGTTCCAATTGCGGTGGAACCGTTTCCATTGGAAAGGACAACAGCGACTTCACTTGCAAAAAATGCGGTCGAAGCATGACTAAAGCCATTGTGATGAAGATCCTTAACAAGGCATTCAAGGAAACCGAGGCTCTTTTGAAATCGAATTCCCCCAACGTTGTAGATATGTGCGAAATGTTTCTCTCTCAATACAAAACCCTTTTACATTCCAACAACCTACTAGTGCTAAAAGTGAAATACGGATTGATTACGATGATTGGAAGGATCTCTGGATATCAAATGCATTGTCTTACATTGGATCAGATCCTTCGCAAACGAAAGCTCTGTGAGGATATCTTGGCAGTACTTGACATTATTGATCCCGGCATCAGTTCCAGGAGAGGTATGAAAAATCACTTCACGAATCACTTCTTCTCGTGTCATATTTATCTGTATGCACTTCATTTCAGGTGTCGTGCTTTATGAATTGCACATGGCCCAAATCATGGCGGCTCAATTGCAGTACGCTAATGACGAGATTGACATTCTTTCGGCCAAGGAAGAGTTTGAAGGATCATTGCGAGCTTTGGAACAATCAATTGAAATGCTACAATTTGAGAAACCCGAATCATTTGAAGGCGTTATTTACCAAGGAGCCAAATCAACCCTCGAACCCTTGAGGCAGCATGTTCAAAATGAGTTTGGAGGTTTATGAAAGAGAATAAATCCCGAAATAAAGTTAATGGCACCCTCGTCGCCTGGCCCATTTGTTTCAAGGGTACTTTTTTGCGGGTCTCATTCTGGATCCAAGACATTTCGTCACCTTGTCTTTGGGTAATTTCAAGGTGGTAATTGGAAACAAAAGTCAAGAACCACTTGGGTGGACGTGCATTAGTCAGAAATTTGCCCGTGTCCACATTGTCTTTTTTTGAGGTTGTATTTTTTGCTCAACAGAGCCTTCTCAAGACTCATGGTGGTGATGATGACGATGGCAGCGGCAAAGGAGATCAAGGGTGGCTTTGAGTGTGTGTGGATATGTGCTCTATTCTCATCCAGGTACACAAAAGCAATCGTCCTGCTAGGATAGAATGAGATAAGTACAAGGACCCATGGAATGGGCCGCTGCCACAAAGACACGTCAAGGTGGAAAAAAGTAATATCCTGAGTAATTTGAAGAGGGATGACCATTTCTCTGCCTCAAACCCATTACAAGTGTCTTGTGACTTCTCAACAAGGGGACTCAAATGCTTCTTCAGGGCCACCACTGTTCTTCGCCTTATCAGACTGGAAACTCGTTGTTTTTAAGTTAGATCGTCATTGCGAGTTATCCTGAAAACTCGAGAAGAACCAACGGAAATTGGCATTTCTGTGTGTCATTTTGAATTGGAGGGGTCGGGGTATTAAAAAATAGCAAATTGAACCTCTGAACCTGGATAGAGGATTTGGTTGAGTGTCTTTGAATTGATGAGTAACCCTGAACCATGAGAAGGAAAGGTGGCAATGGGCTAATGGACAATGTCGGAGGATAATTCGTGAGTGAGTGATCGCCTCCATTTCCTCTTGTTGTCTGGGGAACACATTTCTCGAGCATTTCCAGAAACTCGTACACATAAACCACCATCATCCCTCAAACTAGTATTGATGATGTTGCTTGCCCGACGTCGACTATTTGAGTTGTTCTTGACGCGAATATCCTCTATCAATGGCCCATATTTAACCCCGAGGCCAAACAGATCGTCGTCTTCGGGCCAAACAGCCAAATAGACCCAATGGGCAACTAAAGATCTCTTAAAAAAGAGCCCAATGAATGGGAGATGGCAGCCAAGCAGGAATGTACGTCCGTAGTAAATACACACCGTGACACACCAAGAGACTGCTAACGTCGAATGAAGCTTTTTTTCGTTCGTTCGTTGTGAAGAGTGTTTTAGCATCCGCGCTCCAGGGAATTACTGCCCGCCTTCATAGCTCTTGAACTTGCCCCATAAAACAGGTATCTGTATGAGGAGTATCCCCCCAAAAATGTATTGATCATTTCCAAAAGACGTCAAATGAAACACTCAAAGCAGTTAAGTTCACTTTTATACAAGTTAGAGTACGGTCTCAAGGTGTTGACAACAGCAAAAATGCGATTCGTTAACCATAGAGATATAGCTTTCATCTCCCTTGGAGATTGTCAAGCCAGGGCAAACTATGAGACCTAATAGGGCCCTCAAACCCTGGATAGATCATTGGGGGGTCAACTTGCAAGAAAACTACTTGTGTGAGCAGGGTGCTTTAGATTCTACGTTACACATCTAGTCATCTGCGAAAGTTGGTTTGATCAAAGGGTTCCAAAGTTCCCCCAGGAGGCCGCCATATTGTGGACCGCTTGCTAGGCGTATTTTGATTCCAATTCTTTCGGCACTCCAATGTGCAGGTCAAAAACTGTGCCAGAGTGATGGCTAATTAGCAATATGTTTGTCCATTCTTGACGTATGTTGGCTGAAAATCCACGGCAGGGGATCTTGTTTTGGCGATGTAACTCAATCCACTCGCCATACACGTGTTGAACAAAACTTGGGAGATAACTGCAGATTCTATAAGTATTGTTTAGAGAGTGTTCAAATGAAAGTATTCATCCAAAATGTATAACCTTGACTCTTTTTGTCCCCTTCCGAATGTCTGGATTTGAGTTTGAAATTAAGTTTTCAAGGTTAGAGGGAGGAGAATCAAGGCACGACGATGTCAGTCGAGAAATGGCCCCCGCTCAGAAAGGTCTCGAAAATAGCTATATTAATGCTAGACTCAGGGAGATTTTGACCATATGATTAGGAGTCGACAAGATGGATTTGACGTGTCTTTGAGTGTTCAAGACAAGATGCCATTGGGTTGGGAAAATTCAAAATTTGTTTGGTCAAGTGTTAACAAAAAAGTTAGCTCCAAAGGCGAAAGATGCCTTCTTCTTCTATTGTCAATAGCTTGAAAAGTTTTCTAGAGCCCACAACGTTGTTGCCGTCGTTCGTCTGATGTTTTGGGGAGCTTTTTTAGGGCGGAGATAGGAATTTTTCGTTGAAGGGGCCGACACTTTTGAAATCGTTGGTTTCGGACACACAAACGTCACAACATCACAAGAGTAAAAAAATTGCCTTCACTAGACAAATAGTTTTTTTTTGGAGAGGCTTTTTGTTTGGGTGCTTGGTGGTGCAAACTTGAGTGGACAAGATCAAAGATGCGAGTGTTGTTGTTGAAGGCCCTCGTTTCAGCCGAGTTGTGCTTGCGAATTCGTGATTAATGATAGCTTACCTTCTTCGAACTAACTTCAAATAGATGACGGCCTCTTGGCTCCCACTGGTGTCAGGACTTCTTTATTTGACCGACTCGGTTCAATGCCGCGCTCAGACTACAAATCAGAAGAGATCCCCATAATGAGCGTGATAAATGGAGGCCATCTCCAGCAATGTTCCAAACCAGTGGATCCGTCTCGGAAATTGGATATTCTTCGACTTCCTCTCTTTAAGATTGATGATCTTCAAGTCCAAAATTGTTCCAAAGAGGAGGTGGAGACCTTCTTCAGTAGCTTTGTCCTTTGTCTGTTCTCGTGTGTTGAAGATGCTACCAAAGTTGAAATCATCATGTGCAGTGTACTACAACATTCTACGGTGTACCGTGCACATATGATCAATCTCAACGAACTAAAGAGCCTAAATCTCAAATTGGTCCTTTCAAGCAGAACAAATCACGCGAGGGCGCAATTTTCGGGTCAGGTCAAAAAATGAAACAGCACTTAAATTTAGCCTGCAGCCTCTAAGTGTTACACAAACACTTTTGATATTAAAGACACGTTGGACGAAGCCAAATGGTCAAATTTGAACAATTAAACTTGAGCTTTGGAGCAGTTTTACGAGCGATCATGAAACGACTTTACGACTTGTGCCCTTCTCTTGTTCGATTGTCGAACTTTGAGCCTGTTTTAGCCTTGGAAATGAATGGCCCTCATTTATTGCCCAGTATGGGATATCTTTGAAGATACAGCTGAAAGAAGGTTTAGTTAGGATGGATGCAGTGGCATAAGTATCAATAATCCCGGTTGCCCCCTGTGACCTTTTTGATGCATTATCCAACGAAGGAGAACCTCACTGAGACAGGCGCGATCCTGAGACTAATAATACCTCAAAAAATGCACTTTTTCAATGCACAGAACACTCCAGGGAGCCTTTGGCAAGTGTTTTATATGCAATTCATTAACGAAAAACGCGCGTGAAAAGAAGCTAGCAGCTCATTAAATCCATATATGTTTGAGAAATGGCTCCCGCGCTAATCCTCTTAGAAGACAATGAACCCGAAACAAACGGTTCGGCTTTTTCGATTGAAAATGAAAGAACTCCTCGTCAAAAATATCTGTCACGAGATGTGATGCCGAGGCTTATTAGTCTAGATTTGTCAGAAGAATCTCTTTGGTTTGGAATGTGTATTTGTGGTGACCGAGTCATTGAGCATGGAGGAAAACTAGAACAAGAGCATGAAGAGCAGAGGGACGACTACATACACAACAATGATGACAAGGGAAGCGAAACGTGGCCTCAAAGTTTGAGAAAAGCCCATTGAAGCTGTACCGCGAAGGGATTCCAATTGGAGCCACAATGCTCCTCATCATTCATGAGTAGGAAGAGTGAGGATCTGGCAACAGCTTGTCTCATCTTTTTTTCTTCTTTCCAACTAACTCGCCACCACAAAATCACCTTTGGGTAAAGCCAAAAATCTGGATTTGTGTCATACTTTGGCGACTCCCAACTTTGAGCATGGAAGAAGATAAAAGTGATTCCGAAACGGGGATTAGGGGTCGTCAAAAATCAAAGACAACTGGGAAAGCGAGGGACATGGATGAGGCTTGAACTGAACATACAATATGTAGAGTCTTCTTGATGAAAGGGTTGACGAACTCCAGGTAAGTATTCCCACCCATCACCACGTTGGAAACGTACGATTAACCTAGTCTTGAGTATGTGGGTAATGGATTCCGAGCATGATTGTTTCCACAATGCCCAGAGAACAAAGGAAACCCTAAGGTGGAACAGCGTAATGGAACGAACGAAAGGGCCCTCCAGCGCTCGGAGGCTTTTTTCATCCTCCTTATGCGTTCCTAGGCGCCAGATCTAATCTACTTGGGTTCTCTGTTCCCATTGGCTCGTGTTGGTTGTTCTTCTTTCTCTCGAAATATGGAAGAAGGAGAAACAGAACTTCTATGCAAGACAGAACTCGAGAGCCTTGGGATTCAGTTTGACCTTGCCCTTCGGAGCCTCGGGTACATGGAGCCATTATCCATCTGTGCTTCGAGCGTCAGTCTGAAAAGCAACGAGTTGTCCTCATGGATCGAAGGAACCCAAAAACGACTAGTCTAGACAGTGAAGGTGGAGGAGGACCATGGCTGATCTTGTGTGGAGGTGTCTACTCATACTGACATGGTGGGCCTTTCATATTTGTCAGGATGGAGATTGTCACAAATGGCAAATCAAACCCGCTAAAGCTTTGGAGTTTTCCCAGGCACCAGGTGTCATGATGAGTTTCGAGAACCCGATCTATTCCAATGGGTACTTCCTGGGCTTTGATGCCTGGGATAACATCAACAAACGTTATGGCATGACTAACATCACTTACATCGTTCGAATTGAGTTCAAGAGGCAAGGATTCAAAGAAAACAAAATCAAACGGCATTTCAAACGATTCTGGCTTCCTGGTGCCAATTGGGTGGAGAGAAATATTCGATCCAACCACATCTACCGATCCAATATCACAGAAATCAAAGTGCGGAACCAGAGCCACGTGGACCTTTGGGTATACCCAAAGTGTTTTCTTCGACACCACGGAATCTCCCGAATTCACCGGGTAGCCAAAACTATGCGAATAACTGTCAAACACATTCGATGGTTGGCTAAGGTCAACTACGGCGAAGATGAAGGCTACGGACCACGGGAGCTCATTGAAATTGCCACTGGGATGACGCAAGTGCAAGGGATTTTTTGTGCTTGGTTGCATCCACGCATAGAGAGCACGTAAGTCATTCCCTCAATGGAAGAGTGTAATCGAACGAATGCACTTAAGGATTCTGGGGCCAAAATGGCTAGGGATGCGTCAGGGTCGAGACTCGAGACTAACGCTTCAAAAACTTGATTGGAATTGTCGAGCCCAATTCACATTCTTCGTTTTGAAAATCAATTGCAACAAGAACGTTTCCCTCGCGTAGCAAACTTGAACTAACTAAGAAATGGCCTAGCTTAGTTCTGACCCATCCCTAGACAGTTCGACCCCCAAAATTCCCAGCTGAATTCGTCCGGCTCCAATCATCCATTCCCCATACGCTAAGCTTATTGGTCAAGGTAAATAATTATGCAATGCTAATTTCAGATCAAGCCTTATGATTCGGTTTTCGCCTGACCGCGTGCCTTCAAAGAATTTTTTCGCCATATCCGGAGGGTATTCAAGTTGGGACGTCCTGAACGACGAATACCAGGTCTCAGACATTCACCTCCTTCGAGGATGGAACAGGGCTCTTATCGACTTCGAAGGAGGAATCAAATGTCGAGATTCAGAGATAGATATTGCCAGAAGATATCAGGCCTTGCCGGAGGTGCGCTCTGTTTATCTGGACAGAAAAGACGACTGCCGCTTTACATATCAAATCGTAATCGCCTTTGATCGGAAAGTTATGAATGGGAACAGTGTTCGCCAATATCAGCATTGGAGCAGCCTCAATCACATCTACGGCACAGTCTCCATCAACCTCAAGTTTGCTGATGATCTCAAAGCCATTTTGGAATTCGAACCTGGGCTTTACACACGAGAGCAAATGGGAGCCATCCGGGACGAATATTTGAAACTACCCGGTATTCGATTCGGTTGGGTGATTGGCCATAAGGCCAAGGCCATCAGCACAATAGTTCTGCATTTCTCAAAAGCCTACTTGGATCGTGTCCCCATGCGCAACTATCACTTCTGGGAGGCCCTGAATCGGCGATATGGAACCAACCTAACCATTCTGGAACCAAGCAAGTCCAGGGCCTTCATTCGGTTCCCGGAAAGTCGCTTCACGGATCTAGAGCTAAAGGCAATTCTGAGACGTTATCGACAGTTGCCGGGAATCAGCTCAGTGAGGATGGATACGGAACATAGGGAGCCCCAAGAAGCCGAACAGTTTTGGGCCAATTCCAGTTATTTGATTATTCCTCCTCGCAGATCGCTCCTTAGTTGGGTCCAACTGAGCAGAGGTGATCAAGGATTTTTCCTTAAAAATGAAGCACCCGGGGATGGGAACAAAATGGATAACAACATCATAAGACCAAGCAAGCCTTGGCTTTCTCAATGTATTCATCAAACTTAATCTCTTTTTTCTTTGTTTCTCTGTGATCAGCCAACCATTGATTGATTGACTGCCCTCTTAATGTGTTCAATCGCACTTATATGATTAAACGTCTTCTTTCTATTGCAATAAAATGTGCTAAAGTAGTTGGTTTTACTCTTCATCACATCATGACTTGATCATAAAATGCTGCTATGACAAGCAACCTGCAATCAGATTTGATCTGTTTCTTCCCTATTGGGTAAAATCACATGTTCACGAGTTCTACGTAAAGAATCACCTAACTGTTTTTACTTCTAATTTCAAATCATGTTAAGCTTGACAAGCCACCTTTTCCCAAAAATGTCATCATTTTCTTGTTCAATTGTGGCCTGATTTCTTCAATGAGAAAGTCATAACTTATGAAGCAAGTTGATGATGCTTTGATTTGATCTGACAAAGCTTCCTGCTTCCTCCTTCTGTTCTTCGAGGAAGCGATCGTTACAAAGCTCTTTGGTTAGGAGAACAAGGCGGAAATCAATCACAATCCGCATACCACAATCTCGCTTTCCCCAGAGCAGTGGAGGCTTCTTTGGTAGGCATGAGAGTTAAAGGGCCCTTCGTGGGCTGGCAGGGTAAGTCCAGGGTGAAGATGCTTTGAGCCTTCGCCACCCAATCCCGTTACACATCACAGAAACCCAAGTCAAGACCGAGCACACACAACACAACTTCTGCAGTACGAACAGACCTGTGCAAGTCCCCTCTGACAGGTAGTGGAGAGTGGAGTGCATGGATAGAGTATAAGGTAAGATCTTCTCCCCTCTAGCTACCTTTCATGGCTTCAGGTTGGCAAAGTACTCGTTGTACAGGGCAACATCGCAAGAAGCAACTATGATAGCAGAGGTGGTGGTGGTAGTAGTAGTGGAAATGGTGGAAGTAGCAATGGTACCAGTGGTGGTACTCGTGGTGCTGTGTCCAACAGAAGAAATTCAACCCAGGTGCTTGGACCTACCTGAGACTAGGAATCCACTGCCGCTACAGACCTATTGGCACTAGTTAGACCTAGTGGACTTCTTTGGGACTAGAAGCGAGAACTGGTGCCGGCCAATTGAGCCAGACTTGAAATTCGGCCATGTTGAATTTCTCCGTGGTTTTGGGCGTGGAGACCACTTTGGAAGTCTCAGGTGGGGTGGGAGAGAGTGTTTGATCAGCATGTTTCGTGCTTAGGGTTCAATATTTGTAGTGTTTCTTTAATAAAATACATGTGCAGTGGGCGTGAGTGACATTAACAGGACTGTTTGTGAACTGTTGGAAGCGGAAAAGATCAAGAAAAATCGCTCAAAATGTGTGTCATCCGGGCCCTTTGGGTCACGATGACTTTGATCAATGCATGCCGGGCCTTGAACCTAGCACCTTACTTTACCGCGGATATGAACCAACATACTTTGACCGAAAACACCGAAGTAGGAACGGTCATTTATCAGTTGAAGGGGGAAGATCCGGAAGGATCTCGCGTTCAATTCGGAATCCAAGGCACGGATATGCTAACCGTGGATGCAGACTCCGGTGAGGTTACTGTGGTGGAAGTGATTGACCGAGAATCGAGACAAGGCATCAATGACAACGAGATCCGTCTAACTGTCACCATTCAAGATGAGGTTCAAGAAGGCCAAGGCACTCCCAATGTGGTGAGAGTTCCAATTTCTGTCATCGTTCTAGATGAAAACGACAATGAGCCCGTGTTCCAAGGCCTGCCGTACAAAATCGCCGTCAATGAAGACACACCGGTGGATACAACGCTCTTTAGAGCCATCGAGGTGACGGATGTTGATCTTGTTGGCGAGGTTTTGGAGGTAAAATGCCTCAGATTAGAAGAATTCCGTACCTTGTGTGACTATTTTGAAATTGTTCCACGACGAAGAGAAACGGACCATGATATGTTCCGTGGATCAGTGGTTCTCAAAAAACCTCTGGACTACAAGGAGCGGCAGATTTTCAGGATGCCCATTGCGGTTTATGATGGAAAGTTTGCCGTCAATTCTGAGATCTTGTTCACTGTCATTGATGTCCAAAACACGCCTCCAGTATTCAGTGGTTCTCTGACCGGCATTGTGAATGAAGATGATCCCATTGGAACGCGCGTGCTACAAATCAAAGCCAAGGATGGAGATTCCGGCAGCCCTCGAAGAATCATTTATGACCTTGTGGAGAATCCCAACGATTACTTTGTGATTGACGTCAATAGTGGAGAAATTCGAGTCGACAGAGAACTTGACCGCGAATCTTTAACCGCATCATCTGGAGTACTCTCCTTGAAGGTCAGGGCCTCGGAGCTTGTGAATGGCATTCCTGGCACAGATGAGACTACGAGCTCGACAGCAGATGTTACCATCACAATTCGAGATGTGAACGATGAGGCTCCTACTTTCAATCAGCAGGAATATGACGTCTCCATTCCAGAGAATGTTCCGTTTGGAACGCCTCTCGCCAACTTAAACATGGAAGTGAAAGACACCGATACTGGGCCAAATGCTTTGTTCAAACTCAGCCTGATCGACAGTACTGGAAAGTTCTCTGTCGAACCGAAAAATGCAAATGGTCATAGCGCTGTTAGTATCAAAGTGAATTCCAAGAAGTTGGACTACGAGAATCCAAATGAGAGGAAGTTCTTGCTTCTAGTTGTGGCCGAAGAGACCAACACCAAAGAAGGCCTTTCCTCCACGGCCACGGTCACAGTTCAAATTCAAGATCTCAATGACAATAGCCCGGTGTTTGAAAAGAACTCATACACAGCATTGATCTCCGAAGACGCCACCGAAGGCACGGAAGTTATCACCATCAATGCCAAGGATAGAGATAGTGGAGACTTTGGAACCCAAGGCATTCGCTACCAATTAAGTGGAACTGGTGCAGAGCTCTTTAACGTGGATCCCATCACGGGAAAGATCACAGTGGCAGCTTGTGTGGCCAATTGCCTGGATTACGAAGTCACCAAAGCCTACTTCTTATCATACTCCGCTACCGATGACAATGGTGAGGGGAAAAAGACTGTGGTCAATCTTCGCATAACCGTTGGAGATGCAAACGACAACCCTCCCATGTTTGAAAGAGACTCATATTTCGCCACCATCAATGAAGGCCAAGCCGAGTTCCAACCCAAGTTGATTCTTCGAGCAAATGACGTGGATGACTCGTCCAGTTTGACCTTTACCATAAAGGATGGCAACATCAACGATCTATTCTCGCTTCATCCCAAAACAGGCGAGATTAAGGTTAAGGCCAAAGGAGGTCTTCGTCTGGACAATATTCCAACGGACAGGATTCAACTGAGTGCAGAAGTGACTGACGGAAATAGCGTGGATTATGTTAATGTGGAGATTGCTGTAAAAGATGTCAACGATCGGCATCCAACTTTCGAAAAAGAAATGTATGCAGCTTCAGTACCTGAAGACGCTCCAATCGGATCACCCATTGAAAACGTAATGGCTACCGATGCAGATTTTGGTCCCAACGCAAAGATTGCCTACAGAATCCAAAAGGGATCGTATGATGACTTTCAAGTCGACCCAACCTCAGGTCTCGTAACAATCTCTAATGAATTGGACTTTGACCGAAGAGAAGATTACAAGATTGAGATCATTGCTTATGATCAAGGTGTTCCTTCTCTCTCTGGAACGACTACTTTGGCCGTGACAGTAATGAACAAGAACGACAAGGCTCCTTACTTCCTCCCATCGACTCAACGCACTCAAATCACTGAAGATACTGCTGTAGGGGATCTTGTGATTCAACTAAATGCCACCGATCCTGACATAAGTGACGGAGTCGATATTTTGTACTCCATTGTCGAACCCATCACAGCAGTTGATAAGGATGGCAAGCAAGTGGTTGGAACGGAGCTATTCAAGCAGTTCTTTCTGGTGAATGAAACAACAGGGCAGGTTTTCGTGGCCAGCCCATTGGACAGAAACGTCGCTGCTATTATTTCTTTAACGGTTCAGGTCACAGACGAAAGTGCTGACCCTCCCCAATATGGAATTGGAACTCTTGTCATCACTTTGGTTGACATCAATGACTTTGAGCCAAGGTTTCAAGAGCCTTGGACGGTGGAGAGCCCCTATATTTCTATATCAGTTCCAGAGGAGCAACCCAATGACACCATTGTTTATAAGTTTGGAGCCTCGGATGTTGACTCTAATATCGATTCGTTCAAGATCATACCCAAGAACAAATTCTTTGACGTCGATCCTGGGACCGGTGAGCTCATCGTCAAGGATCGCATTGATTACGAGTCTTTGGAGCAGAAACGGATCACATTCGACGTGGTGGTCTTTGATGCTGGAGTGCCTCAAAAAAGTGCCTCGGCTGTGGTCATTGCCAATATTGAGAATCTTAATGATGAGACGCCCAAGTTCACTCAAAAGGAATACCAGACCTCATTATACGAGAACTCGGAGCCGAACACACCCATTCTCCAAGTGGCAGCCTTAGATGGGGATGAAGGTGAATTTGGTCAGGTTAATTACCAACTGACGGGTGCCCACAGGAATGCCTTTTCTATCGGGAGCCAAGATGGACGGATAAGTGTCATTGATTCATCGATTCTAGATCGAGAACGGGTCGAGTTTATTGTATTGAAAGTGGTAGCTTCTGATTTGGCACCAACTGGTTCTCGACGCTCATCCATTGTCCCCGTCAACATCACGATTCTAGATGTGAACGATAATCAACCGAATTTCATTCAACGAGACTACGAAGTCACGATCGTCGACAACATCCCTTTCTACCCCGAACCATCCCCCATTGCCCAGGTGGCAGCCATGGATGTCGATGAAGGTATCCACGGACAACTTCATTTCTCCATAGTGGAAGGCAATGAGGAAAACCAATTCTTCATCGACGCCGACGAAGGTGTTCTCTATCCCAATGCCTCCTTCCAAGGCCAGAGCGGCAAGAGTTACGAAATCACGGTTGTAGTCAATGATGAAGGAGGCAATGGCTCTTGGACACAATTAGATCGTGCCAAAGTCATTATCCACATTGAGAACGTGAATACTCATAAGCCAGAGTGGTTTCCAGATCCCCCTCCAGATCAGACCATTGAAATTCCTGAGGAATCATCTGAGGGGGATATCGTGATCCTCAAGGTAAACGCCCGGGATAGAGATGTTGGCGAGAATCAAAGAATTAGCTACTTCATCAAAGACAACAACTTCAATGTGAACAGGGCGGGTAGATTCAGCATTGATGAAGTCACCGGAGAGCTCAAGGCCCTGGGACGATTCGATCGAGAGGTACGAGAAAGGTACGAGCTGGTCCTTGTTGCCAGGGATCATGGAACTCCCGTAGCTTTTGAGACCTTGCGATTTGTCACTGTCGTCATCACCGATATCAACGACAACTCCCCAACATTCCCGAAGGGAGTTGGGGGTGACAACATGATTCGCTTCACTGTGCCCGAGGAGGAAGATCCTGGCTTTTTCGTGGGCCGAGTCAAGGCCGAAGATCCCGACACAGGCAAAAACGGTCTGGTCTATTATTACATCGTTGGAGGGAATGAAGAGAGATGGTTCAGCATTGATAAAACCTACGGCAACATCTACACGAAACGACGACTGGACAGAGAAACACGGGACTCGTTTGAAGTCATCATCAAGGCAACAAATAATGCCGATCTGGTATGTGAGGGGGACACTTGTGACATCGACATGGAAACTCAAGATCTTCAAGATAGCTCCATCATGAAGGTGCAAATCTTCGTTGAGGACAAGAATGACAATTTTCCCCAATTCCGCAGTGATGAGTTTTTTGTCGGCATTCCATTCAATGCCAAAGTTGGTGATCTGATTCTAAATGCGGAGGCCTACGATCCCGATCTGGGCGGACCGGGTGACTTGAGCTACGCATTGCGATCATCTGATCTGTATCGGGCTGGTAGCACCACATCATCAGGCTCTTTGGTGCCCTCCCCTTTTAAAATGGAAGAGAATGGCCGACTCACGTTGGGGGCTCTGATTGCCGAGTTCAATCAAGATCGCTTTGTGATCGATATCGAGGCCAAGGAATCCAATTCCAACCACAGAGCCAAGGCCCGCGTCAACCTTTGGGTGTACGAGCCTGAGCAACTCATCAAGTTGGTCATTGCGAAAACTCCCGAAGAGGTCAATGCTGATAAGATGAAGATCATTGCCGAGCTTCGAAACGTCACCCAACAAGTGATTGTTATTGATGATATCCGCTTTCATATTCATGAACAGGATGGACTTCAACGAGACATGACCGATATGTTTGTCCATGCCGTCGACGAGGAAACGAATTCGATCTTGATGCCAAAGGATGTTCTCAAATCCGTAGATTCTAATTATGAGCACCTTTCTCTCTATTACGAGGAGGCAGGGATCCACACCATTCAACCTGCCACAGACATTAGAGCTGAAACCACATCAGTGGACTCGAATCTAATTGCTCTGATCGCCTTGCTCATTATCATCTTCTTCGGTGCAATCATGTTTGTTATCCTGTGCTGCTGTATGAAATCTTGGATAGCCAAGTCTTCAGCCAAACCCGAAAAACTAAAAGACTACCACACTTCATCTATGCCCATCTACAATTCCGCTTCAATCATTGATGAAGGCACCTCACCCATTACACCCGGTCCAGGTGGAGGCGGTACCGACAACCCCTTGTGGATCGATCAACAATACAAAGCCTATGAAGAGCAAGAGCTAACGATGACCGTGTTCAGTGATCAAGAGAACAGTGTCATCAGTGGGACCGGCACGAGCAACAACGGCAACAACGGCCATCCCGACATGTCTTCTCGAATTGGTAGCGTTAGTCGAGCCTCGCACCTCGACACTCAAAGCAATGCATACGCCACTATCAACAAGTTACCTATGGTGCCTTCCAGCCGAAGGAGCCTTTTCAACGGCACACTCGGATTGCACGGTCCGGATGGCGAGCCCGCTCCCGACTATGCCACTTTAGAGAAATCTCATCGGTCTCCCCCAGGTCCGGTGGTTCCTGGCATCCACTCGACTCCTCTCCATCAGAGTTCCTTGCCTAGACGTTTTTCCAATGACTTTAGCGGATCTCGTTCCAATTTCATCATTAACAAGGAAGGAGAGCCGGAATTAGTGGCTGACCTCATTTAAAAGCAAGCAAGCAGGCAAGCCACCCTGGGGCTTTTCTCCTTCCAAATTCAAACGAACGAACTCGTCGCAAAATGACTGAAGCGAGTTAGTTTCGCGCCAAATTCTCTCTCCAAGGGTGCATTTCTAATTGATATGAGGATGGCCGTGGTGCCAGCTCAGCTTACTGTGATATATTTGACAGTGTTGTCACTCTTAATAACCGACGTCCCTTCCCTCCCCAGCCAGTTGTATCTCATCGCAAACTCATATTCCAAGGATCGTTGACAACGCCTGACTAACCTTTCAGTTACGGCTACTTGGCTCGATCCAAGCAAGAGCGCTTTCTAGTAGGTGTTGGACTGAATTTCGCACAAGTCCTCCTATGATTAATGCGCCAAGGGATCGAAATTCAAGAAGGCTTTCTAGCCAGCCACATTCACGTTCCTTTTCTACGATTTCCATTCAATACCGACTAGTTCTTGGCTGTTATTCTTCAAAGAATGGGGGGTTCAAATTTCTTGTCGCCTTGCTCGAGAAGATCAATCAAAACTTTGAGAAAGAAGGGCTTCATCCTCCAATTCAAACGATTGGCCCTGTCAACACACATTTTTCTCATCCTCCTGTTGCTCCATGTACATATCCTACTAGTTGAAAAGAAATAAAATAGTATCGAACTAATCCCAAATACAATCAAACATCGTGTCAAGCGTAGTTAAGTTCTTTCTGGGCATCTAACCAAGGACGAGACATTTGGCCAAACTTTTAATGAGTGTTGACTTGAAACTATCACTCCAAACCGCAAAATTTAGAAGGTATTTGTCCGAAGGAATGTCCAAATTATATATAATTAAGTTACGATCCCTCATTAAATGACGGCTCCAGAAAGCTTTTTCAGGGGGTTTGCGAACTAATTTAGCCTCAGGATCGAAACTCATAGAGCACCCTCGCTCGCCACTTTGCGTTGTAAACGAATGTCTACAGAACACGACTAACTGCTGCATTGGACTTGCTTCCCTCCATCCACTCATTGACAAGTCGACACCAAAAGTGCCTGAAGCTTTGGCTAATTGTGCTGAAATTCATCCCTCCCTGTGCAAAACCGCAATTGTAGTCGTCTTGGTCTCATCGAGTCTTTGGAACCTGCTTAGAAAGCCATTTGATTCATTTTCTAGCCTCTGTCAGATTGATTTTATTTGAGCCTGTGTCCAATCCATTGAGGACGTAGGTGAACGGTTCATTTAAGACACAAGTTTATCAGTGAGTAACATCACTTGTTCGTGGCAGCTGCCTATCATGTTGACTATCAAGGACAAAAAGAACTCAAAGCAGACGAACTCGAGTTATGTCAATGTTTGATCCAGTTATGCATTTTATTGAGTAGTTGGGGAGTCTGTGATTCCCGATAAGACGAATCCATTCGAAAACAAGCAGATGTAAAGAGCACTCGAACTGCTGCCTGCCTTTAAGTGGTTAATCAATGCTAATGCCTTTGTTCTTGAGCTAAACCGGCCATCAATCTGGAAAGTGTGACTCGTCGAAACTACCAGTACTTTTTATGTATTTGAGCAGCTGTCATCTCACATTCCTAAAAATTGAACCCTTGCCACGGATTTGAACATCTTGCATCTAAATACCGTCAACGACACCACCACTGCTATGGACTTGAAGAATGGTGTTGTTGGCCTCTTAATCCATCGTGATTGCTATTCGTGCATACGAGGCGCGAGCCACCCATATTATTTGGGATTTGTTTCGTGTCAGGCAAGGATTAAATCCAAGAAAGAATTCCTTATTCACCCTAAATGTACTTGACGTCTTCGCCGGCAACAGCTCAATTTCCATGCGCTCCAATCTACGTTGGACGTGCAACCTCTTCCATCTGACACGTGCTCGTTTGGAGCGAATTAAAGCGTTACGTCCATGTCATATCATTGGTATTCTTTGAAAGCCTTTTTTCCTGCCCCAAACAATTGCCAAAATATGCTAAATGGCACTTTTTGCAAGAACGACGAGGCCCTTGTCTTGTCCAGTTAGTGGCAGGCCATCACTGAAGTTCTGTACTACATGATATACGCGAACTTCACGAAGGTTGTCTTGGACACCGTGCAAATGCCAAATTGGATATCATTTGCACAAATTTTAGCACAATTGCGGACAATGTAATGAGAGGTTAGGCACGGTCCATATTACCATACATTAATCTCTTAGCTCTCGACCATTTGGCCATGTTTCAGGGGTCATTGGTACGAGCTCCAGAATCACGAACTCTACGAATCTCCTTCGGTCTCTTTAGTGATAGTTCGTAGTATCCTAAGAAGCTCTCGGTGAATGATAGTGCAGCATGACAGCCTGAAATTGGAGTGAGTCCTTCACTCTTTCCCTGTCTTAAGACCATTGAAAATCGAGTGGAAAAGCCAAGTTGATCTTTGGCAGAGCTGGAGAAGTAATCAAGTGCAGCTTCATTTTTTAGACCTCCACGTGAATGAGCAACGGAACGGCGGTCATCCCAGTTTTCGTCTCTTTCATGATATTCCACTTTTTCCAAATTCTTCAAGCTCCCTCTTCTCTCAGTTGGTCATTTAGTGGAATAGACCACCCTGCTCATTCCCCTGAACTTGATTGTTGTTCAACAGCCATGGTTCATCAGAGCAAAAAACGACGAGTCTCCGTTCGCTTCCCTTGGGTTTGTCGCCAAAAGAAGTTTTAAGATGTCCTTTTTAGTACAGTAATAGGCCAATTAGAGGGTAGTCAAAACCAAAACTTGGACACAGATAGCCATAATTTGGGTGGAGTGGCGAGTTGAATCTCAAAGACGAAGGAGAACAAGAAAAATGCATCCTGGTGAGAGACAATCCTCTCAGAAAGCACCTCAATGTCATGATTCCCACATGCTGCGCGACAAATAAAACCATTTGGTTCTTTTAGAATTTTAGGAAATTTGTGTTTTTTTACGAAGAGCGATACTCGTTCTGACTCTTCAAAGACATCTTTTCAATTGTGCTGCTTGCCCTGTCGAGATGACCCTCAACAATCTAATCTGCATCATCCTATCAGTTTTTGGCCAGATTTTCTGCTTCTATTGAGTATTCGGTGACAAAATGAAGAGAGAGCCTCTCTCCGTCGTTCAAAGGGAGCTCTATCGGGGAATGTTTTAGTAATCGGAGCGACGTCCATAAAAGAAATTGACAAAATTGACCAACTCGAGATAAAACATCGAATCGCTATACTTAGTTTGTTAGTCTCCCCTCGGTCTAATGACTACATAAAGCCACTAAGAGCACTCTCGTTGGTCCCCACGGTTTCCGTTCCAGAGGGTTTTTTACTAACCGCCAAGAATGAATGCGCATGGCTCTTCTTCTATCCCGACTGATTCTCGCCCGGAGGCCTTGACATTGGCAAGCCAACAACGTCCAACAAGCATCACCCAAGGGTTTTCTTACGAGAGAATTGATTCCTCCTCCCATTGTAATTCAGGCGCCAGTTCAAGAAAAATTCGGCCACTTTTCACTCGAATGGAAACGAGCACCATCACTTTGGCATATTGGATGGAGGTCCAGCTTGGGAATGGGCTTCAAGAGCCGGTAATTCTCACTTTATTAGCCTGAAGGTGATGGTCCCGAAAAAAAGTTTGATAGCGGAAAATTGCAGGCAAAGAAGCAGACGAGCAGTACGGCAAACCCTTGATTGAACTGCAAAAGTGTTCAAAGCAATGGAGCCCCCTGCTGACTTATCGATCGTAGATTTTCTCTCGAATCATGATTGCTCGCCAACCACCACATTATCTCTTTACCGCTTCGTCCCTTCTCGTCTTTGGATCTCGAGGGTCATTTTGAGGGAAATCCTTGGGTGTGGAGATAGTTTAACGGGTGGGAGTGTCCACATTCGGGTTATTCAAGGTGGTGCGAAACAGTTCTCCGTTCTTCGATCCTCAAGAGCTTTTTCGACGTTCGTTTTACAACGTCAGTGGCAACAACTTGAATTTTCTTGAGACTTGGACGATTCCTGCCAAGAGTGTTTCAGGCTCATTTTTCATAGATTCAAGGGGGGTCACGGAGCCATACTTTTTCACGATCTAAAGGACAATCACGGCTTCAAATTACCTCTTTATTACAACTCACCCTCGGCCGATCCGGGGTTCCCTGTAGAATTTCTGTCACTTCTCTTTCACTCTCGCTCTCTCTCTCTATTTATCTCTCTTTCCTTGGAGAAAGAGCTAGATTATGAATTAACACCAAATTTGTGCCCTATCACTCTTTTGAAACGAACCCCTCGAGGAAATCTGGCCTGTGAGAGAAGAAGAAGACTAATGTTAGGAATGACGAAGAAAATGCATTTTTCAACACTTGAGAGTATATCGGATTTAATCACGAGGTGTCTTAACGGTATTTCCAGATGTCCTTAGGGGCCTCATCCGAAGACGAACACAAGAGTGTTGAGCATTGCACCGAATGGCTTCGAATCCAAACGAATTCAACTAAGATGATCATTTGGGCAACAATGAGAATAGCATAGTCAATTTCTACGTTGATTCGGACCAACGATAATCGGATCTCCCAGTCCATCTTTCTCCTTCCGAACCTGCTGCGTTTTAATAACCTTGAATCTAAAGGTTTGCTCCGTTCTACGTATGTACTCCTTGTCCGAGCGAGCCCCTCTTTCAGTACCCATTGGTAAGACGGAGGTTGGCACGAATTGTTTTGTCGACTTCATATTTCAGAAGTTGCCTCCCCACTGCTTCAATTTTAATGTGAGACTGACATGCAGACATGGGCACAGGCTGGAATGCCATTGAAGTCCCCCACACATGTCATGATTAATTGAGCATCTGTACACTACCGAAGGAGATTGGATGGATCATAAAGTAAAAATCAACCTTGGTGCTTGAGGGTTAAGACTACAATGGTCGATAGATCTGAAAAAACTTGGCCATATCTGGTCAAGTCCATGGTTAAGAGTTGATAGAAAATAGCACCGAGTGTCAGGGTGAAGTAAGCCCATTCGCCATCCATCTAGTATACAGGGTATACTATACAATACTATACGGACGAACGGGGAAGCCCAGAGATGACGGTAATGGCCTGTATGGATGGACAAAGCGAGATTTGGGGGAAGATGATAGAAGCACGACAGGAGTTTTCAAGGACTCAGAAGCAACATTTTGAAAAATAACCCATTTCCACTGTCAAAACAGCATGACAAAGAATATATATTGCCTTATCCAAAACTACTCGGTAACACATTGAAGTTGTTGGGAACTGAATTTGATAAATAGTTCCATGCAAGCAGTTAGTGTTTTTTGAGTCACCTAAGTTGGAGACAAACTTGCCACATTCAACCATAAAGGGTCCATAAATAATTAAATAATGGCACTTTCGTGGGTCGCTTACTAGTGCTACTAACGCAACGCATACTTGCCACAAGATCTCGTGATTTTCATGACTAATCGCATTGGATGTTCCAGGCAAGCAGTAATTACACTTGATTCGGATGTTTTTTGGGAAAGTCGCCAGTTGAACAACCGTGGGAGATTGTTCTTTGCGTGTGGCTATCGGAGGAACATCCAAGCTTTTCCTCGTAATTTCAGTGATCACCGATCAACTTTTGAACGAACCTACTAGCACGGCAAAAAAGAAGGGATCTTTTATAGCTGCTCTCCTCTCCAAGTAGTCCCATCCATTTGTATGATTGTGAGGATGAGATAAACTCTCTTGAACATCCTTGCATGACTAGAAACTGACACTTCACTTCCACTTTAAAGTTTTCTAAAAAAGATGTCTTTTCAGACATTGGTTCTTTTTTGGCACGAAGTCGAGTGAACGAAAGAATCGGAGTTGCAATGTATACGTACAAGGTAAACATGGAATCGGTAGTTACGAGATAAAGCTAACAACAGAGAAAGCAATGCACCAACTATGCCTTCATTTTCAATATTTAAGCATCATTGTATCCTCCTGCATTTCTTTTAAGCGAATTCAGGAACAATCGAAATACTGAAAACACAGGTTTGAGTTTCGTTGTTTTTGCAATTCTGATCCTCTATTGATTGCATATTATTTGGGACTGTTGCGTGTTCGTAAAGTTGCATTGGAACAATTGGAACGACGCAAGAAAGTTTTTCTGAGCACAATCGAGTAGAATAATTGAGCTTAGGGCCTATTTCATTTTGGGAAATTGCTTATCTGCATCACATTGAAATTCATTTCTTTTCGTTTTCTTTTTCATAACTATTTACCTTTTGCTTAAAAAGTAAACATTTGAATAGTATCCATCCCCTCTAGCACCGTGATTACCACTGTACAAAGTGTTCAATAAGATACTTTCTCACAATGAACGCTTTAAAGATATTTACTCATTTCAATGAAGCTTTTAATTCACACACTAGATGCGTATGGAATTGTGAATACTTTCCAAACTTACGGCTGACAAACCATTTTCTACACCTTATTTTTGCTTCAAACCTCATTCGTTTGTTACGTGTACAATACAAGCGTTACCAGGCGCAGAATGACCTTGCTTATGGATGGTGGCCTTGACGCTTGGGCCAAAGGGTTGTCCAATCGTCGGTCTCCTCTTCAGCTCATTAGGTTTTAGTGTGAGAGCAGCTGCCCCTACAAAAGAATCTTTCAACAAAACCTAAATGAATTCTCTCATATTCGGAACTGGTTCATCCCCCAGAGAAGCAGCTTGCCTTTTTACTTACCCAATGTCCACGATGTGAATGGGTTCTAAAGGTGATCATCGTTTCAAAATTCCACTCATATGCTGACGCTGTCCATTGGTTTCACAAAAGAATCAATGTTCAAAGAATTTAAAGGGTTGTCCTAGTGATTTAGTGTGGCTATTGAAAAGATATGAAGCTGTTTGCTCGTCATCTGATCCCGATTCAACAATGCCTGCTGCAAAGATCTGATCCCGAAATGGATTCAGTTGGGCTCCGATCGGCTTAATCATAAAGAATCTGGGCGATGACTCGACCAAAATGAACCCAATTTCAATCGAATATCCTGGCCTCAGGCCATCTCTCGCTCTACACATAGGCACTAATCTATTTACCTTCCCATTTCCCGAGGAGTCTTTGGACGACCATCGCCATCATTACTGGTCTTACCACCTCATTCAACCCTTCGGTGGGAACATTTATCAAAATTGCTTCATCAGTTCCACTGCATTCCTTTCATATCAAGTTCAGACTTCATTCTAGTGCTCAAATCGGCTCGTTCAGTTCCTGCACACGTACGTATATGCCACTATGCTCCACACCATTGCTGGAGTTCCAAGGATGTGTGCTTTGTATGGATGCATGCACAAAAGCACCACCGAAACCTCTTGAATATTTTTTTGACAGAACCCAAATGCCCAGAAGTTATTCTTTCCCAGCCCCCTAGGTGTTAAAAATGCATTCGAGAGTTGAGATTTAGACTGGGTGTGCACTTGCAAGTCATTAAGATTCGTCTCTCCAAATACGACCAACGTGAAGAACGACGAATACAAGTGGGTAATGGGCGTCAAGTCAAAGGATGCCCGTCCAGTGAGAAACCAAGGGTGAGATGAAGTGAGTCAAGTTCCCGAGGGTTGGGTTGGAGAGTTCTTGAATCTGACAAGGTGCATGGGGAGTCCAGAATTGTGAGCAGTTTGTGCACTGTCACGCTCTGGTCATGGAACCTTACTTAACTCGACTATGTTAGAGGGAAAGAATAATTTTCAAGACGTTCAATCCTAGTAGATGTTGAAGAAATGAGCGAATATGGCGAGAAGTCCTCAAACCAACTTCATACTTCAAAGGTAAAGTTCTCCAAGTCCACCTGGGTGTGTAAAAGGAGCCATAAATAAAGCAAATTCTTGGTGTCATAAAGATATTGGACATTTTCCAGTGGGCCGAAAAAAGTGTCAGAGAGCCCGCAATATGTCTGTTGAGCCTTTTAAGTTCGGGCCATTTCTGGGGAAAAAGGGATAAAGCCAGTTGAAAAAAAGTTTCCCGATAAGCACAATGGTCAACGTTGCCGTTGTGGACAAGCAATCGCTTGAGCAGCCTGCTTTTATCCTCTGCTCATTCGAAGCTATGTCCGGACTGACAATCCAAGCATGAATGACCCTAGTATATCATCAAAGAGCAGATTATTGGAGAGCCTTCAAAACTTGCCGCCAACATCTTCAAACGCAACGTCTTTCCCAATTTTTGCCCGATTTTGACTCATCTGAGTTGCATGGCCTGTAAAACGCATTTGGAAGGAAACGAGTCAATGAGTTTGAACCGAAAAGTTTTGGCTCAAGTTCAAGGCGGTAGAGTGTAACTCTAGTTGGACACGGAGAACTAAGGCTATCATTTGGAAAGCAATGGTCTAATTTAAACGAGGAGCAAAATTTGGCAATGACCATTTCCACGAGTGGGACCAATGATTGTTTGACTTCGTTTCTCAGAGTCTTGGAGCAGGTCACTTTCAACTTGGCCCAGGATAATCTACAAGTAAATTGCCCTGCCAAGATTGGGAATAACGCCTTGGAATAGACGAGAAAAAAAGCCTTCGATTACGCTCTAAACTTGGTGAAACCTTCCTAGAATTGAGTTTGGTCATGGGTTGATCGACATTGGCAGATTGAACTGGAACCGCCGACTCGATTGATTGGAAAATATGCCAAACCCCAAAAAAACTGACCAGGAATGCTCCATCTAACAAGAAGCTCGCCGAGTACCTATAATGAGCAGTTTGTAGTCATAGAAATTCCCACAGACTTTCATGTCGTCTTCGAGAACGACCATTTGACTACCAGTAATGTTGCCTCTTGTTGAAAACACAGAGTTCCGCGGAGGAGACAAGCGAAATTATGTTTTCCGAAGAATGTTTGGACACTCTTTTGGGGCCAGTCAGTTGGAGAAATCTATCACGCTCAAGCACCTTCAGGAGCCTCGAATGCATGAAAAGAGGCTACAAGTCACGCCCCTCCGAACACCCCTACTGTTAAGTCATAACAACACCTCCCAATTGACCTAGTGGACAGGATAGGCAAGGACTGGAGTTAGGAGGGAAAAAAGTACTTGTACGTACATAACATTTGCACATAGTGAGACTAAGTACAGCACTTATACTTGACTGAAAACGGCTTTCTCGTCTGGACCGTGACAGAAAAAGGGATATTGAGGGCTCCAGGTAACTAGCATGTTCAATGCATACGCACTCAACAGAAATATATGAGGTGGTATTATCCCAGCAAGTGATAAGTATTCCTTCAAGTTGTTGAACCCCCTGAGTGCTCTCCTTATTCCGATGGTTCTCATTACACACTTGTAAGGTCTGTGTAGTCAATTTGCGGCATCAATATCCAGGCCAAAAGATTATGATCTATTTAGTAAGGAATGAATTCCTGTCCAATTTGCGAACCTTGAGCCAGTCGGAGATGCCTTCCAATCCTGATCAGTTGCTGCCTCATCCGTGACGTAGCAGGAGCAGGTCTGTCTCTCAAGCTTTGGAACTTCCCACGACTCTTTCCGAGGTGTCAATTGAAAGATCCAGATCTATTGGACGGTTCCCGCAAGATTTTCGACATAACTCCCATTCCATGCTCACTGACTGAGACTGGTCATAGTCTTATTGACTGACTTGACTTTTGAGGAAGGGGTCGATCAGGTGGTGGCTTTTCTGGCCCTCAAGGAATTCGCTCAATTTGGTCCTCTAAGCTTCGCTCTTTTGCCTCAGTTGCCTGAACAGGATCGATGATTTGTGAGTGAGAGCAAGACCATGATGGGTTGACAAAAAGTGGAAGACATGTCTGTGTCTTCTTGACCCTGCTTCCCCTTTGTGTGACCATAAATCGCCATTGCTGGTATTCATGCCACGGCTACCCCACTCATCTTCTTCGCTTCCTTTGGCTTGGTGTCATTATTAGAGCCGACCCTTTTCTTCGAGCATCTTATGGACTCTGATTTGTTCCATCTGAATTAGATCGAGCATACCCAGCCAAGATGGTCAATTAGTCATCATGGCTCCTTTTGAAGCCAATCAAATTGATGTCTCTCTTCATTCCTGGGTTTGTGCGTGGGCTTACTTTGGGCATTGGTTTGAAATAAAATGCCCGGCTCTGACCCTGACTTTGAGTTGCCAATCCTGAGTTACCATCGTTACGAAGAGTCTGCCGGACATTGGAAGAAAGGAACAATTTCATAAAGATGACAGCTTTATGTCTCTTGCAAGTTTCACAAAAACAGATCCCCCTGTTTAAGAGCTTGAAATATCCGCTTTGAAAGACGTCATGTGTCCAGAAGCTCGCTCTCTCGGTTCTTCTCCATTTCTTCGCCTTTGTGTGAACAGGACACACCTTGGAATCAGGAAATCACAGTTATTCTTCCTGAAATCAGGTTCACACGCTCTTTGGAACAGGATCGGTCTCAGTTTCATATCAACCGTGGTCGGTTTCTTCTTCAGGAAAGGGAGCAACTTGTACTTACATTCTCAAGAATGGAAACCTTGGAGTTTTGTAACAATTTTTTGTGTGCTCTACATGTCTTTGACTTTTAATTGCTCTGCGGTTTTTGTCTTTTTTTCATGCCAGACAATGAGTCTCCTGGGATGTCAAGCCCATTTCAATCCCTTACAGTCTGTATGTAGTATACCCTGGCTGTCTTGCTTTAGATTGCTCTATAAACATTTGCGCACATCCTTTCTTTTATCTGATCTGACATCTGTTTCATGGTGGTTACCATAGCTATTTGGAGCTTCCGACCTTCAGTCATACAGTTTGTTCTTGTCATCCCAATGGTGCCTGTTGTATTGAGTTGAAATTCTCAAAGTTCCCCTTCATACTTGAATGGAAGAAGGATAGATGTGTTGGAATGGATGGTGGGATGGATGGAGGGTGGAATGGTTGGTGCCTTCCTCTGGAGAGTTGCGTAGTGCAATCACGCAGCAACTCATTCACGAGAGACGGATGCATCATTTTAACCCGTCTTGGTTTTTTGACAGGAAATGAAAATCCTCTTTTACGAGCCTGAAAAGTTTCTGAGCTCAAGTCGACTTACTTGTATGGCTAGAATTATATCTACGTATGATGCAGTAGAAGCGAGAGAATGAATTTGAAAGTATCATCCGTACGAGATGCGGCCAAACTTGTTCATTTTTATTTACACATGTGGTATTAAGACGCCACGATGGAGACTTTGGGGCAGATGTGTGATTCCTTCAAATCTTAAGATGTGAGTGATCTCCGTGTCTTGGTGTCAAATTAACTGTTCCGCCAATACCATATTTCACTCAAATCTCGCACTACTACCTCCTTGACTGGCTACCAAACCTACTTTGACACCGCAGCGGTGGACGAAGAAGAAGTAGAAGAACACCCTGTCTGATTCTCAAGGTCTAAATTTAGACACTCCCAATCGGATCCATATTCATTCCCGCTACTTAAGCCATGTTGACTATTCATTTTTCTGAAGAATTCCAACTCTGATGAAGATCGGTTTTTCTACCCTCTGCTTCTCCTTTCTCTGCTCACCATCTTCACCGGGAATAAAGATCAGATTTCAATCGCTCGTCGAGGTTCTCAACAAAATTGGATTGCTAACTCAACAGGGAACATGATTCCGCTTATTGGCACTGGGAAAGGTGTCTGAATTGAATGCAGGGCCTCCGGACAACGTCATTAGCTAAGTGGTAATCATCGTTATTATTGGACATATTTTTTTCCATAAATTGGTTGTCGAAACAATGAAAAAAAAGGTCACAATTTTTTGGCAGTGTTCGAACCGACTAGAAGGACGTTGTTAGTAAAAAAATCTAGTCAAATACTCTAATTCTGCCCAAAGTCGGAAAAAGACGAACAGGTCGAATTTTAGATGGCGTTGTAAAATCACCCATTGTTTTCCACCCATTTTAACTGACTTCATTTGCCATTCAAATCAATTTCTCTGGCGAAGAGATTGATTTTCTTTAGAAAATGGTCGGTGATCTGGTTTTATGATGACAGGTCAATCATTGGAGGGAGCACTTTCGAGACGTATTCAAATGAAACTGATACCGTTAACGAACTTTTAGAAAATTGTTCGAAACCTGATCTCAGGGCGAACAATCGCATCTTTTTGCAAATGCCATTGTCGCCATTTCAATGTGGACGGCTAATGATGAGCTCTCTCACAGTCAAACGAACAAAGGCCAAAGTGTGAGGTTATGTGTGTACTTTAATTGAATACAAATGAGTGATTCCCACACTAGGAAAGCTCCCACCACCCCTTCTTTCAACCGCAATCGCTGATAAGTCCTTCTTTCTTTCTCTCTTCCTCTCTCCCCTTTGAAACTTGTTTTCTATCATGACTTGTTTTAAATTGCAATGCTGTTGCCACATTTTGAAGAACTCCGATGCTGAAAGTGTGCCTTGAATGATAAAGTGTATGAGACGAGCTGTCAGACATGAAGAAATCCGATCTGTAGTTATTTTGATAACATAAAAATTATATAACTCCTCGTTAAGAAGACTTCCTGCCCAACCCAAAGTCATCATCCATCTTCAAACTCAAGTCACATGCCTCTCTCTCACTCTTCGTTTTTCTTAAAAGTACATACTGTACACTACAGTTATTGGAATGGAATCTTGACGAGGCAACTTTCGGGCAACTGTCACAATATTGTGGACCCAAGTGTCGTCCTAAGTCATCCAGTTCATTAGTGCCTCTTTTTACCAAGTGCATCTCATTGAGTACCCTGGTTAAGTGCCTCTTTGTGGGTAGACAGACAGACAGAGTTCCAGCTTTCGATGCAAGAGGCAAAGTCCCCGAGGGTCGTAAATTAAACCCGAGAGGGTCAAGACGAGCTTTAAAAAGAGAGAGAACCGAGATCTTCTTCACGGCAATTGCTGTAGCCTTTGTCCTGGGGCAAGTGTTGTGTGCCCATGGTATTGGCAGATACCAATCAGACCAACAACTCGGGTCGGTTGAATCTGTAAATCTCGAAAGTGTTCGAGGTAAACTAGACCACTCCCTCAAATAGAGGGAGGGGTAAGAAGACACTCTGTGTCTTTGGTGAACTAGTCGGAGAGCGGTGAATGGGTTGAGCACCTCTCAATTCATCTTGCCTTTGGGGTCAACAATAAATCCCGATTCTAAACACACTAATTGTTCGTCCACCTTTGAATCTCAAAGTTCCGAGGCTGGCCCAAGTTTCTGGGTGAAAATGAATTCTGGCACCTAAAAATGCACTCACAAGACAACAGAGAGAGAGAGAGAGAGATTTGCCGGGACTCTTGCCTCTGGAACATTTGGCATTTCCCGAGCAACGAATAGGAAATGCCACCACTAATACCAAGGATAATTGGGTGGATTTGAAGTGAAATTCAACAAGGGATCATAATAAAGAGATTTTTTCCAAGAATGGCCCTTCGTTTTGAGAGAACCTCATGACAACGAACAAATTGGTGGAAACATTGGAAATTTTCATATTGATATGAAATACCCTTGAACAAAGGGCTCTCCCGCTTGGCCAAGAATTTTTATGATGCCCTGGCCCTATTGAGTTCGATTCATGGACCTTAATTGACTTGCGTGAAGGAAAAATAGCCTTCAAAACCATACCATCTACTGACGTAGCATGCTTCTAAACGTCAGAGCTAGCAAGTATTAGGTAAAGGCAAGGAGAAGCCTGCAGATACAAGAGCTCTCGATCCCATCTTTCTAAGCATAATAATGAGACAGGGAATGTTATTGAACCTCCCCCTCAGGATCTTGAACTTGAAGCCCTTCTTCTCGGATTACTCCTGATACACTGACAGCGATTGTGGAAAAATCCCTCCTGGAGATGCTTATGATGCTTAATGTAGCTCAAGCCCTGCCAGCTGATCCTTGGTGGGTTGGACACCCACTGATCAACCCGTCAGTCCGATCAACATAATCATTGGAGGAAGATAAAAATCCATCTCTCAGCCTCATAATTTAGAGCAATATCGAGTCTGCAGATAATCTTTAGGTGATTGATAATTTTCAAAATCTTCCAGCACATCTCAAGAGCAGCCTTCGTTGTCATAATCCACACATGAAGAGCCTGAGGGACCAAATTGTAGCCCATGCAACACCCCTTTCGTCTCTCACCTCTCCAGTTCACCTGCAAGAGAAGAACATATTCCATCCAGACTGTCGAGATTTCAAAACTCGGACTGAAGTGATAACCTGGTTGCTCTGGATTCAGTTCTAGTCGAGACGTTTACAAGAGGTGCAAGTGGGATGGCGTATGCTCAACATTCCAAAGATAATTAGAGGCTCCTCCTCAAGAAGAAACAGGAGAACGAATATGAGGAATAACTATGAGTTCCCACGATCCTGAGGTCCAGTTGTTCGGGCATTGACGACAACATGCCTAGGGCCCACTGGGTCTAAACAGTCGATGTTATCACTCTCCAACCAAGACCCACTATCCACGTATCCATCCATCCTTGAGCTATAATTTAAACTCTCGCCATTCATTTGGGCCCTCAAGATCAAGTGAGAAGGGGCTTAGGTCCGTCTAAATCTGTTGTTGTTGTGTCTCAAACCATCTTGTCATCGCGACACCAAGGAATGACAAATCAGATCCATTCAGATGGAATGAATATCAAAGTGACAAGGGTGTGAATTGACTTTTGAACATCACTCTGAGATACAGCAATCCATGAGAACGACACCCTTGGCAGTCGAGCAAGCCTCGCCGACGTTGGTTCCTCAACGCGAAAGAGGCCATTTGCATGATCATTTCTTGGCACGAAACCAATGAATGGAAATTGGCCAGACAGACAGTCGAGGATTTGACTGCATGGTCGACTGGATGAAGGCTTCAAAGTCTCCTCACGAGGTTGCTCGTGCTCTTGATTCTGTCTAAGAGAGACAAAACACAAAGACGACGAACTGACTGACTGACTTGCAATGGCATTGAGCTTCTGTTACATACATGCAACAAACCGCCCAGAGTGCACCCGGATAAGTAAGGAGCTGGAACTTGCTTCACCCAACCAGCAGATAATATTACAGTAATTTTGGATCTTGGACTTGCACACACGCCTCGTTGATACGTGATCATTTGCTCTTGTCTTGGTCCTCGCTTTTTCCCTTTCGCTCTATTCACTGCGAATGACAAGAGATGGGCAAGATTGAAATCATCGACACAAATCTGTCCGTCTGAATACGTTATATCTTCCATCTCAACTACACTGAGCAGGGGGGGTATGAACCAGTGATCACAACAAAAGATGTTGATCCCTATCTCTTTTCTTCTTTCTTTGGTGTGAGTTGCAAGCGAATGCCGTTCGTCCATAGATCGTTCTCGTGTCTTGTCATTTTTGTTGGTGATTACTCCATGTCTTGGCCAAAAATATTGTTCTTGGGCAAAATATGGGAAAAAGGTGGAGAATTAGTAATTAGAGCGGCTTCGCACATATTCGGTCTCTCGAGCTTTTTTCGCTGACCACACCATTGACCTTGGCCAGGAAGATTGGTCAAGCTTGCCCTTCAACCTAGGTCAAAGCCGAAGTAGAAACAGGTACAGCAAAGCCAAGACGAGGGACGCTTCTTGATGTATGTGATCTTGACGGACAAATAATGAAGAGATTATTAGCCCCGATCAGCAGTGTTCGTTGAGCTCGTTTAGAGCTGCCAAACGACTCCTGAAATAACGGAGATAAAGACCTAACCATCCACATCACCGATGACGGCATTCGAACACGTAGAACATATTGGGAGTGTTTTAGTGAAGTAGTTAGACCAAGAGAAGTAGAGTGAAATGATGGGCCAAGATGTTAGCAGTCTGACCAAGATCATTGGTGAACTGGGTACAAGCTAGACCTAGCCCTCGAAGCCCTTCTTTACCCATTCATTGTTTTGACAGAGAAGGCACCCGAGAATCATACAGATTAGACCACTTTCGTGCTTTGAAGACGTTCTTTTGTTGGCTGGATTGCGCTCAATGAAGCAGCAAACTCTCATGAGAGCTTATAATAATGATCAAAAACTTTTTGGGAGCCCGTAAACGGATGATCGCATGCTGGGAAGGATGTGTATAATTAATGCGTGAGTTTAGGTCATTCGGTGTTAAGGTCAAACTCTTCATAATTTTTTCTCCCCGCGTGTAATAATTAAAGTTGAAAAGTATCCACATGCAAACATTTAAGAAAGTCAAGGTGGAACTTCCAATTTGGTTGGTGGTATTTGGCGGTTAGCAAACTCTAATTCTCGCTTCAAAACAACTTGAGCATCCATTTGAGAAGATAGACCTATACCGTACGTACACTCGTACCTCACCTTTTGTGGGCATACTAAAGCTTGTTCAAGGATGAAAATGATGGATCGATGCCTTTGGCTCCCACTTCTAAATAAGACAGCTCAATTTGCAACCGAACCTGACGTCTCACTCATGTCTGCTTATCCAAGTGTGTGGTAGCTCTACCCACCCAAAACCAAGTACACTAGTGTAGGTTTGGGTTTGTGAAGGAACATGTATTTTTATTTAGAATATTCTCAAGTGCTGAAGAATTCTAGCATTGCAAATGTTGGACCAATTAATTGTTCGCGCTTCGAGAGTAATTGGAGTTTATATGGTAATTCAAGGGCCCCTGGTCAATCTGATAACGACTAGCCCTATGTCTGATTTTTGGCCATGGACCAGCGAGGAATAGGGCGATCAAGGCTGACTTCTAATTTGATCTCTCGAGTAAAAAATAAATGTGAGTTTCGAGTATGCGTACGAGGTCGAACATGAAAGAAAGAATACGCTATAAATGGTACACCATATCTGAAACAAAACAATAAAGCCATGAGCTTGCTTATCTATGCAGGATCTCAAAGATATGGATGGTTCTGAAACATGCGAAGGGTAGGTAGTCATTCGCCAATGATTTTCAAAGTCAAACTCGAAATTCCTTTCTTCCCCAAGTTGTTGTATGATGGTACTCGTACGTAATGGTGCGCTTCCCATGATCAATCTCATTTCATTTGAATCCATTCAGTCCTTGTCCCGAAGGGAAATTTGTTCATGAGAAAAAGGGTTGTTGATCTTAAGAGCCCTTCACTTGGTCTCTCACCCTCTCTCTCCCTTGTGGGTGACGAATTGACATTTGCATGATTAAGGCACAAATTGAGTGCAATCTCATAAAGACCCGACTGACATTCCAAGGATTGATGAACCGATTATGCACGTTTTGACTCCTGAATAAGACGGCCATGATGAATGAGAGCGATCTGATGACCATGAGAAGAATCATTTCAAGTTCAGTTTTGATTTCGTCGTCCCGTTCTGAAAAGAACGGAATTGTGAATCAAAGGTAACATAACGTTATAAATTATTCAGCCCAACTTGGCTGTTTCTCTCCAAAGCATACACTTAGGAAACAATCGTGTGTCTAAATGGGCAGATGGAGCCCGGATTACATATTGGAATCAATTTTGACTTTGCTCCTGACTGGTCGATCGTTTGGATCCAGCTGGATAAGCTTTCGAATACAAAAGCCCGCGAAAGCTTCAACCTGTTCCCCACATATTACTACTACGTACTGCACATGTACATACAGGAACCATGTACAAGCAACCATCCATCCATAGGTCCAATAGGGCGTGCAATAGGGCGAGTTTTGTCGCATTGGAAACTCTTTAGAGCGACACTTGAATGAGCATGGACCCGATTAGAGCGAGAGATCGAAAGAGACTCAGACACACACACACACACAGAAAGAGCCCTAGCAAACCACCAGGACCCTGCAAAATTATGCATCTGACGAGTCATCTCTGAACAACGCATATATAACCAAACCCGCAATACAATAGAATCTAAAGGGAAATCGAATCGGATAAGTCGGAGAGACCCATGCGTAATATCGATTTCAATTCATGCGTCACCACAACTCGTTCAGCTTCAAATTCTAGCTCCAGTTCAGCAACAATAAAAGGATCACTCCATAAAGGACTGCCTGGCAAATTCTGAAACTTTTGAGGGTCACTTCAATTTGCGGCAATTGCAATTGATAAAAAAAAGGACTTTGGTTTGAGATATCTGCCAGCAGCAGATGCACCCCGTAACCAGTGCATGTCAACGTTTTACGTTCAATTTTGGTCATGAAGCTGACATTGAAAATCCCTTTTGATGTGAGGAACGTCCGAGCTTTGCCTAGTATAGGGTGTGTGCACGAGTATATATTCACCGAACTTTTTACAAAGCACCTCAACGTCCAAAGGCGGCGAGCTTTCACTCGCAAGTAAGGCAATTGTGGTTGTCACCTGCTTATTCGCTGGAAATGCATCCATTGCAGCTGGAGATTGATCAGGATTAAATATCATAAAACCCTTGTCATTGCAGCAAGACATGGAATATGTATGGTATCAAACAATCTTTGTTGGACCAAAACACGACCCACTCTCCTTTTCTTGTCCATCTGAGAAAGAGGCATTGGACAGCAATCTAGCTACAGGGTGGTATTAAATGTTGCCAAAATGTCTGAGCTCCTGGAGGAAATGGTTCCAAAGCCAAAGGTGATCTGGACAGGTTGACTTTCTGTGGCAGGCACAACCCAGATCAACCAAGCTGACTGCAGTGTTGAGCGGGTAAAGTTACCTCGAACCTCCTCCTATCGCACCTAAACTTGGTACAAATGAGGGTTAATGACGGGGATGTTTCACGACTCTTCCTGACTCAAATGGGTCTTCTGTCTTCCACTGGCCAAGTCCAAGCAACATCCCTTCCCCAAAAACACAACAGGTAATTAGTGCTCTACTTAGAGAGGCAAAAATATACCACATAGGAAACCAACAGGATAATGACACCGGTAATTATCCTCGAGTTTCTAATGGTTTCGCGAGCAATATCGTTGGCCTTTGGTCATTTCTAAAACGATATGAGTCTCGTTCAAATCATTTTCACGAGCTACTTTTTTGTTGTAGGATATACCTTTGAATCGTCAAGGTTACAAGAACGGCCCAATTTGTTCTGTGATTCGTTTTTGCGGCTTTGTCAAAGAGGTTCGTTGTTCTATGTCTTGTAATCCAAACAAGCTTATACACAGCTCCATAGAACTACAGCGTATGCAATCTGGGTAGCCCTAATAGTCTGTGGGGTGCCTGTTTTTGCTGCCATCCCATGAATGCTATTCACTGATTAGTTACTTGGGCCCGGGATAATAAGCCCTCGAATTGTTGTTGTTTTTTGCCTCTTCATCCGTGAATTGAAATACTCGGGTCTCATCATGGTCCATACGGGAATAACTCGGTGATTGAGACGAGATAACTATTTCAAGGAGATGATGACCTTGCTCTTCTCGTGGAACAACTTAAACCAATGAATCAATATCAAGTCGGCGATTGGAGACGGTTTGAAATGGGATTGAGGGTAAGAATATCTGTCAAGTGTCAGTTTTCAATGATTTTCGCACCGTATATGGAATTAATCCGAAATACTTTTGGGGATCAAGGTGGATGACACGCTTGGAAATCAATATACGTAGCTTCTACTATAAATTCCTTTAGCCGGCATATTTTGGGTGCCATCCCTCAACTCATTTGTTGTCAGTCTTGTAGCTAGCTTTGGAGATGAATGGGCCCTGGCTGAAGTATTGTTGTAGAAGTTCGTGGTAGTGTACCGGTAGCGAACAACCCTGTCGAGCGACATTTTTTGACCAAGTTTATGGATCAGATTTCATTGAAGACGAGGAGTCATCGATTCTCGGTCTCAATGGTCAAGTTGACAAAAAAGTCCTTTGAGCCTGGACTTTTTCTGAATAGTTGGAAACCTTAATAGGTCTAGCTGACCCAACCTTAAAGGCACCTCCATAGGTTGGAGAACTACTCGTGTTGTAAGTAGTTGTACACCTACGAAGAGCTGTAAGAGAGAGCAACATGACCATCACCACACCACCATTTTAGGTTCTGGGTTGAGCCTGAATGAGAATGAAGAGAGGCTTTAAATCCATTCTGAACTGTCCAAAAATCCGTCTCCAAGGAATTTATATGACCATGGTGTTGCTGTCATTGGGCAAATCGGTCTTTTGTGCTCTTTGATGAACTTCATCCATTGCATGGAGAGTTGGTTGTTGGATGAAAAGAGCCCCTTTTTCTATTTGAGTAATCTACATACTGCACGAGAAAGATTTTTCCGTGCTCTTGAATACCTCTTGAATATGCCAATACGTTCTTTTTCTGTAAGCTTCTTCTCATATCTTGTCCATTTATCAATGAAAGATCGTCTGGCATTACCCAATGTCCAATCTCCGCTTTCGTCCTTACTGGCATCATTCGCCAAGACCAACAACAGACCCTGATCAACATCATCATGTGTCCATCTGCTTTTCGTTTGTTTGCCCCGTGATGCCTCATTGTTTGTCACTTTCTTGAAGCAAAAGTCTCAAAATGCTCGCCCAATCTCCCCAGGGCACCATATTTTCTCCTCCATGCCACACGAGTTTGCATACCCGAGTGCCTGAGATGGTTGTTGATCTTATAAGTGTGGGGAGGGTGTCTCTTTTGATCTTATGTCCACCCCACCCACTCACCCATCAATGTCCTGTATGTGCGTAGCATGTACATACCTACTAGTGCACTCGCTCCTCGCTCACTCACTTCCAATACATTGAGCACGTGTTCAGTACCAACCATGCTTGTGTTCGCAACTTGAAGGACTGGTGGGTGGGTTGTCCCCAACATCTGCTCGCATGTCCACCACCTCAGGGGCTTTCCTGAAAATAAAAACTCTTCCAAGTACGCTCCACACATGGTCTGTACACTTTTTGAACAATATAGTGATGATGGTGGTGGTGGTATTAGGGTGAAGTGCATGAACTGCAGGAGACTTTTGAGGGAAATGGTGTTTTGACCATTGCTTCAGGATTGACGCTCGGCTAATGAGTTCATCCGCTAGTCGTCTCTGGGGATGAATAAGGCCAGTCGATTTGAAGTTCCAGGTCGGATTTTCTGTTTCAAAGAACCCATAGAGAAGATTAAAACGCACCTGGAGATAGTGTCACAAGTTTGTCAATGGGTTTAATTTGACATGAAATGGCATGTTTAGTCTGTTAGAGGCGAGAACGAGAGGGCCTCATGGATGAAGGTACTTTCAATTTTCCAAAGCCTCTCTATTTCAGACAGGAAGTGTCCAAAGAGGCGTAAACTGCACAAAGAAAACCTCATTTCCTCTCGTAAAAAAGTAAAATTGAAAATGCGACAGGTCGATTTATGACCCGGTGTCCTAGGCCACCAATCAGAAGATAACAACCACCGTGTCTAATATGGAACATAAAGTTACCTTCGACCGATTCCAATCGTCTGATCAAACCCCGAAATTTATTCCAAACTTTCGACGAACTCTTTTGATTTGGTTGAAGAGCTGGATTCCGACAACCGGTTAGTGTTGCTTTTTATGTCTGAGAATGGATTTCATTGTTTCGGGAGACCTCTGTTTGTCCGTTTCTGGAAAAAAGAGGTGTTACCAAAGTCCCCTCGAACACACTTAATGGTCTACATGAGGAGAAACAATTTGAGTTCCCGTCCCACTCTCCACTAGTAGGAATGACATTCGTGAATGACTTAAACAAAGTGGCTCATCGTTTCTCTGTGTATAGTTTGACTAATACCAAAGATCGAAGATTCGAGTGACTTTGACCTATTTGGTTTGTGAGAGCAAGCAGGTCGGTCACCAGTTCGTTTGTTCGTTCGTAGCCCTTCGTAGCGTAGAAACACTGTAGATTGATGTGCTCGAGGAAAGGAACAAATGACCTGAGACACCCTTTGGTCCAGGCCAAGTGAAAATTACAGGTTGTTCTCGGAACGCTTCCCATCCATTGCTTGACATTTTCGGCCGTCTTACTGATCATTTGTTGGCCACTTTAGACTATGAAAGCTTGATTTCAGAGTTCTGGGAACTCGAATCTAGTATCTAGATAAAGTCTAGTGCAAAAGAATCATGCATGTACATGTAATAGACATACAGAGACATCGAGGGCCTCTCATTTCTAATGGAGAATTCCTGAGGTCATGGAGTAAAGTTCCTTGAGAGCCCATTATTGGCTTTTTCCGAGCTCATGTGAGGATCAATTATAATTCTTTCTCCGTTTGTAAAATGGCTGCCAGGCTTAGTACTGTAATTTTCGGTCATTTGGGGGTCCCCCCTTAGTATTGTTCCAAGTCATTGGCAAGTCTGGAGTTATCGGTATTTTGCTCGAGAAACACACGGTCGAATCCTGGTTATCTTCATTCACTCTTGTTGCTGTACAGTTCACGGTAAACGAGCCTCAAACAAGTCTGCAAGCTTAAATGGGCACTTTAAGACTGAGTTGGGACACTCTTTGGGGACTACTGAAACTGTGACAAAAAATATCCTCCTCATTACTTCTGAGGGACTCTGGGGATCGGCAAAAAATTCCCGTTTTGCTAATTATCACTTTGGATGGAAAGCAATTAGAGATTTGAAATACTACGCACAACAAAGTAAGGTCTACCTTCACTTCTCATCCACTCATATGTCTCCGATTGGTGGTGTTTTCGGGTGAGCAAGGTTTTTGCACAATATGAATCCTCCTCGGGCACTTTTTCAAATGGAATTTGGACATTTTTGCACACCGTGGTTACAGAAATTGAGAGGAGGTCCATTACATGTTTTGCGGATCGTTGCCAAACTCATTTTGTTCTTTGTTGTCTTTCCCATGCTCATTTTTCGTCGGGCTTGATTTCGCGCTAGGTCTGATTTGAATTCGAAAGGGCCTTATTTGTGGAAAAGTTTAGAGTAAAGCCGCCCTCAACAAAGAGAAAAAGATCCCTTGTCAGCATTCCAAGCAAGTTGCAACATCCTGAGGTCGTCTAAGACAAACATGAGAAATTCCTTGGACAGATTTGTCACGCAATAAAGACTACAGTCAAGATTCCCAATTCCCACCCTGTCAACACACCTTTGTTTCTTGGACAAGAAGTTCATTGGGTCTATCTAGTGTTGATGTTGCACTGGAACTATAAAATGCAGAGCATGTTGATTTTTCTCACTCGACAAATTTATTGCCTCTTCTTCTTCTCGAAAATGTGACCTCAACTGACGTTACACCTATAATATGACACGGTTCTATTGTGTCATGGGTGACCATAACTACATCAAGGTATTCCCAATTTACTTCTGTTGCTGAGGGGTGAGAAAAGAGGAGATTTGTTTTGAGTTCGTAATCGCCTCATAATTTCCATACCTGTGTACCAATGAGTGAGTGAGTGAGTGAGTCGACCAAGAATAGAAATTCTACTCTTCCCGACTGATGGATGGACATTTGATTGCGGGGATGGCAAAAATCAGCCCCTCTCATTAGTGTTGCGGTTTTTGCCAAAGTTGCCACTAAGCTGACCTGCATGTGGTCATCGTCAAGAGTCCTGGAAGCTGTCCACTCTAGAGCGCTAGTCCACTCCTCAACCTCACCGACATGGCTAGTCAATCCTTTGATGAGTAGTCTGTTTAGAGCTCTACCACAAGAGAAGCTATAACTCAACGATGCGTGAAACACTCTGATTCAAGTAGCATATTTCAAAATCGGGCTCTATGGTCAACATCAGCAAATCATCAGATGGTTGAATTTGCTGGCTCGAACTGAGCTAATGAATGGTCGCAGGACATACCAGACAGACACCCCATTCCCCACCCAACCCAAACACAGAGGTTTACACTCTGTCTCGGATTAATCTAGGAACAAAAAACAAAAGGTCTCTCAAGTCTTTATACCCCATGGGGGCCCTAGTTTCATGACGTTCTTTTGAACGCTGTCGGCAACTCGAATTGGTAGCTGAAATGTGTATGGCCTCCGAGTGCAGGCCTAATCCAGATTTTTCTCCTTCTAGAACAACCTCTTAAAGCTCTCATCATTGAATGGTTTAACACGTTGAACTAATCAAGTATGCATCAAGGGATGAAATGACTTGGCAACGTGGCCTGTTGCGAGAAGAATCTCGGTCATAAAGATGATGTCTTTGACTTGAGATTCCTTCAATGGAAAGGCCAGAAAAGGCTTAAAAAAAGAAGGTGGCCCTAGCCTCTTCACTAAGGAGGAGGCACTTGGATTGGAGAGTGAATGAAATTCCTCTGAACAAAGCAATTTTCAGCTTGAGAGGAAAAAAACGCAGTAAAAACAATCGCCTTAGCTGTCAGGAATTCATTCATCCATCCATCCATCCATACATCGATCGCCAATAGATATCTGTCTGGATGCTTTTTAGGAGATGGGGGAGTTGAAGTAGTCCTTTGTTCACCCATAAATTCTTGCAAATCCATATGTCATGGGAACCTAATCAGAAAATGTATATTCTGCACTTTAATAGAGGAACTCCCTCGTTGTTCTGGATACGAACGGTAAGTTGTGGCAAGCCCATAAAAGAGCGGCTCTCCTTCCTTCCTCCTTCCTTCCCTCTGTGAGAATAAATGCATCCCCATTACCTTCGACTCTGCCCTGTTTCTGTTCAAATACTCTAGTCTTCCAAGCACTAGTACTGCTACTACGTCTGATTCGACTAGGTTCTTGATAAGTGGGGAATGTTTTGTTTTAATTGGCCTCCCCATATTTATGCCGTCACAGCGCTCCCACGACGGATGTATTACTACCACATCGCTCTCAGCCTTGCCTGAAATAAAACCTTACATGCCCAGTTTTATTTCCGAAACACTACATCACCCTCAACGACAAACCCATCGGAAGTTGAGATGTGAGCGTGTATGTTTTAGAGGCAGGGGTTCAAAGAGGAAGAGACCATCCCTTGCATCCCCATCATCTTCGTATTATTAGTATTAGTAATATAGCCTCACCAAGAAACTCTCCTCCTGCCTTTGGTCCAATATCGGTTCGTTCCCGCCATCCACAACTCTCTTATTTCGTTCATTTCCGGTGACTTGTCCAACCAGCAAGATCCAAGAGCAAGGTGGGAAATGATTCTTTCTCTGACAAAACTGAAGCAGGGCTGGGTCACACACACACACACATACACATAGATACGTCCACATTAACAAGGGATGCAATCAACTTTTCCAATCTTCAGGTGGGATGTCTACAGATTCAAGTCATGTAGACAATCTCACACATTGGGACAGACACTTGCATGAATTGCCGCCAATTTGGCGAAAGTCTGTGGCTTCTTTGAGAAATCTGATTTCCATTCGAACCTCCCTTGGAGAGTTTAGAGAGCCGAACAGGACGAGATCAAAAGAGTGAAGATCGAACGAGCTTAAGAGAGTAGAGAGAGTGCGTAATAACACGGTACCATTAAGGTGTGAATGTAAAGGTTCATTTCTCATTGTCAGAAGGGCTTGTGTGTGGTTTGAGGTGCGTATTATGGTTTCGGGTTGGTGTTATACTCTTTGAATTTGCTGTCAGTGAGTGACGATGATCAAGACGCGGCTTTTGTGTCCGATGATCAAAATGATGGAGACGACCGGCGTGATGATCATGACCGGACTGAGACTAATTCTAATTCGGGGGAAGCTAAAACCGATTTCGACCCGTCACTCATCCCATTGGAACTTGTAAATGATCCTTATCACCCAAATCATCTTCCTCCTCATCAATGGAACCTTTGTGCTAAGGACTCTTGATAGATGCCTCCAACATGATGAGTCGGATCAAGCCCATGATAAACCTTTTGGACTACCGGTATCCTCCATTCCCAAAAAATTTGGCCCAAACTCTATTACCACGAAACCCAATAATGGATCATGATTCAAACCCTCCTTCCGTCCATCAAAATGAGCTTAGGGAACTGAATATACTTGTCAAATTTGATTTTCCTCCCTCCTAATTGTCACTGAAGTCACTCTTCTGACTTTACTTCAGCTCTCCACTAAACGAGTGGTAGGCCGGTTGTGCCTCATCTTGCTCATCCTCTTCTCCGAAATGCTGGGCAGATGTATCCGGTCTTCTGGCATGGAATTGAACTTCCATCTTTGGCTTTGAAAAACTGAAAGCCTTCATTCCGCCAACGATGTGGTTGTAGCTTGAGGAATTGGCCTGCATTTTCGTGGTGGAAGGGCTTGTGTCTCATTGGTTGGGAAATGGGAGGCTCTTTTAATCCACCAGTATTCCATCCAAAGAGACTTGTTCGAGGATGAGTGTGGGTGAGGGTGTATGTAGTGGTGTTCTTGCCCTCGAGTTAAGGATGCAAGCAAGTCAGCATTGAAACACTTATGTCGTGTCAATTTGTGGGGGGAACAGGGAGAATCGACTACCATGTTATTTCAAACTGCTTACTGTTTCAAAGTGTTCTTTCAGGAGGAAAGATAGTCAACTCCGAGAACGATGACAACAACAATAACATCACACAAGTCAAGTCAGGAGCCGGATGACGACCGGAAAGAGCGGGAAATAATGGTTTTGGGGGCTCCAAATGCGCATGTGGGTTTATTTAATACTTGGTGGAGGTTGATTAAGGTTTCAATGGCTGGCGGGAAATCGCGTTGTTACCGCAAGAGCAAATAACCGAAACAACCCTTGACTTTGCGTCAGCTCCGTAATTTATCTGATCACTCATTAAGAACATCAATGGTCGGAAACGAGCTTCAGAATGGATCGGAATGATCCCACAACTGTCCCAATTGACTTCTTCTCCCACCAAATGTCCCTTAATTGATCCCAAACAATCTCAGATATCCGAGGGCATGACGGATCTCCAACTCACGTCCATCCCATCCCGGCTTTCCCACGCCGCTTCGCTTTTCGTCACTGTCTTTCTTTCTTTCTTTCTGTCCATCTATTCCCTAAATAGCTTGCTAAGGAAAAAGCTCCACATATCACCCATACGCTCTGGGACACGTACAAACTGGTAGAATATCTCTCATTGGAGAGCTCCAGGACAGCTGCAGCAACAGGCACTGATTTTTTCCCTGCCTCGATTCTCTCATCCGATCTCTCTCACTGTCATCGAAGCAAAATCGGAAATGATGGTTTGGGAAATAAAAAAAGGACGCAGCTCTCATTCTGGAATGTCAAGCTGAGTCGTCGACCTCTCTTGGGAAAAATGGTGTAAAGATAGCTCATATCAGATAAGGTGAATTGTCCCATATGTCGTGATCTATGACAGATCGACAAAAAAAGGAAGATTCCTTTCCTTCATTTCATGGCCAATCCACAAATAGACAAAAAGAATCTTTGGCAAGATCTTTGACTGTTGGTACTACGTATCAGCTCATTTGTCTGCACTGACTGAGTGATCCTGGAGGAATCCTTGGGTGAGCTTGCAGACCCTCAAACCCAATTCTTGGAGTTACTGATAACCCTTCTTGAGTTATGAGCGGGTGCAACAACAGACCTTATACCACCATCACCTTCTACTAGTCTGGCAGTCTGCAATTTCCAAATTAGTCAGCACCCAAACCCACTTTTTGCATAAACACATTAACCGAGTCAATGGCCCATTGAGAGTCACCTTGTTGAGTAACTAAGTTTGGGAAGTATTCCAATGTTTCAGCAGTTTGGACTCCAGGGATTATTTCGGGTTGGCGGGCTTGGTTTTTCTTCGACGAAACAATGGTAATGATGATGAATATCGTAAAGCCATGAATAGGTGCTGGCCCATGCAACAATTGGATGAAGAAGACGAAGAAGAAAGGCAACAACGCTTGCAGTTAATCAGTCTGGATGACTTCATTTACGCAGTGAGGAGTCGTTTTTGTTCTTGGGACAGATTATTATGGGTTGGCGCACGGAACCAAATGGAGGGGTCGTTCCAAAGTATTGTAGTTTCTTTCTATTGATTAACAGCTCTGCTGTTCACAGCAAGAAACCTCCGCTTTGTACCCCTTAGCACATCCCCCGCTTCAAATGTACAACTTTGAGGATCGGGCAGGTCTTAATCCAGTTCATTAGTTTAGCCCTTAAGGGCCACTTTTGTCTTGAACCTCTTTTGGCTCTCGGGTTGCTCTCGTGGGGCAAGGGAAATGGGTTCTCAGTTTCTCCAACTGAATGTTGTCGTCCTTTGAAAGTACTGACGGTGAACATCAAGCAATGACCCTATTGCATGTTCATAGGCGTTTTGACATTTGAATACCGAACCATAATTACTCTGTTCTCTGTGTGTCTCTCTCCATTTCTCCTCTTCCCGATCTGTCAAGTCTGACTGAACCCCATTGGAGCTCCCTCCAATCGAGCTCCGGGGTGAATTTTCTTTGAGGTCGCCCGAAGGCAGCGTCCACCTCAACTGTTGCGCCACAGAAGTCACCAAAACCATCATCGGTCCCGTCTGACTTGTCTAATTGGGTCTTGGGTGACAGTGGAGTGTACACAGAATGGCGGGCAGGAGATTTTTATCCGTTTTATTGTTAATCTCTTTCTTTTGGCAACAGAACTTTAGGTTAGGCAAGGAAGCTTAGGAAGTTCAAAAAATTGATGCCCGTGAGAGATCTTCATTCATTGGCGATGCGAGAGGAGTATTGGAGGCGATCGATCGGAAAGATAAGCCCAGAAAAGATCTGATCACCGCTAGTAATTAAAAGATGAAAAAGATCCAAAAACGTCAGTTAAATTGAAGCCTTGCGGTCGATTTATTATCATTATTTCACCGAAGAATGTAGTAGTGTTCTACAAATATATAATCAGGTTCTTTTGTCATAAATATCACCATCCAAAGGAGATGAGAGAAGCGTAATGGTTTTCGTGTTGAAAGATTTTTTGAACTGCATGTATGGACAAATTCGATTCTTAAATATTGAGATCAGAATCAGCTCACGAGGATCGAGCAGTGGGAATCCATATTCTCTGCTTGGTCGAAGACGGCCTGAAGGACGTGGGTATTGTAGTCCGTGAAAATATCCACGGCTGAGAGTGGTGACGAGGATCGAGAGGAAGGCGATCCAGTGGCTAGACAATCGCCATCGGGATGATCAAACTCTTCACCCAGAGCACTGTCATTGGACATGTATTCCTTGCAAAACAGATCAGGTTCAGGGGAGCACTCGGGGCTCAACCGGGTGGTGGAATCCGGTTTGTATTCGGCCTCCATTCGCATTGGATACGTGTGGCTACGGCGAAGACCGGGTTTGCACGAAGTGGAATCCGGAGTCTGGTGAATTTCAATTTGTGGGGGTTTCAGGTAGTCGGGTAGTATTGATGCCAAGTCTTTAATGCATTGATGGAGATGGTTCTAGAAATAGGAAGAAAACGTTTGTTTAGGTGTCGTTATTCCCGGATTTGCGCATTTAGCAATTTGAAAACTTACGGTAGCTGTGTGGGTTGCTGTTTGAAGCCGGAGTTGGATCTCACGGAGAGCCACGGGTTGGTTTTGGAACTTTGAAAGACATTTCACAGCCAGCAACAAACTGGAGGCGGCCAAAAGGCTGGCCGAATGATACGAGAATTGGTAGTCGGTGGCACACAATGCCAGAATAGTTTCAGATCGTCTTCGGAGCTCTTCTTGCTCATCGTCAGTTATATTTAGTCCCAACCGAGGGATTGTATGATCAAGATAATCCATCGAGGTGATAGCAGTCAGTTCCCATTGGAGCTTGTACAATACCAAAAGTTCCCATTCCTATAAAACGTAAAAAATCGAATTTTTATGCACGTTGACAAGAGGAAGGCAAAAAGATGGCGTTGTAAAATCCCAGCACAGGAAACATCATAAGTCCCATTAACATTCCGAACTTGGGCAAAGGTCTAATTAAATGCGCCGCTCAAGCACTCAAAAAAGGCATGGGGTTCAAATGCCAACAAAGTCCAAAATGACAACTTTGAAGAATAACGAAGAAGCAAAAACATACCTTGATCTCCTCTTGGGTAATACTGTAGTCCGTATACACTATAATGGTTTGGCCGGGGATTGGACAAGGTTCTCGGATCTTTGAACTAATCAAAAGGCACACGGAGCCCAGAAGTTGAAGTTGTGCCTTCAAGACAGGACACAGAGACAGGAAACGGTCCAACATATTCATGGCCAGACAGAACACCTCAGGTTGGCTTTGTTGTTCATGGATGACTTCCAACATCCATTCGGCAACAATCTTCCTCATGGAAGGTGTCACACTCAGCTGTTGAACCGAGGTCATGTAATCAGGCACACAGGGAAGGTATTTATCCTCATTACGGAGGAGATTCTGTAGGATGCGATGATCCTTCACTTGGGAATTGTCTTGAAAGGCCTTCACTGTAGGCGGTAATTCGGGATAGTTGTCACGGAAACGTTCCTCAGCCATCATAGGCTCACTGAAAGTGGTGTGGCTTTTGGACTCGGGCGTCTTGGTCAACTCGCCAATGTCCAACACCTCGGTACACAAGAGGCTGTGGCTGTCTTGAGTCAATTGAGTCATGGTGATGGCGGTCAATTGAAGAGTGAGTCCAACGAGGAAATCGAAAGGGATAGATATTTAGAAAGCCGGCAACACCATTGCCCACTGAGAATTGAATTTCACCGAGATCTGTTCTCTTTGACAGTTTGTCTCTCTCTGAAGAGGAAAAACGGCGATGGCCAGATCATCAGTCTCTACATACACTCCGTTCCGTGATGTTGCCAGGACTTCCAAGGGAGAAGGAGAGCTCGCCGTTCTCGCCATCCACGCCCAGCACAAGCTTTGGAATGCAGTCATCCTGGATGGAGACAGCCCGAGCTCTCCAATGTTGAATCACTCTTCAACTCAGTGCCCAGCATAGACGAAAAACCAGAGTAGTGAATGAAAGAGCAGGCTCAGGATCTGGCTGTCACCAAGAGCAACTTGAGCAAGAGGAGAACGTTGCTCACTCAGCTGGTTATCTCGTTCGTTTTCCGAGCAATCTTTGCTCGCGGAGATCAGCTGTTTCGAGGAGCTCTATGGATCAAGGGCTCTCTTCTCTGGCGGATTCCAAACCGCGACTCTTCCTAGCTCCCGCCATCTTCTCTCCGTGGTGGAAGAGGAAACCGATTATCCAAGAGTTCGTGTCGAGACCTACGGACAGCAGCAGAGTACAGATTCAACGAGAGCGACTTTCGTCCAGAATACTCGGAAGCTCGGCCAAAGACCGACCAAGAGCTCTCTCTCCCCATTCTCTGGCACCAGACGAAGGGAATCTTAGGGCCACTGATCGCGGATGGTGGCAGTGGTGATCGAGTTCCTATGTGGAGGCAGCCTTGCTGAAGTCGCCATAGATTTACTTGTCTTTCTTCTACGTCATTTTCCCTCCCAAAGCTGTCCAGAAAAATCTACGCGGTTTCTTTTTCCTGGCGCAATAATTAGACTCTCGGGAGGAAATTTTAGGGCAAAAACTGTTGCTAGAAGACAGGTCAAAGACGAGCAGCCAGTAAGTTTCTGAACAACCTGAACCTGAAAAGCTCGAGGTGTTCAAGAAGACGACGACCATGGTCTCAAGACGAGGATGAAGAAGAAGACACTTGTCTTTGCATTTGACCGGTCACGCACGCAACGATATCTTGAGCCGACTTTCATAACAGTGTTGGTCAACCATCATTTGGCCCAAAAACCGAACTGGTTGAAATTAGTTACGGGAGCAAGGTCTATGTTATCTTGGTTTGCAGAGGTAAACGACGCCAAAACTGCAACCCCCGAGAATGGTAGCAACATTCCAAATCTAGCTTGAAAAATAGATTTTGGAATGACTTCCTGGGCGTGGAGTGTCGTCTTAATCTCGTTGCCCAAATGATATCAAAGATGTTACCAGCGTTGTCAGGATCTGATGGCTCAGCTTGCATGCCATCTTCGTAAGGTAGCACCAAACTGAAAGGGTATTAAAACCCTTTTTTCTTTGCATTCCACCCTCTAAGACACGATTTGCTGTTGTTCGGATTGGCCCTTAACCGCGGTTCATGTCAGTCCTGAATTAGTTTTTTTTCTCCAAACTGCGGTAGATCCAGAGCAACCAACTCCCGGTCGTTGCCGAGATGACACCTTGAAAATTGAACAGACTCGTTTTTATAAACACCATCACGGAGTTCGCTGAGAAAAGACCGCCCTCATCTTCATGACCCCCTCGTCCGATCTCTTCCAAAGAAAGGCTTTCAAAGGCGATGGTTATACTCAGGTTATCTTCTACATGTAATGACCACTGTTGTCTGGATTGCTTGCTCTGTTTTAGTAGTTGTTACATGGCCTCCGAATCTGATCCAGACAATCGTTCTTGGAAGGTCTCCAAGGTATTTGACAGATCTTTGATGAGACTTGTCACATTGCCTGTTGTCTGAAGAAATTGCTCTTGGCACAAGACAAGAAATCCGTTCGATTCGTTGACAGCCATTCTCAGACAACAGTATGCCTTATCGAAGGGTTGGGAAAGATGCATCTTGGCTGCATTCTCGTACCAGAGCCATCAACCCAATCCAGTAGTAGGATAACGGAGCGAGGGGGGTCAAGGGAAGTTTTACGAATCCACTGTACTTCGCTCTTCCCATGCCCACAGGATTGATCCCCTCTCCCAAATATGGGCCGATCTTCCCCAAGAGAACACACGTACGTGAACATGCGAGCTGGAATGTGGATTGGAATGCCAGTCAAGATCACCTTGGTCGTCTTCATCTGGCCCTCAACCATCCATCCATCCAGACTGACTACACTCACATGTAAAGTATGCAGACTGGACAAGCGACATGAGTGGAAGGAGGCGGAGAAGGCCTGAACCACAGACACGAGGGCAACCATGGCTATCCGTCGAATCCTGGCCAACCAAATTGCAATGGATGGCGAGTATCTAGGGGTCCAAAATCTTTGGTAGAAGGTAAACAGGCTACGACGCAAACAGTTAAAAAAACGTGGCCGAAACGGTCATAAAAATTCAAAAAATCCGTGTCTGAAGAGCCTCGTCATGCTTAAGCTGGATCTTCTTGCCACCTTGGACGAGCAGCATGCCCAACGACGGTGGTGTAGATGGCATCTCGTTGCCCTTAACGATGAATGTTTTATTCATGGAGGTTCCTTCCAAATTCACACATTCTCTGCACAAAATGATGAGTCGATGAGGACGATAATGATACCTGTTCCCTTCTCGAGTATCTGACCGAAATCGAGCAAAAATCGATGTGAATGCGCATACTAATTACATTCTAAAAGACTCCATGACCTTGAACCAAGTCGTGAATATGTCAAAAGTTCTGCCGTTTAACCACCGACACCGCCCTGAATACAGCATGTACGTGCTATGTAGGGATCACGGTACCAACAAGAGCGAAGAAAAGTCAAAGGAAGGAGCCATTGACTCCGGAATGTGATGGGCCCCACGAACGAAACAAACGAACCTCGAAGATAACCGAGCAAGAGAAGCAACGAAATAGCAATAAAATTCTTTCGTAAAAACTATGCGTGTGTGTACCTAGTATGCAAAGTGGTGTCATTCCTCCAACCTCGTGGGAATTCAAACCAGTTTCCAGGGTTATTGGTTAACGTAGTGACAAGGCGTTCGTTCGCTCCTCTTTGCATGTCATCAAGTCTTGGAATTTGTATGAGCAACACACTCCAATGTCTATTTGCTCAATGGGCTCTCTGTCTTTTTCTCTGCCAAGAAAAGGCGCTTCCGGTGTTGGTTGAGCTTTCATGTCTGGTTATGTGTACTGTAAACAAACTTTTGTTGCCCTTTGAAATGAGGCAGTTCGTAAATAAGTAGCCGCCCAAATAGCCATATCAATACTTAATCTTCATCCCAAACGGAGTAAAAACTGGTGAGGATAAGGCACCGAATAAGTGGGGATGGGAACTACACAGAGGAGTGAGAGTGATGTCCAAGAATTGGGTTGTTGCACGGTCTCATAGTTCCATTGAATCGCCCGAAATATCATCTTCTCACATTTAATTCTTGCTTCAGTCCACTTCAAAAGTTGAATAGGCAAAAAATGAAGTCGATGGACACAGAGGGAGTCAGCCGACCCAACTTCCAATGGGGTGATCCTGAAAGCTTTGATTGGGATGAAATAGCAACAAGGCCAGAAATGAATCATCATTACGTAGACGTCGAGTGCAGTAGGTACTTCGTCCACGGTCCACCATGACGGCTCCGTACCTTCGTCGATATGAGTGGTGGTAATCAATTCAAAGGGAATCTGAAAGAGCAGAAAATTTCCATTAATCATTTTGCAACGGCCAATTTCATATTGAACTTTGATTTAAGGAGCTACCTGTGCCTTCAAGACAAGATCAGACTCTAATTTGGCCGCAGAAGGAAATATGCTTGCTCACTACTTTGCGGAGTGCCAATCTTCCAATAAACTGGCAATTTCCCTGGAGGCTAACAACTTCAAGCACTTCCAACCGAAGCAACCAGATTATAGTTGAACAGCAACGCCATATCCGCCCAATATAAAAAAGCTTAACTTGAGCAGGCTGTTATTCCCTCAAAATGTTTGCTCACTAATATGTACATGCTCTTGCATTGAGTGATTGCATGCAGTAAAAGCCACACTACTCGAGTGATAAATGACCGTCATGTTTGCTCTAAGGTGAATTACCTTGCCAATGATGAATGAGTGGCCATTGATTGCAAAATCAAGCTTGTTGATGAATTTGACTCAAGTTCATGGTCAGAGACAAATGGCCACCTATTTGTTCTTCATGGTGGGGACTTGATAGCTTCAAAGTCTACCCATGGCTCCAGGGGCCAATTCGTAGCAAAAAGCACCAAGGGTCTGAATTATTTTGCCCCTCACCCTAAAAAACCCTCGTTGCAACGTAATGGGCCGTGGTATCAAGCTGTTGCAGTTCATTTCCAACATTTGACATCCAGAGTGAACATTTTTTTGAGCTTTCAGGAGCAACCACCAGAGGGATCAAAGTTGCAAACATTTTCTTTTGCGCTCTTTGGAACAATCCGAGCTGTTTTGTCCATCGTTTTTTATCATTTAGGGTTTGATTATACTGAATTATTACATGAGAAAACTGTTCGTTCATACATATACTGAAAGAAAGCCCCACCTAGTGTAAGTTCTTAGAGGCTCTAGGAAACTGCGATCTATACAATTGTGTTGAGGTTGTTGTGAGGGATGCAACAAATGGTGTGCGTATCTTTACCCTGAAGCTATTGCATGCAAGAGGGCTTAAACAAAAAGAGCAAGGCACATGAAAATGCATATCATATTTGCAACGGGTGGAATCTGCATCACATTTTTCCTTTAATACTTCAATTCAGCTTTCAAGTAATCGTATTTTTCTACGCCTCTTCCCAAACGATGCTTCTCTGCATATTACTCTCTAGTTACAACCAAGTATTACACAACGAGACTGCACTCATTGAGCTCATACATGATGACACTGAAATGGTTGGCCCAAGAGGGCTGAATGTCTGTTGTCCGCGTCGAAGAAGTCTAAAATTGACCAAGTCATTCCAGAGTCAAGTGCACCAGAAGGAACTCCTGTTTCGTTGGTGGATTGGTTGGTTGGTGGGGTCGAGATTCTCGAGCGAAGAACGTGGGAACCCCAAAGAAGTTGGTGCATAATCATCTTCATCGTTGTCTCCGAGCTGGCTGGTTCATGATTTTGATTCACTTGGAGGATGACATCGAAGGAACTTCTTCTCATCGTCGTCATCATCATGGTCGTCATTGGTTTTTGAGGGGAAGCGAATCGAAGAACGGCGATTGATGGCCGTATTTAGACGAGCAATGAGCAGAAATGGCATTAATTAATTTCAAGCTCAGAATCATTGACAGGTCATCAGGGGAATATAAAAGCCAAATCCGTCCCGACTCCACACTTTTTTTTTCAATATCATGACTACTGACTTCCATTTGTTCTTCGTCATACCCCCACCCTCTCCATCATTCAGGGAACTGGTGGCCTGTTGCGTTGCAGTACTTTCTGTATGTTCATGGTTTGAAGTGGACGTGCGTTAATAACTTCGTATTCAGGCAGGGGTGAGTTTGACTGGATTATTGATGAGACTCATTTTTCATTAAAACCATTGAATCTGCTCATTCCACTTTGTTTTCTCCCTCCGGTATCTCTCTCTTGCTCTCTTCGAGCGTGAGTGTGTAGACAAAACAGGCAAGGGGATCCTCCTCAGAAATGTTCGGGGGTGAGGATTCTCACGGAACGGGAGAAGCACAAGAAGAAAAAGTGTACCGATCCATCCATCGATTTCCTTTGAACCAGAAGCAACAAGGTGCATAGCTGATTTCGGTGGACAGGTAGACGGAGCAGTTCTCGAAAATAGCCCTCACAGACCTTGGTGGCGCCTTTCCGATATCTAGTAACTAATTAGTTGTTCCATCGCATCAACATCCATGTCCATTGGCGGCCAAGGTGAGAATCGTGGAGTAAGTCAACCATTACAACCCGACAATCGAGCTTGAGTTGGGATTGTTTATGCCAGAGTCCTGATTTTCGCACCTAATGAATTAGAGGGTGTCATGAGAACTTGAAGTTATTCCGCCGAGATTTCCTGTGTTATTGCAAATGGGTTGTGCTTGAATTAGTAGTTCCTTTCTTTGGTGTGTGGCTATCTGCTTGGATGGTTGCCACTGAACCATTTCAGCGGAATAATCGGCATCCGTTTATGGTCAAAGTGGGACGGGCGGTCAATTTTCATTTGGCCACGGAAATCACTTCAAGCCCTCACTTTTAAATGTTAATAAATGAAGTCAAAATGCGGGATCTTTCTTCGGAGCCGTAAATTTCCTTCATTATCACCGACAGAATCGGACCATAAAGCCCATCAAATTACCCAATCTTCCCTTCCAAGTTTGGAAGAGACTTGGGATGAGGATGCTCTCCATCACTGAGGGTTCGAAGATTGAAGTACCTCATCGATCCCAATGGCGAAGTTGTCTGTCCCTCCGCGTACCTTCTGTATGTGGTATTGGACTTGGAGTGCTCATGGTAAGCAAGCACTCCAAGTGTCGGGGTGCTTTCGTTTGGTGAGGGGATCCTTAAAACACGGTCCAAGCTTGAAAAGGAAACATTTGACGAAGAAATGGCATACAACAGGCAATAAGTTTCTTCACGCAACATTTACCCAGATCACCTCACTGATTGAGTCTCACTTAATTGCTGAGGGCTCTCCATGGGTTCGGTCGTTCGTTCGTTCCTTCTTCCTTCGTCTACGTACCTTTAGAGGCTTTACTTTAGTTCAGATTGGCTCTGCTTAAGACAAGTGAAGTCCCTTTGATCTGCCATTGCCATTTACATAACTTAGCATGAACTCTCTAAGCTATTTCTATTTTCGAGTGATGGTTCGATAGATAGAATTCAAGTCTGTCTGTCTGCTCTTTTGTTTGGCAGAGAGGCCAGGATTCATCCCCAGACCTCCAAAGGAAACCACCCCTAGCTTGCGGATTCAATTTCAGGCCAAGTGTTTGATTCTGAATGTACTACTAGACAGGCGGCTTTGAACCACCCTATTGTGGATCAGAATGAATAAAACATGAGCTCCTTGGACGACGTTGGCCGGTCCATTTGCAATTTAGACCTGAATGATCTTTGCGCACTCCTTCAAGTTTGGACAAAAATCACGGATGGTTTGCTTCTGATCTCATTTTAGTCATTCGCGTGCCTGTCATGATTTAGACAGAACCAGTTCATTAGTTGAAAAACGATCCAGGTTCGGGACTTTCATGTAATTCAACCCAAGAATCCAATGTTTTGGGCACGTTCTCGTAATCACATAAAATGGGGTTGAAATCAGAGTCGAGATAAGACGAAGAGCCCCTTAATCTGTTAAAGATGTGCTTGAACAGGTATTCCGGGGAGTCAGGAATCTGGTCATTTTTGGCGAAATCAACTTTGGAAAGGAATTTCTAGGCATGAGCCTTCGTAGGACAAAAGATAAGCCTAGATTGCTCGATCATGATATGGATTTCATTCATCGATTTCGGGAGGAGACTCTTGACATTCTTTCACCGTTTTCCACTTTTCATGAGCTACCCCCACCCAAGACAAGAACAATAGAAAGCCCCGAATTCAAAGCGGGGATGGTGGACCTACGTACGTACGTAGGGTTCCCTTCAACTAGGCTTGAAATAATGCAATCTCTGTTGGGTCTTTTTTGCTAGATTGGGCACCATGATTTCCCGAAATAGTTCAGTGGAGATAGGGATCCCTCCAAGATAACATTGTCATCATTCCTTTGGGTTATAAAGAGCAGCGCCTCAAAAACCGACATGAAGCTCATCCGCCCTAAAAAAATAGGAGCAAGTCTCCGTCTCTCTCTCTCTCCCCCCATGAATTGGTCTCATCTCCACCATAAAAGCTGGAATAATTCGCTTTTATATTAGTGAAATGGTCGTCTAATAGGACTCATTACCACCCCTCAGAATTGATGCCCCTCCTCGCAAATTTCACCCCAAGCCAAAAGTCGAATAAAAGATGGGAGCTTTTTTATCTCATCCAACTGTTGGTTCAGCCTCAGGTTTCGTTCTGTCTGGGGGCTTCTTTTAGTTTTTTACTCATTCTCCGGGGAACCCTTGAACTTTCCCTCAGGACTCAGACAATTTCCCGCCATGTTTGCATAGCGAACCAACCCTCTCGAGCTTAGTGTCATGTCCTTTTAATGTACACATTAAGTTGTTAATTGCTAAAATATGCAAAGATCCTCTCTATGCTCCAAAACACTGGTGATATTTGAAAGCTTTTCTCATCGATTTAGCTCTGTTTTTCCAATGATCAACAGCTTGCTTCATGTAGGACAAACAAACCCCGATTAAAAACCAAGCCCGTTGTTCGAAACTCGCAGAACTTGAGCGTCACTTGAGTTTGAAATTGCTCTAAATATGCAAATTCTGCCCTTTGAGGCAGTATTTTCTTGATTGGCCTTGGATTTTCTGCGACTTGACTAGTCTGGCACCCTGTGGGGAATTAAACAACGCTTTTTCAGGGCCAGCCAGGCTATTGTGGGAATCGGCCCTGGGGGACTAGGACCAAAAAAGTGATGGGATGTCCCGTGATTACTTTGCATGATGTTGTCTCTTTCTCGCTGATAAGCAGTCACATTCACATCACAGGGAGCTTTCTTTCTCAGACGAAGAGACACTGCTGATGTTGACATTTTGTATAATCAGGGCTTTTTGGCTCTAATTTTCCGAAGGACTGAGAACGAGGGAGATGCTCGGGATGGAAGTTGCTTTGGCCTGTTCATGCTAATGAGACTGACTCGCTTTGGGATGACAGTGCACACAGAATTCGGAAGGGCATAGGGGTTACCGGGAACATGTATTCCTATCCACTTGGCTCATCTTGTTGACATTTTAATTCTAGGAAGCTCTTCGGACATTCTTAATCCTTCTGTGAGACTCGGATCTGTGGGAGTGCGCTAAAAATAGAGCCGCACCGAGAGTGATGTCTCACCAGATTTCTGACATATGTGCTAATATTCACAAACGATTGTGTCTAGTATGTCTTTGTCGGCCTTGCCGGAATTGAGTCTTCATGTTATTGTTACTTTTGATTGGATTCCTCGAATGGAACATGCCAACTCTATCCTGTTCTATCATCATTAGTACGAAACCTCTCACGTGGCGACACGTTCAAAGCTACTGACTTGACGCCAGATGAATGAAATGGCTTAATGAAGAAGTGAGGGATCAATGTTTGCCAATCCTTGAAACATGAGTCGGGTCATTGAACTGCCAAGAACAACGAAGACCGGTCAAGCTTACTACAGAGGGTGGTAAGGAGACTCGAATATCTTGAAGACGAATTAGTCGATGAGCTTCAACTCGGTTGGAAAATCTGTTGAGCAGTGTCGAATTGAAGATCCAACAACAATAAAAGCGACTGCGACAGAGAGATATGACTATCCTGGTGCAGTTTTTTACAGCCACTGTTGCATGGATGAACCCTCTCATTATCGAGATGTGGAGGAAGTAGCATGAGCTTTTTGCTGATGATGCTGAGCAAAGTACGATAACCTTGTCACTCGTTATCTGTGAAATGAAGAATCAAGGCGACCATCCATTGTTGTGGAGGAATTAGGGCTCACCACAATTTCACTTAGAGTCGGTCAAAACTAGGACAGTTGTCATTATTAGAAGCCTAGTCTCAGTCGTCCTAATCGTCCAAAATGTCCGTGGTGCTCGTCGTTGCGTCTTAAGTGGTTATTGCTCCCAAGAAATTTCCATTTTGGGTCAAAAACGGCGGGAAAGAAGTGACAACTGCCAGGACTCAAACCGTAGACTTAGGAAAGCCAGCTAAATTTGGGGAGCACATCTCCATAACGGAAGTGAAGATGTTCAAGTTTTCAACGCAATCCATACTACGACAGTAGTATGTGCATACATTCATTTTGGATGGACACATACAGTTTTAAAGGCGTTCCACAGTGGATTAGGGGGCAAAAAATCTTGACGTCCAGTCGAGTGTAATGTATCCTTTCTCTAACAATTAAGCTTGAGAAACGTGTGTGAACAAAGACTTCTGGGAGAGTCAACTTCCGGGGTACAAAGCAAAATTGCGTGGCATTGCTTCACTCTTGGAACTATCTGCGAGTTCATGAACTTGGTCCAACATTAGAGAAAAAGATTATCTGGAATGTCTCGGCTATAAATTGAGGATCCATCCCCCAAGTGGTTCCAATAAGGGTTGCTACTCATTCATTATCATCCTTGTTCGGGTTGTGATTGGTATGTTAATGAGACTCCTGACTGATCATTACATAAATCTTTGGGCTACTTGAAGTCAAGACCGTTTCTAGGCCGATTTGAATGATTGTTGTTGGCAAAAGGGGTTGGACGACCAATAATGGGATCAATTTTGTGGCCATGTCCATATAATTTTCTCCATTGCAAGTTGAAAGAAATTGTTGGAACTTTTCAAATTTTCCGTTTTTCTTAATCTAAAAAATCAAGGAATAGAACCAAATCTACTGTTCCACTTTTTAACGTCCTTAGACTAAAAGAAAAATCAAGGGACTGGAACAAGAACCTGCAAAATATAACGACTCAACAGGCTCGTTAGGATGGATCAGCTAGCAATCTCTTTGACACTACTACAGTATTCAGGCAACAATCGGGCCATGTTTAAAAGAAGGAAGATGAGATTGGAGTCGCTTGAAATTCGAACCATTCTGTCTAATTTACAGCCTATTCTCGACATTTTGGCCTTCTTATTGCCTTCACCGAGTGGTGGGTGAGCTTGCCATACACTGTAGCTTGGCAGTCAGTCAGCCTCGTCAGTGAGTCAGACATCCATTCCATAGGCTGTGGTGGGCAGAGAGACCTTCAAGAAATTGGGGGATGATTAGTCTTCATGGGGACTAGACGACATCTTTGAGGGGTGCATTCAAGCCAAAAAGAACACGGCCTCCCGGGGTGCCTTCTCTATGCAAATTTGAGCTTTTTTTATGTCATCTCCCCGCTTGGCAGGCACAAGATGCTCCTTCTCGCTTCCAATAAGTTAGGTGAGCTGCGAACCAACCGATTGAGAAGAAGAGGCCAAAAGGTCGTCAAAAAATATGTCGTCTCAACGGATGCTTTCCACGTTCAGAGAGCCGTTGACAAACCTGGATCTTCGATTTTATTCTCGTTTCCAAAGTGATTGACCCGAAGATTTGGAGAATGATGAATGAAAATAGCTGAACTTGGCAGGCGTAACTAGTACAGTACAATATACGTAGGCAAGAAGGAGGAGACTTACTTAAATTCTTGCTTAACTAATCAGGAATTGTGTTTCGTTAAACGTGGCCCTCCAGAGACTGATTGGCCCGAGAAGAAGGGCTTCTTGATGAGGCTTTAAACATTTTTGGAACCTCTTCGCTTTAATGAGTTCTTTGACAAAGAGAAAGAGTGTGGTATGGGATTGAGTAGACTCGGGAGAGAGAAGTGGAGTGGTCAAGTAAATAAGGATTTTTTTAAGCCGAAGACAGAGCTGCTGTCCGTTCAATATATTAAGATGTGGTTGAAAATTTTGACTAGCCATTCAAGCATGACTACTAAGAGCGAACAGGGCATCAAAGAGCCGCTTTGAATCTACTTTGAGACCTTTCCGTCAAACCACTTAAGTTAATGAAGTTCTACTTCAGCTCCAGACCCAACAGACAATCAGGGCCAAGAAGAAGAAAAAACCAAACCACCAAAATTTGCTCCTATTTACAGACCCCCAAAAAGCCAACAAAGCAGGCAGGACAGTCAAAGAAGGAATGATTCCGTTTGACACTCTTTGGCGAGGTTCCACTTTCTTTACATTTTCCGTGAGGCATATATGAGATTTTGGCCAGGCATAGTGTAGACTGTAGAGAGTCCCGTGAGAAAATCCATGAAAATTCGGGGCTATTCATAGGATGACATCAATCTAAAAGGATTTTTTCCTCTTTCTCGATTCCCCATTTTCTGACCCAGAATGCTTGGCAAGTGTGTGAACTCGAAGAAGTGTTTCCTCCACGTCATTGGTAGCCAATCACTCACTTATTACTCGAATTGACACAATGGAACCTTCAAGAAGAAGGAAACTATTCAATAGCCAGGACCACTCCTTTTATGGAGAGCTTTCGTCTCGAGTTCTGGGTTCAGAAACCCATGTTTTGGAATCGTAATCTATAGACATTTGTATGCAATGATCGAGCAGAGCTGGGTCAAGATTTATGTTCTCCGTGGCGGCTTTGGCAGATTCTAGGGTTGATATTGGAGGGTGAGAAAACTTTTTGATTCGCCTTTGATAACGCCAAAGCAGGCGTTGACAGATAGAGGTTTGATTGCCTTTGTTATCGGGAAAATCTTGCATTCGCCAAGGTCAAACTCGAGGTGCTTCCTGAGATTTCTTTTTCATGGGTAGATTTTTGATCAGACTCAAAGAATCACCTGTCAATGTCACCATGTTATATTGTTGTTGCTTGTTGTCGGAACCATAAAAAACTAGTCTCAAATTTTGATCAGAATCTTTCTTTGGCATCCTCGTCGGGAGGCTGATGATTATGATGGTCATCATGAAGAACAGCAATTCCGTCGGTCGTGTCTCCAATGCCGTCAAAAGCCCTGTTGTTTGGGTGTCATTGGCTATTTACAGTCATCTTCCTTCCAAATTGTGTAAGAAGATGTGAAGAGCAACAACGACGAAGAACTTCCATGTGGCTTGACTGAACTTCGGGCATTCCATTGAATCACTGTTCAAATTTTCGAAACGGAAGATCAACTTTTTACACATTTTCCACATCATCAAGAATAACCGTTCAAGTGTTTGTTAACAAGGAGACCGAAATACTAAAAGATTGATCTTATCACATTCAAAACTTTTAAGATTCAAACGAAGCAGAGAACAGCCTTAGCTCATAAGGTTAATTTGTGTTCTCATTTTCGTAAATGCCTAATCCATCCAGTGATGATCCACTCAAATATGTCCCCCGAATCGCACTTGAGGTTCCCTTTCAACCTTGCTTTCAAGTCTGATTCCATGCTCTTTGGTCAACAACCAATATACCTTGAAAATTGACAACACTACAATAACGAGCCCATCGCCGACAACATTTTGGAAGGAGGGTGAGTCCAACGAACACAGATTCCTTTCCTTTTCCTCCCTGACTTACACGCACAAATGTCTGTGAAAGAAGCAGCGACTCTCCAACACATTTACCAATACAAAACTAAATGGCCCCTATTAGTAGCTTGAAATGAATATACAAGATGGTGGTCGACGGAGCTCAATGCTCTTCTTGCGCTCTTGCTGGCTCGAGTCTGGATGAAGGAAGGATTTCCATGGAGAAAAATGTCCGAAAATTCCTCAAAATCACATGCTTGCTTGCACCTTGAAATCCTCTTGTGGACCTTTCGGTCTCGCTTACCAGGTGATGGATATGTATCCAACTCGCTCCTACTACTACTACTACCACTACTGCTACTCGTTGCCTTCCTACTCCACCTCCTCTTATTATTGTCCAATTCGACCAAAGAGTAAAGATCTGAAGACATCCAGGTGCGTATTACTCAACAAGAGAGGATGCAGCTCTAGCATTTTAGAGTATACTTAGCTCATCGAGCGGAAAGCACCGAAACAGTTCAAGACGCATTGGCCTCTTTCTCTTACTCGAGTGACATTCGTTCTTGAACTGTATGTCCGTTTGAGGGTCATTGACGTTGATGACCGAAAAATTAGCCTTTTGGCCGTCGATGAGAAGTCTAGCAGGTTTCATGAAGGCGTCAATTGTAAAATACTCAGTGTTCTGTACCCTGAATTTGCCAGCAACGAGTCGGAGAACACCAAATAAACCTGGTGTACAGTTCGTAGTTCGACCCCGATGATCTTTTAAATGAAGATCGTTATATTGGGTCTGGATGCGAAACGATCTTGGGATTTAAATACGATTCCAGTCCAGAATTTGAACGATATCCTCGCCCAATCTTAGACCCTGAGACGAAGAGGCCCTGCTGTAAAAATAAATGGCTAAGTTGTAAAGTCAGAGATCACATTTATCTGTTTACGAGTTCAGTTCTGGACGAGACTGCGTGTTTCATGAGCTCATGTTCCATCGGCGTACTTGTAAAACTCATACAAAAATATTGTCCACAAAAGAAAGAAAAAAAACCTTCCGATGCTGGCGTCTGCCAACTCTCAATCTAACCCTGTCACTTTGAGTTTTCTTATTTCAAGCAATGGATTATTTTTGCCGAATTAGGCAAGGGGGCGCTTCTTGTGAAGTTCTCTGGAATGTATCTCGATCTCCTGGTTTTGAGTTACTTGTGGATTGTGTTGCCTTGCTGCCTGGATTACCTACGTACACGTGATATCATTCCGACAGAGCCCTGGTCTAATTATTGACATCACAGGGGTCCCCACGACGACTTTGAAGCATCCATTCCTCGTTTGGGTGAGAAGGTGTTTTTGGCCTTGAATTCTTACCTCTCCACTCTATCTGGTTGGGGTTCTTTACCTCTAAACGACATGCAGAACCTCTAAGAATCTCGGCTCTCTTGGGTTTTCAGTTGGTCGGAACGAATCTGCTATTTTCCACCCAGATTTTGAGGGAGTGGAAGAAATAGCTTAAGGAAGGAAGCAGGTCTCTCAGGTCTTTTCATCTGTTTTTTGGACGAAAAAAATAGCCCAAAACTCAAGAGCATGAAGAAATACCAAAGTATCTTTCTCATACGGTGGCAAAACGCCTTCAGGCCTGGCTCGAATGTCTTTTTAGCGTTTCCAGACAAGTCTATAATTTATCAAAATGAACTCCGACGATCATTCCTCAGTCTGAGGAGACCGTGATTGACTTTGGTCGAGATATTTCCTCCCGGAGTTCGTCATCATTCGTCCAGGATTGTGATGGTTCGATCGTTCGTTCCCTTCAATGACCACTTCAGTCATGTAATACACTAATAATAAGCGTGTATCGGAGGGCGCAATCTCTTGTGATACCAATTGGTAGAAGCTCCTTCTCCTTTGGCCTACCTCTGTCTCGGATCGGCTACCTACGGAATGGTGGAATTCTTTCATCTTTTTAAACATTTCTCAAAAGAATCCATCGCTGTTTCAGCCAGATCATCGAAGGCCTCCCGCCGAGTACAAACGGCAACGATCAGGGTTAATGAGAATTCCAGAAATGGTTCCAACTCAGGGATGAACGACGTCAGGATTCACGAACGGAGAGTCTTCTTTTGGCTTCTTCTTGAGACTTGGCTGTTTTGCTGTTTTAAGTTTGGAAGCTATTTATTCAAGGGGGTCAAGTTAATGAATATTGGAAGAGAGCATCAACGACGCCCACGGAGGAAGTTTAAAGCCATATCGGTCTTGGCCAAAGCCAAAGAGGTCGTTTGGGGTCAAAGGCATGATGAGAGGGCAAGGAATAGAGTGGACGAGACTTTGGTCAGTTTTAACGCTGGGAAAGGCATTGGAGATTGGCAGGGTGGCCCTGGGAACACCACAGCATGGACTTGATGCATGGCGCTCTTGAGAGTTGCTCAAGCCTCATTTTCCTAGTTAGTTGGTGAGTTATTTAACTTGCCCATTGCCGGGGCTCAAGGAGGACGTGGATGCCTTGGAGACGATTCTTGAAGTGGTTTCCACTCTTGTTCACACATGGCTGACGAAATAAAGAGCCGCCTTGGGACAGACAGAGAGAACCCTTGGGTTGCATTTCGTCGATTTCCACTCCACGTAGAGAGAGAGTAGGGAATGGAGAGAGGGTTTGGTTTGGTTTGCTTCGGGTATTTATACAAGTTGAAGGAAATGAGAAGAAGTTCGAGAACCAAACGATCACGTTTCAAACAAGCCCTCTTCATGATCTACCGAAAATATGCTTAACAATAGACCGATAAACGGACTTCTCTGGTTTGATTTTATGACGAAATATCCCGAAAGAGGTCAATAGAGCACGAGCACGGGCGTCAAATCATCGATGTCCCTCTGTGAAGCAATTGGTAAAGACTAAGAGATCGTGATCAAACGAGAGATAACATTCAACACTCAAGTTCGTTTGTTGTTTGTTACTTGATCAATCAGTAGTGACTTGGCTAACACTTCCAGGCCGCCCTTCGATGACGGAAAACCGAGATTGACCCCTCCTCTGGGATTTGGAAGACAAATCTTTAGCTTCAAACGCCCGGCTAATCGCTTGTTCATAGAGTCATTTAAAGTCTCATGTTCAGTGCTTGGAGACAATTGGAACAACGAACGTTCGTATTGAAGAATTGGCCGATGTTGTGGGTGCACCAAGTACCGACCTACCCGTACATTCACACACAGACTATTGTAAAGAGATCAACTTGGCTCCAACCCTTGTCTTATCTCGAGGTTTTGGATTGGAAGTCAAGCAACCCTTTTTCCATTGTGAATGTACGGCAAACGCTTAAAACATGCCGTTCTAATCCTCCCCTCATAAAGGGGCCCATATTTAGGAGGTACATCAAAAGGAGAATGAATGGGAAATGCCTGGACCTCTATTTGCTTTGAATAGCCACAGATCTGGCCAAAATGCCACCTGAGCCAATTCCCACACTAAATACCAAGTACTCTCTGTATGTGTACGACTTCGACAACCTCCTATCTCGAAATGGCGATGTGAATACGGAAAGACCCACTCCAAACTTGGCCAAGAAGGTCGAACGACCTGAAAATTGCCCAATGTTTGCAAAATGCATTGGAAGGCATACCTCTCTATCCCATTTGCATTCTACTCTTGTACAGCCGTGAACACTAAATTGACTTTTAAGAGAGAAAAATTGAGGTGCAAATGATGGAGTAAGTAGTTAAACGAGATTTTTACAGACCTCCAAATGGTTCATTTTGTCATTGAGTTTGTCCCATTAGGCCAAATTGATGTTCCCTTCATCCCACAAGGAGGAGTTCCAAGGGATGCCAGAGACACTTTGACATTGAGAAGAGCAGACACTTTCAACACCCGTTGTTGCACGTTGATAATGGGGGTGGTCAAATGGTCTCTCTGGACTTGAGGGGAAGACAGCCCTCCTTCAATTGACCACCCTCGTCATGAAAAGCATATCTGCCAGCTGGAGTTGGTAGTTCTGGCTGCAGGGAAGTCGACTTCGAATTCATACTTTTTCCTCTACCCAGCTTCTGAAAACAGGCTGATACTTGCCATGCTACGGAGATATCCTCAGGGCCACTTGAAATCTGGGGAATAATGGGTTGCTCTTCTTCAAACAGAAGTTCTTGGAGATTTTTGTTTAGCCCTGAAGTTTTCCCTTTTGTAAAAGATAAATCTCAGTTCATTTTTATGTCATCCTCATCTGTTTCTATGAGTTTGTTACGAAGTCTTGGCAGTAGTTTTGGCTTTTGAAGTGATCTAAAATGAAAGAAGAATGGGACATACCCGGTTCTCTCGTGCTCATCCTCCTCATTGATTATTTTCCAAGTCAACCATTAAAATGGGGCCACACCGTCAACAATTTTCCAAGTAAAGAGAGCGTGTTCGCAGCTGTTTTAAAATGTCGTTCAACGATGGAAAGCGTCAAGTTTTGTCAGAACTAAGATTCCTAGCACTCGTTTTAAAGGTGTTAACAATAAAGAAGAAGAATTATTTGAAAGCATGCAAGCTCTGAGCAAACTCATTTGATTGGGAATCAAATTGATTTCTCTGACATTTTCGTCCATATTTTTTGACATCTATGACTCCCACAGATGAGTCACAGAAAAGTCTCAATCCTCTTAATCATGAACATTTGAAAAGAAGAGCGACCCCAAAAAGCTCTAAGTAAGAGGATGCGGCGAGCAGGTGCTAGAATAGAAGCATCTCCCGCCATCGGAACTCTTTGAAAGGCTGATTCTGGCCATGTGATAATCAACTGCATATACACACGTTCAATTATAACTCAACAGAAAAGTGGCGATCCACGTAATTAACCCTGACCCCCAAGGTCAGAGCAGTCAAGCGGAGGGACCTTTGTCAGGCAGGGAATGAAGTAGTGGAAGGAGGTCCTGATCATTCGTCTTCGTCGCCAAAGAAGAGCTCGTATTAATCCAGTGGCAATTCATCGTACTACCTACCCACCCGAGGTTACTGTGGTTCCCTGTGGAACCCCATTGCGTTGTAGGGGGAGTGTTGTACGGTGTTTCTTCACATACACTGTTGGTTGCCATCACCCAGATGAATCAAATTAATGGATTCGAAAATAATTCACATCTGATTGACTCTGAGCTCCTTTCGAGTTCACCCAGCAAACGTAAAAAGGTTTCAAGAAAGAAAGAATGAATGAATGACCCGAGGTTGAGTCGAGATTGACGTGCTTCAAGCATCAAAGAGTCGACTCGGTCGGGTTCATCCGGGTGAAGTTGGATGATTTTGCGCTAATTTGGAAGAAAAACCTCTTCTTCTCGATCCATTCTTGCGTGAAAGCCTAAAAGTCAGGTTTGGGGTCTACACACGCAACCCATTGGAAATTGGTGAGTTGGAATCAGCCAGAAAAAACGACGTATATCAACCCGCGACTTCCTCGAAGCCATTCAACTGCTATTCCTTCCTTTTGACAGAATACAAAGTCTTACAAAGTTCATGCCTTCATTGAAAGATTGTTCCACATTCGTCATTCGAATGTGTCAGGTCAAGGTTACTTCCTTGTTGATCTTTGATATGCCTCATTCATCCCCTCCTTCCCCCGAGGCCTGTCCCGGTCTCCAATGTTTTGAAACAAACGTGTGAATGTGATATCAAACAGACATAAGGAATCATTCTGAACGAGGCTAGTCAGTCACTCACTAAGGAATCTTTTCACTTTTCTTTGCCTAACCTACTTTCCAATTGGGAACAACATAATAATATCGTCGTCCCTCCTCCAAGTTCGATTTGCACGCTTGAAGTGATATGTTTGATCCATTTTTGATTTCCTATCTCTGTTGCTCTCTTTCATGTTTTTTCCTACACAAGAATGTACCCGCTGAATGATGTACGGAACGATGTTTGTTGTCAAAGACCTAGCGATCTTCATTTGCACAAGCGATTGGTTGCCAGCTACTTTTGTTTACCCGCTCAGTGTTCCCTGTTGCGTTGCGCACCCTGTGGTTCTTCAAATGTAGTTTAGTTCGATGCTCTGAAACGGTTCGAGTGGAAAGCGGCAAGACGACAGATAAGACTCAATAATTGGTGCTAGTGCATGGTCATGCAAACAAATCGAGGAGAAAGAAGAACATGAAGGGCAGGCGGAGGCGGATGATGAGCAGAGGCAACAAGAGCATTTAAAACCCTTCGTTTTCCAAGAGGATTCACGTGTTGTTGCTTCAAGATGATAGATCGGGTTACACTTTGTTTCAACAAATCTCTCGCTCCCTTTACCTCAAGTGGGATAGGAGAAGAGCATCAGTTCATGAATGAAACTAGATTGACACCTTCGTTTTGGATTACAAATTCCACTTCGAGATTAGTCCCGAAAATTGAGAAGGTGGACTAACGAGCTTTCGGTGAACCAATTGCCGTTGAATATTTTGGTCAGATTAGGTTCCACTAAAAGTCTAAAGAACTCCAACTCTACATGATCCGGGTTAATGCTTTTCGAGATGGAATAGCTATTCAGTAGTCTTTTCTTTAAATATTCTATACCCCGATCGTAATGCCATCTTTGGGTTAAGGCTTGAAATTGGGAGACAGCGAGTTAAGTTGCGAACCGCGTTTCGAGGAGGAAAGCGCCGTTGACATCGGATCTGCGCACACGCCGAGTTATCGCCGATCCAAAGATATCTCTCAGGACACTCGCTGCTTTCAGACGACGTCGGCCATGTGTTGCGCAACCCTCCATCCAGACTCTGAGGATGATGATCATCATCATAATGGTAGTGGTGATGGTGGCGGGAGAAAGAGAAGCAAGCAGGCAAGGATCACTGAAGGTCGCTCGTGGGTCAAACGAGTGGCCGCTGAAATCCCTTGGAAACACCGTCACTTTGAGGACGTTAGCCGTACACCCAAGCTTGCCTGTTGGAGGGTTGTGGTAGTCGGATGGCAACTTGGTGTTGCTCCCCTCACTGTCGTCATTTACTTCACTGCCTTCACTGAGTGACTAGCTTGACTGTTGCCTTCCCTCTCCTTCTCCAGGGTTGTCCAGAGATCGGAGCGACAGAACCAGCCTGCTCTCAGTGTCCCAACTGTGTGCAAGCATTGAAGACGTGAAGAATTACGCTCCCCAAAAGCATTTAAAGACTTGGAAAGATTTTCAACTAACCGAAAGACATATCAGATCAGAACATCATGGATGATCTATTTGCCACCGCTGAAGGTGAATTGCATTGCCATGAGTCCATAGTGTTGACCGATAGTAGGTCTTACGAGGACCAGGTGCTTCTTAAGGATCGGAGAGTCCTTGAAAACATTCTTAATCGTCAACATGATTCTCGACACGGAATCATCAACTATTTCAACACAGTGCAAAGTGAAATTAAACCCCATATGCGGAAGATTGTCTCGGATTGGATGCTCGAGGTCTGCGAAGAGCAACAGTGTCATCCCGAGGTGTTTTCGTTGGCCATCAATTACATGGATCGATTCCTAAGTCAGCTCTCCCTACAGAAACATCAGTTCCAATTGTTGGCCAGTGTGTGTCTCTTCTTGGCCTCCAAATTCAAAGAAACTAATCCACTTCCGGCCGAAAATCTGGTCATCTACACCGACAACAGTATTTCCACCTATGAGATCACGGTAAGTGTCCCAGCTGATCCTAATGCCATTGCCAGTGTTTGACCTTCACTACTCCTATGAGACGATGTTAAATACCTTCATTTCTTATTGCAGCAATGGGAGCTCTTGGTTCTCGATGTTCTCAACTGGGATCTGTCAGCTGTCACGCCCTACAGTATATTGGACCACCTTCTCCGAACACTGGAGTTTGATCCCAAGTTCCAAATTGAGACGGTCCGTCGTCATTCCGAGACCTTTGTGGCCTTGGCTGCCACTGAGCATGTATTTTGTCAAACCAGCCCCGCTGTCATCGCTGTGGCATGTCTAGCATCGGCTCTTCGAGGACTGAACGCCAAAGGTTTAGACGACATGTTGGCCAAACTGCAAGGTCTAACCGGTGTACAAAAGGTGGGTGATTCATCTGTCCTTGTTCCATGTTAGGTTCATGTTGTTCATTGGTATGATTATTTGATTTTACAGAACGCTATTCAAGAATGTATGGACAAAGTTGAAATCTCCATCAGTCTCAGCATGTCTGGAGTCAGCTTCCAACCCACCAATTCGACTCCAGCGGTCGCACCGAACCAACAATCAACTCATTCCTCAACCAAAATTATCCCTCAACAACCAGGATACTACCAACACTCCACAACACCAACAGATATCATGGAGATTTCCTCGACCTGTGTCTTTTAAGGCGATGAGAACCGCAATTTTCAATCAAAAAGCCAACCGACAACTAAGTGTCTTGCAGCCGTTAGTCATATTTGCCCTCATGATTCTCCACCTTTTACTCCAATTGAATAATTGTTCTTCTTTTGGACCCCATATTCATCCAGTTACAGACAGTATTTCTATATTTCATGGGCTTGGATCTCGTCATGAATTCCTTATCAATTTTGGAAGTCGCCTAATTCAAAATCTCGTGCGTTTGCAAGATGTTTTGTGCTCTTATCTCAACGTTGTTGTATTTGTTCTACGTACTGAATAACTCCAGGGGTAAACTTACCTTTGGCTCGTTTCCTTCATGCGTATTATATTAATTGTTATGTACCTGATTCTTATCCAAGAAAAACCAAATAGAATTGAAATAAAGATTGTGATTATCCATTGAAGCATTGCTATTTTTGATTATTGATCTAGTTCCCATGAGAGACGACAAACGATTCTCCCTTATGATAAGCATCGCAGTAGTGGCCACATCACTCTCATCTTCGTTAGTTGCCACTAGTACTACGTACATTAGAGATGAAGGAATCAACAATCCTGATCAATTCCACATCTTGTCCCAGTTTCGAGCAGCTGGGGCAAACACATGGACTCTGGCGAGGATGTCCTTCGCTCACATGACGACCACATCCTGTCTAAACAACTTAGGTTTTTGAAGCTTTTAAAAACTGTTAGCGAAACAAAGGCTTTGAAATGGCTCATCTGACAACGCTCCCTTGGCCACTTCCTCTTCAATACCAAGTCTGTCAACATTCACATGCTTCTCCCCATGGCAAAATTGACATTCGTGACCACCTTGGCCCAAAGAAATGGCAAGTTGAACCCTGTTCTTATCTCAAGAGAAGCCAGAATGAATTTAAAAAAAAATGTCCTTTAGAGTCAGTACATATGCAAAGTCCCAAGGGGTTAATAAATTCCGTTTGATTGTGGAGTGATGATTTGCATCGTTTACCATCATCAGTTTGAAATCAACGAGCTAGAAAGTTGAATTGGTGATCCAGAATACTCATCAGCTCGGAGTTGTCGTGCTCACGCTGCTTGAGTTTGATTTGACTAGCTGGTTGGTTGACTGGTGTGTAGAAGGCTTTCCACTGAGATTTCATCTGCCCCAAAAAAGACTCGTGCCCATTCCATTTTCTATGGTTCTAGGATCTGCACAGTGAGGTTGGTTGATTCTGGGACCATTGAGTTCAAGTCGAGAGCGACACTCTGTGCAATGTCAATGCCAGGTGTCACCTCAAGGCAATTTCAAAAGCTTTGTCGTTCATCGTCGTTGTCGTTCTCCTCGTCATTGAGTTCATCTGCTGCCCATGAGTAAGCAACCAAAGCACTCGCTCCTTCTCTCTCTCTCTCTCTCTTTCTCTTTTGCTCAGCCAGAGGAACTTGAGTGAGGATGGAGCTAATGCCAACCCATCAACAACACGACAATGGTACTACATACAGCATGGCCAGGGACATGGAGTGAGGTATTTATTTTTTGATGACAATTCAGCTCGCTCTCTGTCTCTCTTTCCATTGGGTAACTCAATTCACAAAAATCCTTGAGACAAAGGGGTGATGGTGTGGTGTTGTTTTATTTTATCCGACACAAATCGGGCAGCACCTGCTCCTAACCGGTTATCAGGACCTCTCGTCGTCAAAATTTAAATCCTGGATCTGTTGGTTTACCACTTTATCATCACGAGCCTCAATACTAGATCTGATCAAACGGAGAACAAGATCGCCTGAAATTCCAATGCTTTAACGGAAAGACAGAATCCTTTGCTAGAAGTACAGAGAGCAGCTGTTGGGTTCGGCTTTAAATCTCCCACCACCTTCTCCTTCTTCTTCTTCTTCTCCTCCTCCTCCTTCTTCTTCTCCGCCGACCATCTTGACTGTCTCAACTCCGTTTGAGGGGGTGCTGCAAGGTGAGAATGTCAGCTCATGTCTGGATTTAAAGAGCCTCGCCATCATTAGGATTGGCCTCGAAAGTCCGACGTCTGAAAGTTGAGGGATCGAAAATTCGTATGTGCGATGGTATTGCATCATACTTAAAGAGGTTCTTCCCGAGTGCTGCCCTTCATATGAACCTTGTTCATGTGTGGCAGACGAGTGAAATCGTAGCAGATGGTAAGCAGAACTTACCTGAGTTTCTCAAGGACATCTCAAACCTTGAGTACAAAAACACCCAAGTTCGGATACAAAGGAAACGAATGGTTCATGGTTCGCCCCATAGTTCGGTCGGGTAATGAGAGGTTGGTAGCGAGTCCGAGATCAAAAATAAACATTTGATCCAGTTCCATTGATTCGGGTATTTAGCTCACAAGGGGGATTCGGACCTAAAGTATGATAGACGACGGATCCACGGAAAGCAGATGGAATGGCAACTCATTCGGGTGGATCTGGAGCAGAATCGTTGAGATCTTCGAACATTAGCAGGTTTTTCCATCCTAGAATCATTAATATTGCTGGTGGTGATACCCGATGAAAAGGTTTGCCCTACAATCCTTTTATAGACTGAAAGGAGCCCTCGGGGCTCAAAGGAGAGGAACATGATGAGCAAAAATGCGTATTGCGATCCCCTTTTCGTTCTTATTGCTAAGCCAGCTTCGGCTTACGATCCATATTCTTCTGTATTGAAGGGTAATTGTGAACTATGGAGGAAAAAATGTCGCCCTGTTACTTGATATACGGCAATCAAGTGACATGCACAATGGGACATGAATTGGCACCAAAACTTGGAAGCGTTGATCGTTACATACTTCAGGAGACGTTTTTTAGGCGTCCAAAAGGGGAATTTGATCGTCAAACAGACTTCTCTATTCAAGGCCGGATGATTTTTATTTCACCTCTTTTTATCGGAAAATCCAAAATGGCCGGAGAACACACTAAAAGAGAAAGAGAGAGGGTCGGATTCGAGACGGCAAAAAACTGCAAATAGACTTTGTCAATGCGAATGTGGATGTGTGTATCCAAACGATAAGCTTCTGTGCAAAACATGCTTTTTGTCCCACTAAAACCTTCAGTACCTAGGGCTGTGTGTCCAACAGTAGTATTGAACGCGTTCCTGTTTGTTGTACATGCCATCCATCCTTGGGACCAGACTAAAAGCAGATTATGACGAATCTGAGGAGGTTAAACTGTTCCAAAATAGTTTCGAAATACCTCAGGATAATCTCTGTTGTACTTAAAGTAGCAGGCAGTCGGTCACTCTTGCCATACCTACCAAGACGATGATGCTTATTGCTCATTTCTCAGTCTCTGGGTCGGCAATTCACTGGCATTTGAACTGTTGAAATGTGTCTTCGTTCTTTATGATTTCCCACGGCAAAACTAGATTCTCAGCGTGATCCCTTTCTTTAATTTAAACCTGAGGAGTCTGATTCACTGACCGAAATATACTCTTCGTCTTAATTGCCGATTTGCAAGTGTTTGAGCATTGCATTCTCGAGGTACATGATTAGCTCGAAGTTGTACATGAACCCAAACATTCTCAGGTTTTGGACATGGTCAATGAGTGAGAAGAATGTCAGCATGTTTGGACAGTGTGTAAGTATGTATACATACGTACACAGGACGTTATACATTGCATTGAAGATAGCTCCCGGGAGGATATGGATACGATTAAGAATGGAATGTTCCTCACCACTCCCTCCTTCCAAGTAATTCGGGTTCAAAACCATGTTTTGACCCTTTTACAAGCGACTGGCGCAAACTTGGGAGTGTTCGTGTGCTCTCAAGCATGCAATGTGTCTTTTTCTCGTGTGTCTTGTGTCGTCCTATTGGGATTGAGGGATTTGGACAGGTTATCAACAAACAGGTACCGGCACATGCGTCTTCAACCGTTGTTTTCAGTCTAAATCGAGGTGCTCCGACCAGCTACTACTAACCCGCTAACACTAGTCCAGAAATAGTGAAGGGTGTCTTGGGTTTTATTGAGCGAGTGATGCTGCTGTGGCGCACAATGGTTGGACAGCAGTCTCCCTGACATGAGGCAACTACCAATTGCTCGGGGCATTGTCTTGGTATTTCCCTTGTTGCCTCTCAGAAATACGTAGATATGTACCGACACTACTATTGATGAAAGTCTGTCCAACATTTTTGTGAAAGAAACACCACCGCAACCACGGACAAAGTCATTGGACGACATGGCAACGCCAACAACATTCTTCGGTGGTTTTGACTGACAATGTTCTCACACCAGTTTGGTGATGGCGGCAATTGCATTGGTCGAGAAACCTCTCTGTAGGAAACAATTGGACGGTTTTTTGGGTGGGGGGTTAATATCCCCTTGTGATACGAGTGATATGGACCACAAAAGCCGAGCTATTCTAATTCCCTCTGTTTAAGGTCATTAAGAGAGCACATTCAAACTTTATACCCTCATGTTCTTGTGCTATGATCTGCCCAAAGCACCCGAACGTTTTGATAAATGTTTCCAAGACAGGATGTGAGATGATCACTTCAAACAACCGAGCTCATTCTGGAGTTATGATGATGACGACGACGACCGCCACCATTCTGATGGGAATGAACTTGCTCTATCTTTAAATGGTGCCAATGGACAGCAATTCTTCTAGGGCCACCAGCCAGGGTGGGATGATTATTATAACAAGAAGAAGAAGGAAGATGGCGATCCTAGTGTGAGGTCCGGGGCACTTTTCGACTAGCTAACTGAAATGAACTACCGGCCCCCGAAAATGAGAGACAGAGAGCTGAATGAATGCTGCATGTGTACACTCACACACTCAAGGCCCTGGTCCGACTTCATTATAAACATGATGATGAGCACCACCACTTGATCTTGTTGGCACCGGAAATCCATCTCAATCCCCCCATGACTTATCACCGTTGCCTCCACTCTGCTGGAGGGTTTCGGGTGCATTTAGAATGAACATCAGTCGACCGACCCACCGGCCAACCACCAGACAGGCCTTCCATTCAAACAAGTCCGTCCGTCGTGGGAGACTACATATATACGTACACATTGTAAGTTGAAGTCTCCAACGACATTCCTGGAGTTGTGGCTTCTTTATTACATACTCTACCTCATGCAAAACAGTTGTCATTACAATCTACCGAGCAGTCCATGATGAGTGGTTCGAGTCTCGCTCGAGGTCCTTCAGATCTGGTGCCAATCAGCCAAGACTCCGACTAAACCGACCCAATTTGACATTCAAAGAGTAGTCTTTTTCTCGTTTGCGAGACAACAAAGTCAAAGAGCTTGTGAAGACAGAGGAACACTTTGACACGACCAACGAGAGAAGGCATTAACATTCCGACGAGTACGTAGAAACTGGGCTCACTTCAGCCGCCAGTCGACTAACTATCGGTCAATGGTTCAGACTCACGTTCTTGGAGCCCAAAGCTCTGAATTAGTGGGGGCCACCATCCAGGGCAGGGGTTAAATACATGGGGTTGACCAGGCCGTTCAATGCCTCCGAGATCTAGGATTGACCCCTTGCCTCAACGGTGTAGTAAGCATGCCAAAGGAAATAATCATCTGTTGCCTCCTCCTCCTTCTTCAACATCTCGTGGTTCTCATTGGGCTCTTTTCTTCATGTGAAACACACGACCAGTCTGAGAATGTCTGGAGCTCTGAATGAGAGCACCTCACCGCTAGCTGGTTCAATGGTTGGTTTTGAATCAAGAGACGCATGGAAATGGCCATCATAACTAAGTAGCCTTCGGGGTATGTAGAGAAAAGTTCCCTATGTGTATTTGAAACACAAAGAGGCGGTTGAATGGAGAATATCTCTGGGCGACGAACTGAACTGGAAGTTTCATTGTACCTACGTTCATATAAAGGGTTCAAGGCCAACCCCATCGAGCCCCCCTCTTCTCCAAGTTTCCAACTTCCCCTTGATTAAGAGCGGAATAACTATTATCAGAAATTGCCTGATTCCATCAAAGATGGCCGGAAACTCGTGTTGGAATAGTCCTATACTTGTTCGGATTGCAAAGAGTGCTCCCATTTCCACCCGACCGACAATCAAACCCAGAACGTTTTTGCCCTTAGAAATAGTAAAAAGAGACTGAACCTAGCGCCTCAATATCCGATTGGCTAAAAGATGCGTTTTTGGGGAACCAAATCAGACGGACCATTGTCAAGAGTTTCGTACAGATGTTTAAGCGGAAACGGACTTGGCTCTGAATGTGATGGACGTCGTAGTCGTCGACTTTGCAGAGCTGTTCTGGTTCAATTCAAGCTCAAGTGTTCAAGTGTGTTCGGTGCTCATCTGAGCGCAAAAGAAGATGACAAAGCTGATGATGGTGACATTTCTCCTCCTTGTTTGAGTCTCGATTCATTTTTCGACTGGCCCGAACCAACAACCCATTGAGTGCTCAAAATTAGCTCCTGTTTGCCGCTGTTTCCTAAGTAAACTTCGAGTGACTGGATATTTCTTTCTTTCTGTCTCATTCACTCGGTCGACAACTTCCATTCATTCATTTCGGGCAAGGCCATTGGGGATGATGGTTTGGCCTGCAGTGGCGGTTATTGTAATGAGAACCACTGTGTACGTACGAACCAAGCATAAACTGCTGGCCATAGTGGGGTAGTATGTAGTTCGTAAAGGGGGGCCTCCGAGCTCTTGATTCATTCACTCACTTGTGCCATCTAGACATCATGAGAATGTCACGATCATTAATGGGCATCCATCCTCGAGCGTTGCCAGTTGAGAGGAAACCCACGACAGTTGCCGCGGGATCTTGGTGGGGATCTGTTATAGTATCCGTAGCCGGTCTTGAAATGTTTCAATCACAAATTTTGGACTAAAATTCGTCCTCGGTTCCTTCTGCCACATCCTATGTGTTCCTCAGTTTTAGAGAGCAAATTTCAGAAGCTTTAAAAAGTGAGAGATCATGACCTTTCCCAGCTGGGGATCAGGTCTTGGTGAAGAAGTCAGAGAAGCAGGAGGTCTGCGAAGGCTAGAAGAGCCCGCCACAACATTACCTTTGGCAATGAAAGTCGGAATGAATGGGAACCTCTACTTCCGCTCATCTAATAAACACTGGATATGTGTGAGCAACCCATCAATTGCATGTGTACTCTTTGGCGATGATCTTGTTGCCCTTTAGCATTGACTGCACTCTCAGACGTGAGTTTTTGTTGGCATGTCTGTTTATGGCCACATCCCTTTGATACATACTCACACACGATGGTTGGTTGGTTGGGTTACGGCCTTGAATGAATACAAATTCTTGGAAATGATTGCTACCACCATTCCAGGCAATGGTAATCCAAGAGAACAAAGCCGCAATGTTATTGACACCAACTGAATAGCAATGTTTGGGTACAAATCGGTTTTAATCCTGACAGATTGAGCATGGCAAGAATGTCAACTATTTTCAAGGATCATCGCCAATGTGGGCCACCATCACGGAGGTTCTTGTCTCCATCTGTTCGTTCGCCAAACTAAGTTCTGGCCTGCCTTATTTTGAACGGTTCAGTTCAGTGAAAAATACTGCGCTATTTGCCAATGAGCTCTCGGATTTTTTTTCTCTCTTTTCCAATGTGTTGTCAATGTGGCTTTGAGAAGTCTGGCTTTGACCCTGGAGAAAGCAATTATTATTGTGCGATATTTGCTCAGGGGAAAAAATGCCATCCGTCAACCTTTTCTGACGTGTCATTGAGCTCCAATCACTTTCGGATCTGGATTCTCCGGCACAAAAGGTTCCTTTTAAAAGGTGGGCTACCTAGGAATTCCTCGCGGCAAAGCCACATTTTTCAATACCTCACTCACAAGTCAGAAGCGACCACTTTCGACAAGGTTTAAATTGCCACAAAAAAGGATTGATATGCAAAGTGAATCATCGGACATTAATATCAATGGACGGCTTCCAAATATTCTCACTCCTCTTGAATATTGTAGCCTTCCTTAATTTTGTACAGTTTTTACATACCCACCACATGCACATGGCTGATTGTGTATGTACTACACATGGAAGGAGCTTTTCATGGGTAATAGTCACCATACCCTAGCCACCCACCCCCCTGACCCTCCTCAGGGAGTGCTCCTCGGTGGCCATCCATGTCTAAGTTGCAATGAAGCATGAAAAACCCTTCAACTCGAGTCTTCACCATCCTTGGTTGGTACGATATGAGATCTATCCTTCCAGACAGCGTCTCCCATTCTCTTGCTTTCTTTGGCTGCATTGGGATTGCATTGGCATGCAGCTGTCCTCATCAATGGGCAAGTACGAGCTCCAAGGAACGAGGAGACGACGACGACGACCACGACCAAGACTACTCGCATTGAAATTATGTCCCATGGACATCCCCAATCCATCCAGCATGCTCGACATGGATCGGGTGGATCGACTGAAAAGGATTTCCATGCATACTGAACCCAGAGTATGTGTGTGTGTGTAAGTATGAATCCCCTCTAACCAGCTGGTTTCGGGGAGCCCAGACTCGAACGAGTAAGTACGTTCTTGGACAATGGCGAGAGCCTTTGTAAAAAGTAATATTTACGTCTTTGAAATGCACAGTCCGCTTTCAACGCGCTTGACAGGGAAATTCTGCCCTTGGATGACTGGAACATGGGTTTTTGTCGTTCGTGCTTGAATGCCGTCAATGTCGTTGTTGTTATGAAATTGAATGTGCATTTGAATTCGTAAATATGGAGATTGGATCTATAGTTGCCATGTCAAAACATGTTTGTCAATATGTGAACTGGTATTTCTCGCTTAGTCTCCCTTCAAGTGCCACTTCACATAATGTTCCTTCCCAAATTGGTTTAAAAACTCGATTAAGCCGAATTTGAAACTAGATTGGCAACCCACTTTATCGGGACTTTTATGGAGAAACCACGTGGAATTGGCCAAGCGAATAACCCTTTCTTCCATAGGAGAGTGGGAACTCGTTCGAAACATCAATCAACGGCTCAACGATTGAATGCGAAATTGAATAAGTCCGACCTTTTACTTTCTCGTCGGCTCTTTTGCGAGGAGAAATTTCACAGGGATTTGAACTGATTTCCACATTGGCCTGTCAATCAGATTTACTTGTTGTTTAGCTCAAGATGGAAGACCTCATGGGGGGTCACTTTCAGACAAAGCGCAAAAATACCCGACTAACGTTAAAAACCATGGCTTGATGTTGCAAGTCGATTTAAGTTTATGTGGACATGGAAGTTTGCCGTCCTTATTCAGCGTATACATGGTGCATGAAATGGTATTGTTCAAACCCTGGGCAAAGCTAGTAGCAATATGGAACCGCTGTATAGTACTGTTCAATCAAAAGAGATTTCAATGCACAACCAAGCACCATCGTGAGAATGTCTGGGTCCATGGCTCAAACCATACTTTATCCAGAGCATGGAGCTTTGTGGCGGAGTGGCAGAAAAGCTAACTGAATCAATCCTCTATTGTCTCTGGATGCACTTCTGGACGGCTTTGCCATCCTCTGAGCTTGGTGTCGTCTCATTTTTTGGCAACTGTCCTGACAATCCTCGACTGTTTCCAAGCATGGATGTGGGTCTAACTGTTTCTAGGGGACTCCAAGCCCAATCAAAAGGCTCTTTGGCTCATAAAGAAAGTGAATCCAAATCCATCCACACATGTTGTATGCATGCTAGATATACATGTGGACAAAAAGAGCCCAGGTCAACAATAGCGGGCTAAGAACATCCAATTTGTGTCAATCTCGGATTTGGACTCCACGATGTCGCATGGCAGGTGACAATCTCAAAGCCAAGAACGGACCCCCGAGTTTCGTCTTTGAGCCAATTTGAGGACCTTTAAATTCGAGACGGCCCTTTGAGAGTTTCCCATCCAGCACATTGAATGAACGATGTCAAGGAAACCCCCTCTGTCTGTCCATGGATTGGATGGAGTGAACCTATTGATGGGCAGCTATTGAAAAACTCTCAAGTCTATTTCGGTCCGAAAGGAAATTGCAATTCAATGGGAGAGAGCGAGAAAACTTGCGATAGCAAACCGTTCGTACATTCGTTCAACTGGGCAGAGTAGTTTGTTACATTCCGCATGAAAACGAGCTTGTTTGAATAGAGACGAGGAGCGGGTCCGGTCATCCGCGGCAATGTCCATTTAAACTGTCCTAGATTCCGCTGGCTTCGGATGCTCTTGACCATGGAACGGAATGACAAGAGATTGTGGAGCAAGCAACCAGCCCATTTAAAACCCCGTTAGGCTAAACTCAAGCTGACGAAACAGGGATGAATGGTTGGAAACATGAATTCCTGCCGAGTAGTAATCCCTCTTTGAAGGGTTGTCATCTCGGTTGGCTTTGGCCATGTTTTGATATGAAATTAAATATAGACCGGTGCTCTCCATCACCGGAAACGATGATTAGAAGTCCTGTTAATGTTCATGTGTAGTGTAGGTACTCTTACCACTGTCCCTTGTGATATTTACCAGCTTGTGAGTTGTGCCAGTGGTGAGCTGATGTTGGCCAAGCACAGATTTCACGCTCCAAGGGCTTGCTTGCTCAGGGAGGAATTAATCTTTCATTTGTACAGGATTCTGATGGCCAAATGATTGGATCGATCAAAGACCAACTATGCACACCCTTAAGGCTGAATGCAGTTGAAGGTCTCAACTTTCAGCGAAGAAACATGTTTTTTTTTGCGAATATGAACATTAAGCATGAGCTGTTTGCAATGAATTGAATCAATTTTTAACCTTAAAAAAGAACATGCCATACTTGAGTGCACACGAGCTGTCCTCGAGGCTTCCCATTTCCGGGATACCTGAACAAGAAACGCAAAGTCACGGTGCTCTCGACCAGAAATGGTTCACACCTTGACCAAATCATTATGACGATGTTGTTGATGATGATGATGATAATCATGAGGCCGTGTTAGTGGTTATTTCTGATCATTAAGGCTCACATAGACATCGTGATGAACAGTGTTCTTGCGACGTAATATCTATCTCACCCAATATGGATTAGATCCCGGGGACGATCCCTTCTCAATCCCATCATGTGTCCCCACTTTGTTGGCTTGGGAAACAACAGCTGCTCTCTCTCAGTAACTTTTTCTCTCAATGACAGCCTATCGTGTATATGATTTGCAGCTTTGATATTAACCCGCAAAATGATTATAGCAGCAGTAGGGTGGGAACAGAGGGCTTTCGTCCCGGGGGAACTATTAGACGTGGAACCATTCTCATTAGTGATACTAAAGCAGATTCGGGAGGTTTGGTTTTTCATCTCAATGAATGTAATTGAATTCGTTTTCTCACGACAAGCGATGTGTATGAGAAGTGGAAGAAGAATCGTGCTCCAATCGAATTGGTGACCCAGTTCAAGATCAGGTTGGTAACCCCTAAACGTACAGTAGATCGACGTTGGCTTTGTCAGTTGTGGAATATAGGTACGTAAAGGTAGATCATTGATCCCCATCACAAAAGACGTCCATTTACAATCGGGGATTTAACCCTTTCTTCATAATTGGGTCACCCAGCACTTTCAATTCACCTGGCACAAACAACGTTCAGACTGACGAATACCCTACTCCTCGAGGATATTCACCTCATGGTTATCATTACAACCATCTTCGTTTCCGTCTCTTCAAGAGAACCTCCACAACGATTGCGGAGGCTTTGGGGAGGAAGAATTCGACCAAAATTGAAAATGACAATGAACCTTTCAGGAGACATTATTCTACTGATCATCTTCTTCCACACCAGATCCTCCGATCTAAAGACTACTGCGTCTTTACACGGCCAGGTGGATGGAGGTATTGGCTGAATAACAAGCCTTATTTTGGAATTCGATGAATAAAAACCCTTGTCACGTGCACGAGGGTACAAACGGCTCACAAAAGATCCTATCGACTACACAGAAGACGCACGCAAACACATCAAGTCCCTGTGTAGCAAGGTACTTTAAAAGCCATCCATGATGATGTAGTGAGCAAATTACAGCATCCCTTGCCCCGTGCGCAGGTTTATGATGACGATAAAATGTCTCTATTAATTGTTTCCAGGTGGAGAAGGAGTCAGGTTCGAATCTACTCTGCGCGAGCATGCAGGGACTTCTTCAGGGTGCCATACTTTCCCCTCGTTCGCTTGGCCCCTCACCCGGATCCCCTTGGAGGGACTTTTCTGGGCTCGACTTCGACCACCGAATTGGCTATTGTGGTATATTTTGGTAGGTTTTGGTAAAATGTGAGGATGATTTTGGAAGGACAAAAAGCATCGGAGACTCATTTACTTACTCACTCGTGTGTTTGCCAGTCTATTCGAGGCTGGGCAGATGGACACGTTAGGAACTAACGATAATCGTCAAGCATGAGTCCGATAAAAAAAGGCGATGGTGTCATAATGACTTAATGATGGGCAATTCTGGAAACCAATTCATTTACATGATCTAACATAAATCTCAATGGACACGCCTGTCATGCAAAAGCTCAGTGCTTATTCCATCCATATGCACCTTTTTGCATCGTCAATTTTTCATCTCCAAGCTCTCTATCTTTTAGATTCATATATCTAATGCTATTCTTTCAGCTGCTTGAATTAACGACGATTTCCTGGCTAATATTTACTAAAGCTTCGCTTGGACATGTTTGTCTGTTGGTGCCAATGAACTGAAGTCGTCAAAGTGTCTCGGGTTGTAATGAGTAGATACTCTCGCCCTTTGACTAGAAATCTTTCCGACACTTCAATCCTCAAAATTTCTACTTCATTCCATTTCTCCCACCATCCCCGTCCAAATTTAGCTCGCCTGAAAATCGTCCCCAATCTCAACTTAATTTAGCTAATTAAACCAGAGATCTGGGACTCAGTCTTGAGCATTCGTGTGGCGATTGATGGACTAATTTGTAATGATGCCAAAGCTGATCGGCTGGGAATGGGTGTTGTATGTGAATGGGGTGGATGGGCGTGAGAATTGGCCGTTTTGTTTGCCCTGAAATTAGAAGCTCCCGAAATTGGAAGGACATCAAATCTGACAGAACACATCAGCATTGACAACTCCATTAAAGGACAGCATCAACCTTGGAGATCCAAGGACGGGAGGGCTCATTTCAGACTGTCTTCCTGCGGTAAAAATAATCAAAGGTGGTCGAAATCGAACAAGTTGGTGCCAAACAACGTCAAATTAGGATACACTAAACCCATTGGAGTCTACTCTCCCAAGAGCGATCGTGGTATCTCATCCACGTGAAAATGTGGACAATATTTTCTTCCCTGTCATTCAACAAGCGCTTCTTCTCAGGTCCATAATATTTGGATTATAATCTCATTATCCTGGTTGATGGAAAATATAGGTAGGTGGTCCTTGATCCTCATCGTTGAACCCCACGAGAAGTTAGTTCTATAGTGCATACAATGAAAGCGAGTTGGTAATAATCTCTCCAATTCAAAGGCCGACTCATAATGAAGATATTCAATAACGAAAGGGTTTGTAAGCTCCGTCTGTGCCTGTAGTAGGTTGGACAGGTCACTGGCATGATGGGCAATGGTACTTGCATTCGTACAATGCCTAGCCACAGATTACAAAGCAACATCATTTATCTCGTGGTAAAGCCTCCCCAAGCTGTTGATTCTCTCCCATCATTTCATGGGGAACAAACATAATTTATACAAAATGCGGTGCCAAATATTTCCTAAAGCAGTCTTTTACTCATCCTTGAATAGCTCAGATAGATAAGACTACGACATAAAACAGATCTAGGACAAGCAGATCCCGAGGAAATGTCGTTGCCAAATTAGCAGGAATTCCAACGGCCCAAAGGTGTTTGAATTCGAGGCTGTTCCTACTTGTGTTTGTGTGAGAAGTTTAAAATTCCACCCCAGTTGGAAGCAAGTCCGTTGAGAACAATGGGCAATGACCAATGAGCATGTTCTCTCTCTCTCATTCGTGATCGAACGGTTGTTGGCGACGAGTTCAAAACAAGATTATTTCTTTCTCTTCAAAGAAAATGAGAGAGAAATTGGAGATTTTTCACTCCAAAGAATGCATTGATGTCAAGGGATGTCATTGTTTGAATAGGATCTCAAGCAATGCTTTCCATCCATCCATCCATCTGGGGCAAATTTCCGTTTGTAAACGCAAGTTCAAAACAAGTCAACAACCAAGAAGATTGGTAGGATCGGAAAATGAGACTCTGTGAATTGGGTTATTTCACTAACTAACAAGGTAGATATTCCAACCCAACAATCTAGTATTTCACGTAGATTTTCGGAATTGGTGCCACTATTTATTATGACTGCTCCAAAATTGACTCCATCTGCTTCCATAGGATTTATGAATCAACTATAGGTAACGGAACCGTAACGTAAGTTCGGATTCAATGGCTTTTTGGTGTGTACATGACCGTCAGGTTCATGATTCCAACTGCAAACAAAGCCGGTTGCGCTCTGAGCTTCGTTAAATCTCTTTTGTATTAATGTCATTTATTCCCTTGCGTGATTCAGAGCATCAGAAAAAGGTCCCCTTTCCGAAACGACGTCGTACACGTTACTAGTAGTCAATGAAATATGAACCGAATTAGCAGGTGGCGGCCAAATCGGTGATACTCATCATCAGTGATATCATGACCAAAACGGCTGCCGTTTCTAACATTATGGCTCTCTGACCATCAAGATCGGCAGACGTTTGGACGCATCTCAGCTGAGCTGCTCGCCTCTGAATCTGCTTTGGAGGTGATCCATTGATCAAATGCGGTTTTGGCGACTTTTACTGAAAACATCGTGATCAGGTGCATGTCCAATAACTAACCAACCAGGTCCATCTCAATGATCGCGAGTCTCTCCAGAGTCCTGTATAGACACAGTGCCATTCTACAATAGAGACAGACCTGAGTGGTGTCCACGCCGTAAATAAAGACAAATGATAGTTATCAATGGTCACTGCTCGTGGATATGGCACGATAAACTACTTCCTTTCTGGTCACTGGCAGAAATATCAGACTTAAAATTCGGTCTGAAATGGTCGTTCAAAGGGTGCTTACAACATAAACAAGGCTCTGGTTAAATATGGCAGTGTTTTTTTTTTTGAGTAAATGGCAACTGCATGCTAGTATACCACGATCATCATGGCTGGATAGAGTGAAGTAATAATGAGATATGGCGAGGTTTTTGTCGCTGGTTGCGCTAAAATGAAAAGTTGATCAGAGAGCTCAACGGACGGATTGAAAGGTGGCCATCAGTAGCTTTTCCTTTCTCTCCATCCATGCTGAGAGTTAAACAGATGACAGCAGGACTCAACCCTGCGATGACACCATTTCAACCCGAAAAAATATATATATTTGGCTTTCGGAATTCGTTCTGGCTTGCTAAAGAAGGACTCGTTGCAGGCTATGCTACGTGTTCATTGCTCAGAATCTGTGCGTAGCATAAAAGACCAAGTCAAATCGCAATGAAACCCGAAGCCGCTCGGAGAAAACTTAAGTATTCCTCCCCTTAGCTGTCATCTCTCTCTCAAATTTTGAATGAAGCTCCCGGAGGACGTGCCTTGTACGTATAACTACAGACGATAGATTCGTTGAGGAGCAACGAGTCGGCTGAACTGAGGCTCATCCATAAAAGGTTCAATTAATCGTTTGCATTCATTTGCATGATGTCTATGTATTAAGTGAACTACTGCGCAGAATCTTTCGATGACGATGATCGCGTTGAAAAATTGTGTGCTTTTGCATCTGCTCACTCACCAGGGTTCTTCTTCATTTATCCCAGAGTTGATCCGAGAATGGCGTAGGAATCACTCGTATGAAAGCCTCATTTGATAATAAGATTGACTTAAGTAATCTAGAAGAACACATTTTTTCATGACAGCAGCTGTGGTGTAATGGTAACATACCTCCCTCCCAAGGAGGTGTCTCGGGTTCGATCCCCGGCAGCTGCAATCTCATTTTTGTTGGTCATCATCTTGAACGAGAAAGGCGTGGAATTTGTGTCAAACAGTAAGTAACTCTACATAATTCGACTTGACTTGGCTAAGTAGCTTCTCCAGCCAGGTTCGGCGTAATGGTTTTTCGTTGTCCACTAATCATTGGAGAGCATTGGCTTGTGGCTTCGTGGTTTAATCACCTACTGTCAGAGACCATTTAAGCTGTGGATGATCTCCTGACTCCTAGACAATGGAAGATATCATTAATTACAGCCAATATGACAAGGATCGCGAGCCTGTGGTTGGGATGAAAACCATTGCATTGCACGAGCAAACCTCCCTGGACCCACCGCAAGGCCAAAAATCGTAATGATTACCTTCAAAAACCATCCCCCATATCCTGCATTTTAAATCCTTGTGGCCATTTAAATGATTCTCAATCAGCCATTGAAATTTGAGTAAACTCGAGGATGAAAAACATTGAAGTAAAGGGGCTTGCTTTCCGTCTACTTTGCAGACAAACACGAACATGACCTAAATCTCGCACAGAAATGACATGAGGCTTGGAAAGTACCAATTTAAGAACGAACGCCAGAAGGTTCCCGACAACTCCAAGACGGAAAAGAAGCACTTTAGTAGTAAACACGTGTTGTTTGGGGTCCATACATACATTGGACAGGAAAGGAACCGAATTCATTCATTGAAATGTGTCAAGACAGCGACGAAGGCTGAAATACTGGAAATAGCCACACTTTGTCTCGTATTCTTTGTTGAGACCGTATTTCCGAGACGTTCCAAAAGCTCCCCTCTAAATTTACATTTGGTTTTCACTTTTATGACATGCTCTGATTTGCTTAGCATTATGAACCACAATCTACAACCATATACTTAATCCAAGTAGATCGTAATTGGAGGTGCAGCCCGTCACAATAAATAAGGTATACTGCAGGGAGGAACTCCAATAAATTAGAATATTTGTCAAGAAGGCGGAGCCGAATTTGTGGCCAAACAAATCAAAAGTATGATTAGGTGCAATGTTTACAACCACCAACATCTCCTACTTTCTCTGTCAACCTAAGATTGCGGCTATTCATTACGCATGGCTGAAAATTAAAAAAAACAGCCACAAGATTCGCCCCTCATTTATTCTAATACAAAAACAAAAGCAACAGGTTCTCTCCCAAGAAGAAAGTCAATGGCAAAAAAATTGTTATCAATCGTAAGATCAATCTGGTTAAGACACTTTCTGTTTGGCACTTTCACTAGATTACAAATTTAACAAGACGACTTGAACCCTACACCATGGACCTATCCTCGACTTAAAATTAGGTTCAGGTACATTGGGAAGGCAGGTGTTGACGACTAATATTCGACCCAAAAAGAGCCCACTGGCGGCTGAAAAAAGACGACGTACAATTTTCGTCTTCTCTTTCCTTCTTCAGCTTGCAACAAACGTCAAGGTGGAGTAAGTTATCGTATTTTGTATGTTGGGGTTCTCAAAGAAATTTACGGGCCGAAATCATCGAGCGTTTTCCTTTACACACACCGTTCAATATGGGCGTTCAGTAAACAGAATCGAGAAAGAGGGAGGTGGAGGGACAGACCCCCTGGTTGGAACGTGGATCACGAGGCTATTGCTCCCGATTTCCAACGGGCTTTTGGTGGGGTTTCTTCGTTCTTCGGCACCACTCGCTACTAAAAACTTTGAAAACCGTTTAAAACTTGAGGGCCGTAATATCATACAAATGTGGAATTCAGTGCGGCATGTATGTTTTTTTTCAAGTCGGCTTCTGGAGCAAACAAGGATTAGACTTCCAACACTAACTGACACCCCTCATACTTCTTCACTCAGAGTCAGTCGGTTTGTGAGTGAGTCAGAGAACCGTCGTCTCCTCTTGCACTCATTTCAGTAGCACATTCAGCCGTCGTTTCACGGATGGCAATGCACTCCATCGGAATTAGGGGGCTTTAAAACTGAATATCAAGAGCAGGACGCTGGCTTGGCACCAAATAACGGCTGTTTCAATTGTTCATGCTTGATCGGTGGATAACGGAGCTTTTGGGTTGGTTGAGTGAAACACAAGGCTGCGTGGATACACTCCCAAGTTTTCCACAAGGCTTCAGCTTTTCGGGGCTTGGTTGGTTGGTTGGTTCACATTGCTCCACAAAAGAGGATTTAGACTGGGGTGCAAAATTCCGTGGCCCATAAATCCCCAAGCCTCAAAGGGTTTTCGGCTTAAATCGTTCATCTAGAATCCCAAAGCCATCCGATTCATTTTCCGTTTCATATTCTTATGTGAAAAATAAATGTCGGGGGTTAGATACAGTCCAGACTCCTGTGCGATAAAAAACGTTTCCCTTGTGGTTCCGTTACAATCGGTTATATAATAAAAAAGCATTCATTTTTGTTTGTTACTTCATCTTCTACTATTTCTAGTTTATCTCACCTATGGCATGATCAGCAAAAGATTATTGAATCCAGCCAGATAAAAAAGAATTTGCAGCATTCCTTGTGGTGACGGTCGATCTGACCGTCTCCCTCAATTCTCTGATTTTGGATGTCCCGCCCTGAGAAAACAGGATCGGACGAGGCCTTGAGACTGACGGATAGCGAACTTTTTGTGGTTTCTAGGCCCTATTAATTTTTTAGGCGCATTGATATCAGTTCTCGGGGATCGCGTGGGAATCGTCGAAAATTATTCAAGAATGCGAGGGGTCTTCGGTATCTGTGGAATGGCGATGATGATGATGAAGAAGAAGAAGAAGAGGCACCAATGCTCCCCGAAAAGGATGATGATCAGTGCCAGCAAGCTCTCGCCGAAGAACAATCTTTCAATCTGAATCAAGCGAAACTACCAATTTCAAGTGGCATTTCGCAACTGAAAATTGTCGGCTTCCAGTCTGATTCAAAAGATCGAAGACCTTGGACAAAGTCTTCGGGTAACTGACGACGCTTAACTTGAATATACTACGTACGAAAAGGTAAAGACGACAGTCAGACAGACCGACGAACGACCTGGGCGTTTTCAAAGCACATCTCTCCATTTCTATTGAAGACAGGAAATTCATCATGAGTCAAGCTGACCAAAAGTCTCTCATGGCTTTAAAACCTAAGGTGTGCTTGGCTTTTAACGCAGTTGAGCGTGTCTTAGAGTACGTTTGTTGTTCAGAGTCACAAGGGAGTTCGAAATCAGTTTCCCATATGAAAAGAGATTTATCACAAGTGTAATAAATGCATGGTCACTGGTTCGATTCCACATATGTAATGACGGGTGACGTGTAACAACGCAACGACTGAAAATGTATGTCTCTCAAGCATGAACATTCTCTAGAGGTCTCAAGTGAGAGAAACGTCGTCATCAATGGAGATGTTGGTCTTTAAAAGAATAATGACGTGATTAAAATGCCAGTATCAGCCTTGGAATCACCATAGCCCGGTTTTGACTGGGCGTGTGACTTTGCAAAAATCGTTCTGAATGACGTTTTTAGCTTCAGGGAAGCGTTCAATTGGAATATGCGCATATCACCCTATTTACAACTGACACATCCGAGAGCTCCATCTCACCCAAGCAACTCCTCATCATCATAACCAAAGCCGAGAGATGGAAATTAGGCTTTCTATAGAGACAGTCCCACTTTCAAAGTAGAGCAGAGCAAAATGTGAGTGCTACCGTCATTTTTCAATGTCACACTCTGGACGTTTGTGAAAGCCAAAATCCGTTATTGCCTGGGTCCTGGTTCTGCTCCTTCTTCGCTATTCTTGCATAATGGCCATCCATGATGGCTCGCTCTCCGTCTCATCAATTCATTCAAGCGAGAACGATTGTTCGACTTGAGCAGAATATATATTCAGTCGGGCTTCGAAACATATTGGGCGGTACTTTTGGGGCGCTATCTTCAGTTTTTGCAATGCATCACTCAATCAGCCGAACTGGGATTGTTCAATTGTAGGAACTCTCCGGTTGATGTGGAAAAGCAGGGACTTGAGCTCAGAACTGCGCAATATCGTCAACGTTGGGACTTTCAGCTGCTGACAACCATCCAATCCAACCAACCAACCAGTCAGTCAGCCATCCCTCCTCCAATGGAGTGTGAGTGAAACGAAATTGCCAGCAAAAAAAGCTGATGAAAAACTGATGCAAAGTCTCAATGAATATCATGAAACTAGAGCGAACTTTGCCATAGACGGTTTTCTACTAGACGTTCGTGCACGATACACGAACAACTAGGATTACCATGATCTGTTGGAATGCAGATGGTGTCTTTGTGTTAAATGATGATGCATGGCAATATTTAGGTCTACAATGTGTACATTTATTCATAAGTCTCACTAAACGCTGATTTATTAGTCTCAAAAACGAACATTTCCAGCCCAAAAATCAAGACCATGCGAGATTGTCATCTGCTCGCCGATGTCCACGATCCAATGACATTTGAGCTCGAAAGTTAGAGCGAGAGGAATGAGTCTTTGGTACAATGTACCGAAAGTTCAAACCCAAATCTCAAATGGGAATGTCAATTAACAGAGTGAAGTGGGTCTCCCTCTTGGTTGAGCCTGTCGGGAACTTCAACTGGGAACAAATGTATCGCAAAAGAGCTTCGATTCCATGATCAAAGGCGATAGCGTTCCATCCAAACCAGAAATATCCAAAAATTGGAGAGTTTATAACCATCAGCACAAACATATTACTCTGTACCAAGGGGTTTTAGGAAAGACGGCACATCGTAAATTCATTGATTGTTTGATCCAGACCCACAGGGTTGCTATTAAGGACCATTGCTCTGGAGCGGAAAGGGGACACCTTTCACAGTTTAATGTGCAATTATGAGCACCTGAAATGGCCGAATAGTACTGGGTGGGAATGAACATGCTATAATGATAAATAGTGTGTGTTCTGCCTCCTTCTCAACATGTCAGTCACCTGGGTATGAGTGAATGAGTGAGTGGGAACGAACCAAACCAAAAGTGGAGAATTCACTCAAACTACTGTTGTTCCTGCTGGATCGTGGCCGTTACTCGTCCACAACACCGTAATTATCCACGCGGGCTTGTAGTACATATTTGTACCTACAAGGTTCGGCCTGAGAATTGATGGACGAACTACAAAAATGTTCCTTATCCTCCGCCTCCTCCCACTTTGGTGTGCGTGGCTCGACCTCCCTCCACTCATCACAGACTAAAGGTGACCTTCCGTGAAAAAAATGTGTGTGTCCTAATTTGGGACTGGATCAAATTTGTATCATAATTTGTGTTGCCGACTTGTTCGTTTTTCGTCGGGATGTTCTTCATGGATGATGTGCGATGTAGAACGAGGGTTTGGCACGAAAATTGCCCGGATCGCGACCCATCTCGTCAGGCTTGTCGAATCGAGAACCGATATTCCCATGTGCATGGAGCGGCAGTGTACTACTTGTGAATTGACGTATTACATGGGATCTTTCCAAAAACACGGAACATCACAGATGTTCCCAAAGATAACACTGATAATAGCGATAGTATGGGAGCAATTAAGACTGTGTACTTTTTCCTATGCATTTTCCTTGGATGCAGTTTTTCTGAGCATCCATCAATAATCCAATGGAGGCCCAAACCTTCAGAAATGAACAGCTAAGTTGCTAGTGCTGTAAATCTTCATTTAAGATAACTTTTTTGCTTGGATTTTAATATCTGAAACAATAATCTAAAAATAAGCTGTTTTTGGTTTTCTTTTTGAGGGGCTGAGCAAGGACCCTCGTGTTCTAAAGTTCTTGGGTTGAGTAAGTACCTAAATACCATGATCCCCGTTGGAGGGATCCCCAGAAAAAATTGAATTGTCTAACAAAATTAGGCGAAAACAGGATGATTTTGCCATCGAAAATTTGCAAAATGTCAAGTTTAGGTTATTCGTCTATTGTTGATTTAATAGACGATATTTGTCACGACAAATATTTCTCTTGGTTTACTTCATAATGAATAATAGTTGTTGCTTCAAAGATAAAGTAGCTCTATTGTCATATTGGTGTTACAAAAAACTACTAATCGGGGGTATGAAACACAATGCATTGAATAGGTTTGAGCAATGAATGTCCCCAAAAAGCCGAGGAAGAAGGTCTTTCTTTCTCTTTGATCTTGGAACGGAAGTAGCCATTCATCAGTCAGGCCATGGATTCAATTTGTTGTTTGGCGAACCACGATTTGGTCCGCTAAGGCGTCAAACCATTAAGGCTTTCATCACGTCCGCTTCAGGATCTGGAAGGGTCTGTCCACCAAAAAGACTCGAATAAAAGGCAGAATCATTATTCTTTTTCGCACCACCCCAACACCACCACCACCATCCATATTTGTTTTGAGGCTCGATCCTCTGATTTAGCCATTCAAATGCCGCCGGAAGGATTTCCGTTCAGCAGTCCGCAATTCAAAAGCACCTTTCTTCCCAATGACATTGCTGCCCAGAGGTGAGATGATGATTGAGACCAGGGAACCGAGATGCTGGACGGGCTGATCAGACTATGTCGCTCAGCTGGAGTTTGCCGGACACAACGGGAATTAAAGATCTATTGAAAAACTATTTCGGGACATACCCAACCCCCTTGGAGGATAGATACGTTGAACCTAGGGAAGGGGCTGGGAATTCTCACTTTCACATTAAATACCGCAATGCAATGCCCTAGCTACAATGAGCAGGCGAGTCGTAGAACGATAGGAGGATCAAATGACGGTACTTAGAGGAGTGGGTGAAAATTCCCCATGCCGAGTTGATTGTGAGAAAAGCCGAGGAAACATGTATCGTCAAGAATGTGATTTGATAAAGAAAAAAGTGGCACAAGAGCTCCATGCATGTTTTCGTCACCAAGGCAACATAAGACAAAGCAAATCTTCAGGGTCATTCATCCACAACGAAATCGACCATTTTTCCACCTTTCATGTTTACAAATATCGGCTCGGCATCTTTTGTCAGGTCGGATCAGCATGGCTGTCGTTGGCCTAAATCCATCATCAATCCCAAAGATTTGCACTCTTTTCTCTCGTTAATCCCCGAGCCAGCATCCTCCTTCATCATCATCATCGTCATCATCCTCCGCGGCAATGCCAAAGAAGACGACAATGCAGAGCACAGATCTAAACAGTAAACAGTGGACTCTGATCTCGTTGGAAATTGGAAAGCAGCTGGCATCCCACTGCCATAGAACCACCCGCCTCTCAAACTCATTCTGGTACACTCGTTCAAAGGAGGCGAGACCAAAAAAGCGATGGCGTTAACTTGCAATTTGCTCTGGTTGGAATCACTCAACGCTAAGCTTAAGCTGATCAACGAGAAGACCACATCCATTTTATATTAAATCTTTCTAGACCATGTTTCAGGGTTTTGCAGCCAAAACAAAATTTGACATTCACATGTACAAGGAGAAACACCTCTCACTCTCTTTTCATAGGTGCAGGTTGTTTGTCGAGCACTGGGTCAAGATCATTAATTAGATCCTTCCCCTATTTGCCACGTGTCATTCGGCGTTCTCCAAGGATCTGTTCTTACGCCCGTCCTTCTTTGACTTTTGGGACGAAACAAAAAGCCAATAAAAAGCAGGTGAAAGAAGTCTGAAAGACTTAATGACATCACGAATACATATTACCTATCCTCCAAATGGTGCTCGAGGAAGTGAATCGAATTACGGGATTAAATCGAAAGCCTCTCAAAAATTGTCACTTTCGTGTCACGCTCGCGCCAAGCTCTCATTAAAGCCTTTGGACATGCATCAACCAACAAAGAACCAGGAAACCTGCTCCTACAAGAGGCGTCCATTGGACATGTAAATCCACCTTCCTGTGTCCGGTTTTATAAGTGATTACCAGAGGGTCGAGAGCCAAAATGTTACACTCGCAATTTTGGTTTGTCTCTCATTTTCTGAGTTAAAAAGCTGGTCCCTGTCCTCCATAGTTTGATCAATATTATCTTGGCATGTGCCAATAGCTGCTAAAGCACGTCAGATGGCTCTTCTTGTGGTTTATTCGACCTCAGGTGAAGTCCATCACCCTCTTTTGAGAAAGGATTTTGAACGAGGAAGCCTGATCCTGACCAAATAGCGTCCTTATTCGTTTGTGGTACACGAAACACGAGCCGTTTAATCTCTAAAACTGGTATATTGTTATATTATTCTTATTGAAGCATTAATGTATGATATTAAAAACAGCTTCTCCCACTGGCTTGAATACAGATGCTGAGCATGGAATGATAAAAGGGTTAGTCGTCGTTTCTGGTCCATGATTAAGATCAAGTTTAGCTAGTGCTTCCGCCATGAAGTTGATAAATTTCATAATGAGAATGACGGACGAGCGATAAGTACATAAGCGGCTATGCATGTGTGTGTGTGTTCATGAGCATGGAAATCCCGTGTCACGGACAGATGATCTAACCACTATAGAGTGTGTGCCATGGACAAGCATCCATGTTCGTACACAGGACAATAAAAATTACGTCCATCCTAAATGAAGGAAACCTCAACTCGTCGCTTTTGGAGCACGGGTACCTAGTACCTACTACGTACCATCTCCACCACCACCACCACCTGGGTTTCGAGCATTCAAGTGGAGTTTGCTTCGGTCGCTGTTGTCCACAATTTCATTTTGAAAAGCCCTTGTTGGTCGCGCACGAGCTCAGTTCGAGAGCAAACATATCCTGAAGCAAACATGCCAGACACTCACTCACCAAAAAACTTCCCCTAGTTGAGTTCGGCTCAGAAAATGGACATAGAGATCAAACCAAACCACGGTGGGACAAGCGAGAGGTTGAAAAGGTTGTCAACGAATTATGTCCAAAGAAGTAATAATTAACAGAAAAAGATAGTTTTTTTTTTCTTACCCTTTCGAGTGCTTGGAAAAATATTTAGCGAATGGTTTGCACTAAACTTTCAACAACTTGTTTGATTGGTCCCATTCAACAGAATTTGCAACTTGTTCTAAAATTTCTATTAAAACCAACACTTTGAAAAGAAACTTCAATTGAACTTGAAACCTTGTTCAGGAAGTTCCATTTTTTGTTGCTTCTTAAATAGCGATTCATCAGGACCGATATTCATAAGAAATATGAAATGGCATGAGGGCCTAAAATAATACAAAAGTGCACGATTTCCATGATAGAATTTCATAACAACCCAAAATAATCCATGTACACTTCAAACCTAATAAACAATAAATTATAGGAATGTTTTTCGAGTTTGGCGATATGTTGTGTTGCTTTAAATGTAGCGGTTAAAAGACTCCGAAAGCCTTACCCAAGATGCCATGTAAAACATCAAACCCAAGTTCGTGCAAAATTTGAACGCTTCGGCCTTTGTTTCCACCGTGTGGAAGCAGATGAACGGAGGGGATTGAGGTTCCTCGGATCAACTTTCTAGATCGCTGACTCCAAGGCGCAGAATTGAGGGCCAAGAGTGACGAGATCAGTCAGAAAAGCAACGAGAGAACTACTGCGTCGGAGACTAGTGATGGAAGTTGTACTGTCCAAAGCCGGGGCTTGTTGGTTTTAAAGCGATGCAAATCATTCCAAGTTTCCCTTCCCCCTTTTTAGCCCGAGATTTATGGACTTTCTAACCCCTTGAAATGATTGTGTTGAATGCAAGCAATGCCTCGTAAAATCGTCGGAGATTCCAACGACTTGATCAGATTGGGTCCCTGATAATTTCTATGGAAATCAACGCTACGCCAGAGACGGATCGCTTCCGACAAGTTCCATTCCAAAGAGAGACCAAGAGTGAGTTAGAGCGAGCAAGAGCAGATGGAGAAATGGCTTTTAATTTGATTCAGATCCCCTTGGTCAATGAGACATGGACTCCTCCTATCTCTGGCTGGTGTTTGTTGTACACGTCCGACCAAGGAAACGACACTTCCCTATGCATCGACCATGAACTCCCTAGTTGGCGAGAAGGATCATGGGTGCTTTTTTTGATATCAGGGATCGTTGAGATCTCTTCATGGCACAATGGCGGGTCAATGTAATGCAAAATTGTCCAATATGGCTAGGTTTTTTGGTCTCAAACTTTTTCCTCCCCCTAGGACTAGAGAATACAAGTCGTTATCCGTTCAATTTCACTTACAAATCCCTGAACAGTGAGTGGAAGCATTGATGATTATGATGATTGGTTTTTATTTTTCTTTCCAACTCAGGAAATATTTCTGACAATTCTTTTGGCAATGTCGAGCTTCTCAGCTGCTCGAGGAACTTCTTTCCGTCCAAAGTCGGAGAGATGATTAATGCATGAGCTCAAATTTTCGCGAATCGTCGGGAAGTGATGATAAGGCAATCCTTTTTCCTCGCAAAATGTTCTCACATGAGGAGCCACCGTTGGGTAATGACTATGATGCATTCTTGGGAAAAGATGGTGCTCAATTTGGTAATTGAGACCTCCATTGAGGAAGCATAACTTCGCCCCACAAACATTGGACGAAGTGATGAGCTAAAGAATGTAAAATATTGCCATAAATCTTCGGTGATCATTTTTGAAATTCGGAACTGGCATGCGAAACTCACGCAACCTTTGAATTATAACTTGCCTGATTGTAGAGAAACGAGTTCTTGGACGACGTGTCCTCGAGTTGTTCAACGCCTTCAAAGTTGTGGCTGATATGAAAGAAGAACGACAAATACGTGCCGAAGACCATGAACATGGGCATAATGGTCAATGGAGTCCAAAAGCTAGGAGCCAAAACCATCGGCAGGAGGAACCATCGAATCACAAAGAAAGCGTTCCAAAGATGCTCGCCCAAAATATAAGGCCGAAGTAAGGCTGAGAAAGGAGCTTTGTTGGCGAATTCCAAGACGGTAGTAACAGCTTGATAAATGATATTATAGCCAAAGACCAAGATCAAAAAGAAATAATGGACATGTTGAAATGCATAAGCTTTGAGCAGAGGTTGATTGGGGTTAAGTCGAAGGATCGGTGATTTGCCTTCAATATCAGGATCAAGGAAGACGTCATTGGTGTGGATATGATGTTGAACCACGTGTTGGTGAATCCAAGACACTGAGCTGCCGCCATACCAATTTTGAGCCAATCCTGTTAAACAGATAAATGACTGAGTTCAAAGAAGGTCTCCCAACTCTATATTTGTCATTTTTTATGTGTCTGTCGCTATATAACCTTGACAATAATGCAACGAACATGTGTGAACATAATCACCCTAACGAAAATAAGTGCAACTGGTCAAGGGCGTGTAATTATGAATGGTTTGAGAGATGAATCAAGACAAGGCTCATTCATATCAAGATGAAACAACCAGGTAAACACTTTTCTCAGTAGTATGCATTCCAGTTTTCAAAAGATGACCTGAAGAACATCGTTTGGATTCAAACGTTTTTATTTCAAGGTTGCTCGAAATGTTCATGCACTTCCTCCTAACTTAGCCAATGTATGAAAATGCCGCTTGAATCCCAACTCATTTAAATTTTCCCACAAACTCGTACTTTTTCTACAATCAGTTCTGGTGACAAATATGATTGGGAAATTGACGAAGATTTAGCGACCAACTCCAATTAACGAAGGATTCCCATAACAACGTTTTGATCAGATATCAAAAGCTTGTCAGAGAGTCGTGAAACAGGAAGGCCTGAAGCCAAATTCGTTCCTCTGATATCAAATATTTGAGCCAATTATGAAGAATTTCCAAGCATACTGAAACACTTGCTCCCGGAAATTCAAATTTACACTCTTGCCTCTATTCAGGTATCCCTGCACTATTACTAGTAGTGAAGAAATTCAATCTTTTAGTTCCTTTAAGTTTATGCTTGCCACAGGAAAAAAATCATTTAATATCTGTGCTTCGTTAATAAGAACACGCTTCAACTGAAAAAGGACATCTTTTTTAAATCGTCCTTCCTTGAATGACCAAAACCAGCATTTAGACAACCAGAATCCTGTCTTGTAAAAAGAACCCAAGTTAGTACAAAAGTGTGTGAAAAATTATAATATTCTGGTAGTTTCCCGAAGTAGTAACGGAATCAAACAAAATGGTATTTTCCGGTTTTTCTCTTAGCAATAATTACACTGACTGCATTGTATAGCTCCATTTTCAATTAGTTCTGAATGGCGCTAAATACCAACATATATTTCTCTCAAGTTGACATCACCTTAGATTACTGAGTCGTGTCTCAAACAAAACAACACGAAAACCATGTGCTCGATCCGAGTCTCTATCATCTTTGAAACTTGATACGTACAATCCAAAATTAGTCAAAGTGCATTTGAACTTACCCCAAAATCGATTGACTAGAGGGTTTCTTGAGAGAGATCCATGATTAGCATCGTGTTGAATATTCAAGCCCATCAAGGCATAAAAGAACCCGAGTAAAGCCGTCTCGTACCAAGGATAGCAGGCGTTGTAATGCATGTGGATTTCCAGACCAATCGCCGTGGCCCAAATGAACGTGGCTTTGATAAAATAACTCCAAGGAGCAAACGACTTCATTCGTGGAATGATCTTATCGATGCGTTCGCAGAGCTCCAAGTAATCGGCATTGGTGGCTGGATCATAGGTCACATCAGGATGATGGTGTTCAAAGGCCTCTTTCACTCGAGAATGGGGGAATGTCCTTCGATGGTAAGAAAGGAACGCCTGAGTGGCATCTCGACCAGAGAAGGCCCTCAAGAATAAAGGCCCACCGGGATGAAGGTCGGCCAATTTGGTGGAAGAGTACACCTTCCCTTCAACCAAGATTTGATCGGGCTCAAGGTTCGGAACGGACATCCTTTCCCGGCAATGACTCAGTGTCGAGTGAATCAAAAGCTCTCCAATCGGCTATCTTATATTGTTCGAACTTTGGACCTGCACATGGTCTGACAATCTAGCATCAGTTATAATACTGCTTCGAGACTTCATTTTTTGTATGTGACGTAGTACGTAATCCATACAGTCAAACGTACTTTTGAACTGCCAGCCTAGTTTGCAGATCATTCGGGAAAATCATACGAGTAGTTTAAAGAATTCAAGTCTTTGCATGCCTGATATGTAGAGGAAAAATTGAAGTCTCCGGCCAAAAAAGGCAGAGTTCTTTTTTTCCAATTGATTTTCTTTGAAAATTTGAAACAACTTTGACGCTGGCATCTTCTTCCGGCTGTTTTTAAAGGTCTTACCCTTTAAAGACCCTTGAGTGTCGGCTCTCGGCTCTCGAGGCAATAGAAGATATTGAATACTTTACTTTTCCTTTTATGCTGGGTTATGCAAGACCTAGATATTGAATACTTTTTCTTTTATGCTAGTTTATGCAAGACCTTATATTGAAAGAGCCTAGGCTCCTTGAACTTGAAACTCTGCATACTGTCATGAACCCACGTGTCTTTCAGACTGACGAATTTAATCCTCTGAGAGCTACTAGCTAAGTGATGAGCTGTTCTTTCGCCACTGAATAGTGACACCCGTTTCCGTACTGGTAAAAACTAATAGCAACAGATAGATTATAACAAACAAATGTAAATGACAAGTTATACGTAAATAAATTTGTTTAAATAGTAAAGCACAAACTTGTTTTTTGTAAATAAAGTAAAATATGGCCAAAAATTCTGGTTTTTTTTCCTTTATTGTAAATGTCTTAGAATGGTGTTGCTGTGGACATTTTATTTTTATTTTTTGAACATGTTGGGAAAAAGCTAATTCACTTTAGGGTACTTGTGTGTAAGAGAAGTTGGTTGGTCACCCCTTATTGCTCGTTTTTGGAACTTTCATTTTTGACATTTGAAAACAAAAAAATCATCCACCTTTTGTCAGCAATATCTTTTTTTCTTACGAGCATTCCAGTTCAAAATTGTATATATTAGTTACAATTCTTAATAGAACTTGCACGATACGTCTTGGCAGTAACTGAATGTTTAAAAATCATTTGAATCTGGCTTAGGTCAAAATAGCTACTTAAACATTAATTGGAAAACATAGAAACGTATATTTTTACGCAACGTTTGAAATCATATTAAGAAAATGAAATATCAATCCTATCGGGTATTAATGTGAATTTTTGTACTAAATTGTTGTCACTCACACACAGTTCCTTCTAAAAAATGACTCATTTGTTGGGGATTTTCTTGATCACCGAAGGAAAGGGTCCTTTTGGTGAGAATAAGAAATGGTGACATAGAAAAAGCGGCCAAAAATATCCAATTGTATACATCAATACTTATTTTAAATATTTTGCCATTTTGAACAGATTTAAATAATTGGGCATTTTCTTCCCAAAATTAAAGGAAAATTGCAGTTTTTTCTCGGATTTGTTTAAGAACGTATGTGATTTAATATCTTCCTTGAAATTTTGCAACGAAATCTGATTGTTGCCATAAAATAAATCAAGTTAGAAAAGTTCTCCCAAACTTGAAGAAAAAGAAGTGAACTGTCACGAATTCATTCCATTTTTACATATTATTAGGACTTATAATGACACCAAAGTATAAGGTATTTTTGTTTTCGGAACTACGCGTGAGAAACAGAATTTGGTCGGCTTAGCCTTGTTTACTTACCTTAATTGCACCTCCTAACAGAAACATCGGAATTTTGGTGTTTAATACGTCACCAAATATTGGCGAGCAAAATATTTCTAAAAAGCACCACATACAAGGACTCCCAGGATGAATAAATTTTCTCTAGGAGTTGGTTTCTAAAAGCATCCTATTTCTTAAGCTTTAATAACATCATTGCAAAATCTTCATTTTAAATTTTGAAACTTCCACGAAAATTTTGAAAAAAAATAACAATAGTCAATAGGCCAATACTGTATTGTACTGTACCTACCATTTTCCAGACCCTTCATACAATATATTTGTCCAATGATATATAACCTATCGCAATAAACATTATTAAAAAAATACTTTTCTCAAAAAAGACCTCTCAGTTTTAAGTAACTTATTAAATATTTCAGTGGGATTGAAAAGCATTTCTAAATATTTTGATATTTTAATGAAATATTCAAGTAGTTGGCCTTCAAAATTAAGTACTTTCGTCCGCGCTGCATAAAGGTTCATGTGCGCATTTAAATTCTTAGGATTTGATGGCCACGAATTACACAGCATAAGACAGATATTATTTAGGCATCTTAAACCATGAAAAATTAGAATTAGAAATCATACTCGCAAGAACATGGAGAGGTAAAAATGATGTGAAAATTGAATCACTGGGACGAGAATTTTTGACCTTTCCGCGGGGAAAGGGCTTTTTATGAAGCAAATCTATTTTTAGATTTCTTTTGGCTCGATGTCTTCGTGTCATGTGCGACTTACTTTAAAAACGTAAAGCTGTTTCTAGTGTAGTCTGCCTTTTTGGACAATTGCAAATGTGAGAAAACCTGTCATCATGAAACCACCTGGGCGCTAGTACAATTGCCGAACCAGGTTAGTTACAGAATCCCACAAATCGAATAGAAATTGATAAGCCAAACTCAAATATATTAAAGACAGTCAAGCAGTAGAGTTCTGCAAAATATTGATCCCATCTCCATCAGAAACAACACGTCTTACATAAAAAGTATTCGACGCAAGCCAATCCGAGCTTGAGACCAAGCAGTGGAGAGAAAGTTAAGCCCGTTGAAAGGTTGTTTCTTAGCAATATCCTCGCCTGAATCTGGATCGTCAAAAGCCAATGGCAGATCTTCTGCACTCGCCACGTTAGGATTGATTTCAATGGTCACCAAGTGGTCAGACGAGGATAACTTGGCTCCTTCAGCAGGGCCAGCCAAGAGCCAAATGATCAGGCATGAGTGTAGTAGTAACAAATGGCCAATCTTGAAAGGGTTTACAAAGTCACGCCTAAATAGATGGCCCTGCACAAGGGCATATTGTCTCTAGATACAATGCTTACCCACATGATCTCCGAACTTATCGACCAAGTTTGCGACAGATCATTGAACGAGACTCTGATTTTCTACGTGAATGCAATGTAATACGAGCGAACACGGTGTTCATTTTCAATGCCATGAAGAAGAACAAGAGAATGGAAACCGCGTTATACTACACTGACGATAGTTTTATTTATTTCACAGAAAGGTAATCCGGTGTCCACAATCGATCATTGTTCCCTGAAAAAAAAGATTCATAAGTTTGCCAGGCTGAAATACATAATGGTGTTAAAATATTTGAGAGCCAAGGGGTATTTCAGATTTTGGCTCCTTGGTCAAATGCCTGAGAACGCCAGGTGGAGATTTAATTTTGTCTTTTGACGAAAGATTGCACTCAATTTTCGAGCTGGATTGCAAAACAACGAGCTTTCATTTTTTCGCATCGCAATATGCGCTATTTATCCTGAGCAGAGTCGTGAAGTGCGATTTGCCCTTTCCAATTGACGTAAGGACGTGCAGATTTTAAATAGTTGTACGGCATTCATTTCATTCGAGGAACCGTCACACTTGGCTTCAATTTATTCAACCAAATCTAGACCACCATTGATGGAGGACTTTCTATGCAAATACCATTACTTCAAAGAAACAAATTCGAATCGCAATGGTCTAGAAGAGATTTGTCTCGATGGGCAGGTAGTCTGTGATGTATGTGTTGAAAGTAGGGGTTATCGCTTTTATTTGCACAGGGCGTGGAAAATCTGATTCGCTCAGCTATGACATTTTGCATTGGGCCGTTTGCACACCAACCCTTAAAATGACGAGGGAGCGAGTTACGCCAAATATTGTTCACGCACTAAGTGTAAATGGACGGACTCGATGAGATAACAAGGCTTGTTACAATTGAAACACGATGAAAAGTGAGTGAAGCTCGCTGATTTTTTACTTGATGAACCCAACTCAGCTTCAAAGCCGTCTCACTTTCTTGTTTAACTTACCAATGGCTCGTTTGAATGGCTTTTTCAAAAGCCTTGGTGAGAACATCTTCATCTAATGTTGTAACGGGCGCATGGTCATGTTCTTCCTCATTATAGACACGTGGTGGTTGTTGTTCTTCTTCTTCGTAATCCTCGTCGTCTTCATAGTCTTCATAGTCGTCATAGCCCTGATAATCTTCTGCATATTCGTCGTCATAGTCCTCGTCCAAATCATAAAACTCCGACGCATCATTGATCTCTTTGAGAGCGTTTCTATCAAAAGTTACCTTGGATGAGGGAATCGGGTTGGATTGCTGCATTTCCGAGCAAGAAGGTTGTTGCTGGAAACTGACAGAATTCGAAAATGTACAATTCAGGCCCCATCAGAGCTTGAAATCCGACGTCACAGACAAATCGAGGCCAACATGTCGACTTTTCGCTTTGTTCTCTTTTGACTTTTGGCATCTGATAACCTACCTGGCATTTTGAGAATTTGACACGATCACTCGTTGAAGCATTCCCATGATCATGGAGTTTTCATATTCGAGTGCTTTAACCCTTGCTTGTAATTTCGCAATCTCATAGTCTCGATGCACTTTTTGATTTGAGGAAGCAGCCATATTGCTTTTTTGCTCTTTCTTTCACGCCTCTGAGTTAGTTGCTCGTGTGACGTTTGTCTGCGCGCACCCTGAAACCGAAAGTTCAGATCGAAATACGTACATTGGTGAGAGAAATTCACTGCCACCTCCATGACAGAAGTACATAGGTTGATTCAGTAAATACTTTATTTCTGTCAGCGCGTATCGCTTTGGTGATTAAATGTTACTGTTTGAGTTTCAACTTTTCCATAAGATGTAGTAAGAGCACATGGGAATACATCGTCATGTACGGACGCATCAATCAATGGCAGGAGTAAATTGGACGGTGATGTCGAGTTCCTCCCATAAATCTTGTCATATCACAGAGGGAGGAGTGAAAGATGTGCCTGTGAAGAAGCACTTTGAGTTCTCAGGAGCATCACTTCAATTCTCAACTAATGTAGGTGTCGTAGAAAAAGGTCTGGGACTGCACGGCTTTGCAATCCGTGGCAAAAAGTTTGTCCGCGGTCCCGTTGCCAGTATCAAGGCATTTATTGGTGAGCTTGTGGATCAGTCGGCCTTGCTTGGTGTGAATCCATTCCTGGTCTTGACCTTTCCCGTGGCAAGGAGCCATTCGAATAGGCAAATGCCCTAAATCGTTGGCTATTTCAGCTACCTCGGCACAGTTGTCCTCTCGCCGGATTTCAAACTTCTTGGAGAACGAGAAAAACTGCGAGGCTGCTACGTAGTCATGGCATGGGTAGATCCCCAAGTCATACGTGTCTTTTTCATCGTTTTGCAGGGTATCGAGGCAATGATTATTATTGGGGTTTCTCACTCGTCCGTAGGCGAATGAATGGTCGGGATCATCCAGAATGAATTTTTGAGGGAAAATGTTGTCCAAATACCATTTGAATGGCTTGCACTGTTTCTGCTTTTTGAATTCCAAGCGCTTGGACACATCGCCTATATCTGTCGACAACAAATCCGGCCGGTTCATGTAAAACAAACGCTTAAAGTCGTCCATCCAGACCTCCACAGTTCGGGCCGTATTAATGCCATGAGTGTCCTTATTCCCGGGGAACGTGTAAGGATGAAAGCTCCTGAAGATATGCCCCACACGAGAACAAGGGATGGTCTCCAGGACTCCTCCACATTGCCAGACACGGAATGACATCTCGAGATTCTCGCCACCCCACACGTCCATCTCTTCATCATAGGAGCCGAAATCCCAGAAGGTCTGTCTGTTGACGGCAAAAAGTCCACCGGCCATGGTTGGTGTCCGGGTGGGTGAAATTGAGCTGCCTCGACGGATCAGCTCATGCTGAGGTATATCGACCCAGTTAAAATGCCCACTCCACGAAAAGCCGCCGATTTGAAAGTAAACGCCGTTGCCATGATAATACTCCAAGGTGTTATCATCAATCACATCAATAATGGGCACCACGAACGCGTTGGGTTCATCCTTGATTCGTTGAGCTAAGGGCTGATACCAATCATCGCCACATTCACAATGCGAGTCCAAAAATAACAGATTATCACCCGTGGCCAACCGAGCACCGGTTAATCGGGCCCGGATCAGTCCAGAGCGTTTGGTTAAGCGCTTGAGTCTCACTTTACTGGGTAGTTTCTTGCGAATGTACCGATCCAATTTGCCTTTCAGATATGGTTTGTCACTATAATCATCCACGAGTATAATTTCTTTGAGCAGGTGATCCGGGGTTTTGTTCAAAACACTCCAGATTGTTCGAAGTAACGGGGTCCACGCTTCATTTGTGAAAATTATAATAATACTGGCCGAAGGGAGGTCATCATCGTACGTGACCTCCTTACACAAAGGATCCCTTGTGTCGGGAACAACCCGATGAAGGGAAATTTTGTCACTAGCCACAAGATTGAAAGCTTCTTTGGCCATGATAAGAGAGGCCTGTCCGGCTTCTTCGCCTTGCAAATGAACTGGTTCTCCATTTTCTCCCAACCCAGGAACGACTTTAGCATCATCAGCGGCAAACTCATCAAACCCATCATCTAAAGACTCGACTTTTGTTAAATCGGCAGATCCCACAACATCAAAATAGTCCAAGTTCTTGTCGATCGGGATCCCGTTTATAGTATTGGATCTTCGCTTTCCCACGGGTTTCAAGGATTTTACGGGGGGAATACGATTGGCCATGAAGTCTCGACTAGGGATTTGATGCTCGTCATCTTCTGGTGGAAGCAGGAGTTTGATTTTGGCATCATCAACGCTGACTTTTGGAGCAAAGTTGGTGTCTTCATCTAAAGGTTGATCATCGACTTGAGCTACTTTTCGTTTGGGCGCATCGTACTTGTAATCGAAATCCGGATACTCCTTGGCCTTTAGCTTACCCTTGGATTGGATGGGATCGAACTTGCTTTTTTGATGTGAGGAAAACGTGGGTAAATTTCGAATGGAGGCGTGATCAGTGGTGTTTTGTTTCAAGGATCCAATGTTCATCCAAGCAAAAAGGAAGCACACGGCCACGCCTACCACGATCTTGTAACGGTTGGTGATTTGAAAGAAGGACTTTCTTCGAAGCACATTGCAAAAGACTCGGATTTGTAGCAACATGGGATTGCTCATGATAACTGCCAAAGTGGAAAAGGTTCACACCGAGGAGCAATTCGAGCGCGTCCAAAAGAGATCCTAATAATAATTGCTGTGACGGTGTGGGTGTGGGTCGAGTGACAAAAGGCAGTATGGTCTCTCTCAGTGCATGACTGCCAACTTGTTGAGAGTAAGACATGCACACGCACACACACATCCAACCAATGACCGACCAGTTACTGAGCCTTGATGTTCCCGAGATCCATGCTCACGACCGATGAAGCCGATGATATCAAAAGTCTGACGTTGAGCCCAAAAGCCGACTAGAGATGCACTTCTTCTATTAAGGCTGTTGCACCTCCTCTTTCAGACTTCAATCCGATGCTCGAACTAAAGACACTTTTTAGAAAAAACGACTGAATGACTTGAGACTTTCCGCTGGAGGTAGTTTGGTAGTTAGTTGGTGTTCAGGACGACTGACTGCATTGTCCTGATCCCCCGAGTAATTTCGTTCCGACAACCAGCCGAGCACGAGAAGGCACGATTACCACCAAGAAATCATCTCGATTTCAGTCGCTTTATTCTCCAAGGGTGTGCAATGTGTCCATGCTGTTTCTACCTGCGCTATGGGCAGAACAGGGAACAACTCTAGGCCACTCGGCGGTCTTCTGAGTAGGTCGGTCGAGGGATGCCGTCAATGGCCACCGTCGATCCCCACATCAGAAGGGAGGAGGACCACGCCACCAGGGTAAACGATGACGATGATGGTGATACAAAGCGGACTTGTTTACCTGCGCTGGCTTCCGTCAGCTACATGTCGTAGAAAGAGGCATGCTGATGAACTCGTATGTACGTATGTTGGTGCAAGTACTGACTTCACTATTTTCAAGTTGAGAGAAGCAGATTGAAGGAGGAAGAGGAGGAGCAAGAAGAGGGTGGATCAAGGACTACGACCGACCCGCTGAGTAAGAATAAAGTCCCGTCGCGAAAGTGACAAGGAAAAACGTTTCAAGACCGAGAACCATATTTAGAGGGCGATCAGGCCACGGTTTCACTTTCTACCTGAGACCGAGAAACCAAACTCCACAATACAAACCACCACCACCATGGCCAAATTCAGAATGAGCGAGCACCCACAACTTCAACACTCAAGCCAGATGACGAGGAAAGTCAGATGATCAAATGGGCAAGACTAACTGAACTATTTCAGTCTCGTTTGGAAAGACTAACGGGGCAAAAGACTTTGATTCGCGTGCTAAATTCACGAAAAAAAAAACTAGTAAACTTGTGGAGATAGGACCTTTGAAAATCAAGAGAAGATAAAGTGAATGAGGCAGGTTCAGAGAATCCGATTTTAAATCGTCCCTTGGGAACGTGGGGCCGATGAATGGGGACTGAATGGCAATCAGAGAGAACGGGAAGAACGAAAGAAAGAGAGGTTGACCGCGGAGGACAAATTCTTACACAATGTAGGACGAAAGGGGGTCTTCAGGGGTCGACTTTGTAGATAGAGCTTCGTGCGTTTTTGCTGGTTTTGAAATCGGCTCGATATTTCGTGTGTTGTGACAGAGTCAGCTGTTGAAATAGAGATCCGCATAAAGAGAAAGGTCAAAGTGGTTTAAGGATGGCTTGTATTAATTCTTCTGCGGAAGTCAGATCTCCTCGGTCCAAAAGTTGGGAAAGGGATGTCGATGGCTTCCTGAACTTGCTGACAAGTGAGTGAGGAGGTGATGGATTGGGCCAGGATCAAATGGACGGGTTCAAAGACAAACCGGATCGCTGAGTTGAAACAAAAAGTCTCGTACAAATTAGGGGATGTATGATGGGAACAGTGGGACTTTTGTTCCGGCAACTGCTGACCATGACAGCTAGTTTGACAAGTGTTCCGGATTATTTCTTTCATTCAGATAGACAAACACGTTTGTCTATAGAGGAAAGAAATAAAACATAGACAACGAATTCTGCTACGTAATCGATCTCATTTATTTAGCAACAAATAACAGGCAATCGTAAACTTGTATGGCTTCATTAAGAGCAATGAATTTTTCCATTAATACCTGGCAAAAAAACGTATTTTATCTGTTGTGACCAAGGGGAGCACATTGATTTAAGGCTTGCTTGGGCAGCCAGCCGGCTGTCTGCTTGTATTTCGGCAGAATTCTTAACAGCCGTTCAGCTGATTTTTTGGTGCTTGGTTGCCTGTCTCGCACTCACTCACGCGACAATTTCAGAACAATGCACCCTCTGGCGAAATGTAATGGTAAACCTGAGTTTGTCGCCCCCCTTGGTTGTGACCTGTCCACCTCAATTGCTTTTAGCCTTATAGCCGCGTAATTCTCTGTTGTAATTCTGTAATTCTCTGAAACCACTAAACAGTACTAGTAAATATGATGGGACGGCATTTTATTGTATTTTTTTCTGCATCTTGAATCTGTGCTCAAATGTAATTTTAGAGCAGTGCTTTATCTCATTAAAACGTTTACGTCTTCAAACAAGTTTTGCGCTTGACTCTGCTTCTTTAACTTTTGATTTAAAGACCCGCAGTAAAAATTGTTAAATGGTTTATATGCAATTTTTCCAGTCCTTTCAAGACCATCTTTCGGAACTCCATAGAAAATATTATAAAACTCCTCAGATATCCAAGTAATCCAATTTGTTGCAAGCGGAATCAGGCAGGTTGTCTTAACTTTAAATGATGCGATTTCTTGTCGTGTAAATATTTTTGACCTTCAACAGAATATCATTCTATCTAACCGACTGGTAAAGCCTGATTTACCGATGAAGATCGTGTTTTTTTGAAGTTCCCCGCACATCTTGATTCATGTTATTAGAGGTGTTAGCCCTCTACATGTTATGAATGTGTTCTAACCTATTTACCTCTAAATGCATCAGGTCAAGTCCAAGACAATATTCCGTTTGAAGATATCGAAATAGTGACCAGGAAATGATGGTAAGTAGTGTTGTCAAAAGCAAATACAACTACTTTTGTTGCCCGTTTGATTTGTATGCTCGTAAATGTAGAAAAAAATGGATAGAAAAAGGTTTGTATTGTAAACTGCATGACTGCAATTTTTCCAGCAATGTCAATTCCACCTAATACAACGCTGGTTTTCATTAATGTCCTGCCGAGATCCGTTTTAACTCGGCGCCAAATGTAACATCATTATGGGATCCGAAATCTACGTAAGTACATTTGGAAAACGGCAAATGATGTTGAAAAAGATGCAAGTTGTAAATGCAACCTAAGAAATGAGTAATCAAGTTCTTTAACAACACTAGCTACATGGTGCAAATGGGTTGGGGGATTGAAGTAACTTGTTGGGGTTCGTGAAGGAAAGCAGTTGTTATCTGGAAGGCCACTCATTTTCAACGACAAAGATTTATTGCAACGTGTACACGAGTTCAAACTTTTGGACATTCGTTAGTGAGCAAGAAACGATGGATATCACATTAGAGAGCTTAGCCAGCGAACAATGGGGAACATCGGAAAAAATCACACATCCACACAAGAGAACACTGTTGTTCGTTACTCCGTTCTCATGCTCTTATTTGGCTTGGAGTGGGCGGTTAGCCCTCGACGAGGAATCATGGCATTTGTGATCTTGAGATGCTCCTTCAATTGGCGCCATTGAGCTTTGGACAACACAAGCACGGCCTGAAAAGCATAATTTTCTTTACAGTTGCACAACATTCTTTTTAATTACTCGCCTTCTGCACATCCAGTCAAGAAGGGGAAAAGCGCTTGAGCGGTGAGATTGAAATGAGGCCATGAATGAACAATGCGTACGTACATGCCTCCTATCTATGGAAGATTCTGAACACAAGATCTTAATGAGATCACGTCCATGTTATGGACTTGTTGTGTACATAAAAACACGTCTTCAAGTCTGACACTCCGGAGGTGACATTAGTTTTTTGCTTAAAATAATCGCAAAAGAAGACTTTCGCTCACGACTTAGACACGATGTAATAGGAGCGGCTTTGAGTAGAAAACTCGCTTGGTAAGGGGAAAATTAATTCATCAAGCACTCTCTAAGAATGTCGAAACGAATGCAATACAGAGTTAGTTTGATCCGTAGGATCAATCACGAATCATCTTGGAAAATTCGCGTGAAGAGACACGTAGAAAATCCAACTTTGGGGTCATCTGATCGACTGTTCATTGACAAATCGAACTAGTATTTCAACTTCGAATGCTTAGGTCTCTGGGAAAACGAGTTTCGATAGAGGAAAGCTTTGACACGGTGAGTAAGAAATGTCACGAAGGTGAAGTACTAACCTGATTTCGAGTTTTTTCCTCGTCCACAACTTGACTTGCTTCAAGGGTCTTCCTTTTGACGGGTTCAATGTAAGGTGTTCGATTTTGAATTGAGAACCGAACCCGATTCTCTTTGACGAGAAATGATGTGTGGAACACGTTCTCCACTGTTGCCCCAAAGCTTTCAGGATCGATGACGAACTCAAAATAGTTAATGGGCCGTTTCCCATTGGCCTTAAAATGTGTGACCAAGCTGCCGAAAGCAGCTTGAACCATGGCTTCGGTGAGATTGTCGGACTTTTCCGTCTCCCTCAATTCCGTTGATTTCGTAACTTGAACAATGTGGTCTTTTTGAACCTGTAAAGCACCATTTGACAGAAAATAATTCCACTGTAAATTCAAAAAGATCCATAGATCTTAAGAAAAAGTCTTACCACCCGCTTTTGTTTGACGGCTTGGCCTTTCTTCTCGACTTTGGTTTCGGCTAGAGCCCCATTGATGTAATGCAATGATGGACCCCGAGCAAAAAGGGTCTTAGTGGCTTGACCTGGGAAAGTTGGTAAAATTAAGTCAATCAAATGGCCTTTACTGTAAAACAAAAGCCCCTTACCTAATTGAACCCAATTCTGCTGAGGGATAATAGCCACACCATTTTCGTCCCTGGATCCGTTCATAATCGCGATAAGTTTGTCAGCATACTCTTGAGGATGGAACCCTTGGACATTGGTCGAAAACCCCTCCGCTCTTTGGCGGCACATTCGCGATATTTGTTTGCAGACTTGAGCATCCAAAACCGCTTCCTCGGCGTGTTTTACACTTGAAAACAGTGCATCTGCCTAAAAAACGCAACAATACACATTTGTTAATTCACTACTGACATTTCGAAGCAATCCATCGCTAATACGTACATCCCTCAGTACTATTGATTTCAAGAGTTAATGCCTAAGAACACAGGTTCGTAAACGTACAGGGTGCGTCACACAAAGCGAGACAGCAACAATTGCAAATTACAGATAATCTTGCTCTTGAATTAAAGAGTTTAAAAAACAAATAGTCCTCATAATGCATTGTTTTAGCTTTTTGAACAAAAATTTCAATTATTGGATACTTTTATTTACTTCTTACTGCCGCCTTGGATGCTTCCTAACAGATGAAGTGATTAGACAAGTTCAACATTTCCTCTTCCAGATATCCAAACTGCACTACATTTGCTCTTTTCTTCATTTTACTACTTTTTATTTTATTTTATACTACATTTTATTACTTCCCTTCTTCCGCTTTTGAAATGAACCAAAATCGTTTTGTATTTCTTATTAAAACTAAACCCTTTTCGCCCCGTTTCATGGGTGCACCCTGTAAAAACTAAGAATAAGAATGATAAATATTTAAATCACCTTATCAATGGCGTCTTTTAGGCCCTCATCGTCGGTCACTTTTTGTCGATCTCTCAGTAGTGCTTCTTCCCCTTCATGGGTCACTAAGGTCATCAAATGACGATATCGGTCTCGTAGCTCTTTCCGCTCTTGTTGACTTTGTTCACCCAGTTCGTTGAGAGTCCGCCCTTCAGATTCCGCCTTGGATTGAGCCGTGGAGGCGGATCGTTTCTCTCTGAGCGGCGTGTTCGAATCCAACTCGTGCAAAGCTTCGTTTTGAGACATTTTCTTTCTAGATTACTACAAGGTGAAACCATTTGGTTTTGTTATTGTTGCTGATTTTTGACGTTTTCCCGCCCAATTTGCCCGGCGATGGAAATCTTACTACAGAGAAATGACAAAGATATAACAAGGGGCGGTTAGTCTTAAATCCATCAGAAAAATAACGATGAGTTCATAGGAAAACGAGTCATATTCCTGGTTGAGTGGACATAATAAAATACACTTGATGTGAGAAACCTAAAAAAGATCATGCAAGTTTTGTGAAATTTGTCATGAGAAAAAAAGTCAAGCAGCAGTGAGCCCATTTTGTAAGAAAGCTGTCAGATTCTACATCGAGACTAAGTTTCAATCGAGACTTTTAGGCACTTTAAAGCCATCCATATTGTGCATAAGCTTCAAATATTAGAAATCGGGGAAGATTGGACACATCAAAATTGATAAAGAAATTGTAAAGACGCATGTTTAATGATAATCAATCGGATTTGGCATAATCTGCTGAACATTTTGGCTAACCTTTCCAATAAAAATATCAACAAAGGCCTGATTTTTTACGTCAACGACGGCATAATGCAAGTAGGCCTGTCTAGAGTCAGTCATGGCTCACGTGGGTAGTTAAACTCTTTTACAACAAGTGAATGCAATATACTCTACACAGGCCAACTTTTCTTGCTTAGTTTTTCTCACATCATGACATAATGTGACATATCCCCAAGATACAACTTTGGACGATTGATCATGGCGGACAACCATTACGGATTTAATACGCTCTATTTGCGGCGGTTTTACCGTTTACACGGATTGCTCTTCCCTGGATGGCGATCGCTCAATGCGGCTCTCATGGTCTTGTTGGTCATTCTATCGGGCTTGGAGCAATGGTTGGCCTTGTACGTGGGTCTGATCTCGGGTGGTTACTACAAAGTGTTGGGCGATCAAGATTGGAGTGGTTTCAAAACCACCACTTTGGATGCCACGTTGAAAATCATGGCCATGGTTATTACCAAATCGGTCCGAGTGTACGTGACCAATGTCATGACTGTGGGATGGCGACGATCCTTGACCATGGCCTTGCATCAAATGTATTTTGCTCGCATACGCTATTACCGCCTTAATGTTTTAGGTAACTTGCCACGAGCCTGTTTTAATTGCTACCCTCTAGTTCGTTTATTTAATGATTCATTTACAGACGAAAGCGGTTTGGACAATCCGGATCAACGTATCACGGCCGATGTATCGTTACTGTGCCAATCGTATGGAAGCATTATCGCCGATCTCATTGTGGTTCCGTTTACCATCAGTTACTACACCTATTCGGCTTATACTAGGGCGGGTCCAGCTGGACCCACGGGCATGTTCTTGTTCTTTCTGGCCTCCACCATTATTAACAAACTACTTATGTCGCCCGTGGTGCGATTAACGGTTGAGCAAGAGCGTCGAGAAGGCGATTTCCGCTTTAAACACGTGACAGTTCGGACGCATGCGGAATCATTGGCTTTCCACAAATCGGCTCGAGTTGAGTCGATCAAGTCCGATGAAAAGCTCCTAAGCTTGTGTCAAACCCAACAGAGCTTGTTCAATCGTCAATTGGCCTTGGATTTGGCCACCAATGTGTTCAGTTATATGGGCAGTATCGCTAGTTTCCTCGTGATTGCCATCCCGATCTTTTCGGGAGTCTATGATAACTTGAGTCCGAGTCAATTGGCTCAAGCCGTGTCGGAAAATGCATTCGTTTGCATGTACTTGGTGTTTCAGTTCACCAAATTAGTGCAAATGGCCTCGACCGTGAGTCGTTTGGCGGGTGTGACGCATAGAATCGCTGAAATGACTGAAGTGCTCATCAACATGAATCGGTCTTTTCATTGCCAAGGTCGAAAATCGTCGAATAATTCTGAGGATGAAGATCAGGATAAGCTGGTTGCGGTGGTGCCTGATCCGAAACCTTCCGAGAGTCCTCTGAAGAATCATTCGTTGATCTTGGAAAACGTTGATTTGATCACCCCCAAATCCAGGAAAAAATTAATTCGAAACCTAAATCTAGCCTTGGATCTAGGATCCAATCTTCTAATTGTGGGACAGAGCTCGGCTGGAAAATCTAGTCTTTTGAGAGTCATTGCGGGCTTGTGGCCTTTGGACCGAGGTGTGATTCAACGCAACTTGTCAGATTTGGATGTGTTCTTTCTACCTCAACAGCCTTTTTTCACGGATGGAACTTTGAGAGAACAAATCGTGTATCCACTGCAGGTTCTGACCTCGCAGATCGATCCTCAAGAGTCTGTGGATCTCCTCAACATCTTGGAAGAGGTGGGTTTGGGCGATTTGCCCAAACGATGTGGAGGCTCTTTGGATACGGATCCCAAATGGTCGTGGTACGATAAGTTATCACCGGGAGAAATGCAACGCCTGGCTTTCATTCGGTTGTTCTACCATTGTCCCAAAATGGCCTTTTTGGATGAATCCACATCAGCCTTATCCTTGGATTTAGAGGATTTGTTATACAAAAAGTGTCTGGAGAAGAATATTGCTCTCGTGAGCGTTGGTCATCGAGAAACACTTCGACAATACCACGACCAACTTCTGACCATCGGTTTGTCTGATGGCCAATGGACCCTGACACCAATCTCTCGTCATTGAGCCACATTCTATAATGATTTTACTGTGATTATTTACCAGGGCATGCTTTCAACACAAGGAACTTAGGCCTTTACTCAAATGGCATTAAATACACCTAGATCAATTGTAACCTCCAAGTAGTCATGAACTAATGAACCGTACTTCTTTTGATTACAGCACTATGCAGGAGAACAGTTGTCGTGATTGTGAAGCCAAAGATTCACTCATCGAAGATGAACACAATGCGGAAAAACTTTTAGTTTGCTCTCAATGCGGTTCTGGTTTCAAGGCCGCTACGGATCTTGTTCATGGTCACTTAGTCACCGAAGTCGTTAGCAATAAACCTCGAACATCCGGATCCCAATCCCGCTATCCAACCTTAAGTTTGCCTCGACAAATTCACGGATTCGTGGATCGAGCTCAAACTCAAGCTTCGCGAGATTTGATGAGAGCCATGCGTTATGTCGCCTCTGCTGTAAAGATTCCCACTAATGGACGCGTGTTTAAAGAGGCCGAACATTGGGTTAGACTTGTATTCAGCCATGGAAAACGATTTCGACATCGAGAACTCTCAGCCGGATGTGTTTATACGGTCTTAAAAAACAACGGCGATCAGATCTCATTAAATGACTTTTCTAACACGGTGGGAGTTCGTCCGGCGGATATTCACAAAGTAGAAAAGCATCTCGTAGTTCAACGGGGATTCCAGTTTGAAAGTAAGGCGAGGACAACTTGCTTTAGATTTACATATGATCTCTTTTCCCGTTCCATTAACAGATCGGCAAGAGCGAATTCCACCGACAAAAGCAGCTCCAAATGATATCTTTACAGCGGGAAAGTTTTGGCACCCGACCGGAAGTCATCTGGTCAATGAGATTATCCAAAAGAAAACTGAGGACATCCTTCAAATATTCATTCGTCTTGGACAAGCGCCAGTACAACAAAGCCCAGAGTTTGTGCTACCTACAGCCTTTTTAGTCTACAAATCCGAGGACGTGATTTCAAGGAAAAAAATGAAATTGAACCAATTTATTAAAGAATGTTCAATTCCGTTGAGCACTTTATCTCCAGATGATGTAAGATAACTACAAAACTGATTACTAAATAATTCTTCATTAATTTCCATGTTTTGTTTCAGCTCGACAAACCCTTAAAAGTCATTTCCAAATGCTTACGAGATATGGTGCTTCGTCTTCCATATTTTGTCTCCAAAATGGGTGGAAGGTCACGGAAATTGATCACGGCAAATGCAGTCAAATACCTGAATGACGTGTTGGAACACGGCCATACCCTTCTCTCAAGATGTCAATCTCCTGAGCTTGTGGAAGAAAATTCGGACTTGGAATCGGAAAAGGATCTTGATCTCGATAGTTATATTCGTACCGATGCTGAGGTTAATGCACTTCAACCTCTTTATGAAAAATACTTTAACTCTTTTGAGAAGAATACAAACGAAAGCGATGGGTAAACCTTAGTTTTATTAGAGGTCACCAAAGAAATCTTTGCTGTTCCCTCGATTTGATGACGGAAGTTGATGCTCTTTCTCCTTGGCGGTCAACATTTTGAAATCTTTTCGTCGGATCTTGTATTTCATGCGATTAAAGAAAGGTTTCTTCGTTTTGTTATAATCGATATTCTGAAAAAAATTCCCAATGTAACTTTTCTATGTAAGAGCTTTGGGCTTGGAAGGTCAAAGCTTTAATAGGAAATATTAATTCAATTTTCATCCTACCTCCAGATAAGCAATATTCCAGAATTTGACCTTTTGATCATGAGAAACAGACGCCACAAATTCGCCGGTAGCAGACACGTCCAAACGTTCGATGGGAAAGTTCCCTTCATGATGTCCAACGGCACCCAGAAAACGATGAGGATAAAGATGAACCGCCCTATCAAAATTTCACATCGTTAAAATATGTCGTTAAATAACTTACGGGACATCAGAGAAATGTCTCACCGAATCGTTCCATCCTCGCAACCGGTAATTACAACGTTATCCGTGACCGCCACCATGTCATTAACCGAATCGGGATGTCCGGGAAAGTCTGCACTATGGTAACCAAACTGATCCCAATTGTACATGTACAAGCGACTATCCCCGCATCCACAGACCAACTTGGAGTCATGGTGGACCACTGCCAAACAATTCATTTCGCCTTCGTAAAACTCGGACTGAACATCGGATTTCTTGCCACGAAGATTGTAACTCATAATCGTGCCTAAGCCGTTCAATGTGATCAGTTAATTTTTGAAGCTCAGAAAGGCTAACAAATAACCTTACCTTCGCCTGAAGCGGCAATCATTAGTCGACAATCCTTGTCCACGTAGAGGTCTTTGACAATATCAGTGAAATCATCGCACTCAAGCACGGATTTACCGCTTCTCGGATCCCATAATTTGACCATTCCATCCTCATCACCAGTAGCGCAAATGAATTCGTTGACAGGGCGGACTTGGTTGACTGGGCTCTCGTGAGCTTTGGGAATTTTGAGCTTAATTTGGCCAGTTTCCTACAGAATATCATGACTATAATCAGCACACAACCTCTGAGTTTTTCTGATGGTATTGCACCCATGTCTTACCAAATCCGTGATTTTGAATGATTTGTCCTTGGAACCTGAGTAGAGATGTCGACCCGCCGAGTCAAACTCGATGCTCCGAACGGTCTTTTTGTGGATCTGCAACTTCTTTTTAGCCACATTCTTGTCGTTGGAATATTCAAATAAGATGATTTGACCTGGCGGATAAAAATGAAATCAATAATGGATCATCCAGTTTACTGATCAACATGTTTTACCATCCATATCGGCTACTGCAATCAGATCGTTCTCTGGATGGAACGAGATATCAGCCACGTTACTCCGACGAAATGAAATGTCAGGTGGCGCATTGCGTTCCTATTAATGATAACAATCGTTAGTGTTGCTAAAGTCATTCGGTGATACATGTATATGGCAAACCACGCGTGCTCTTGAAGCAGAGACAGAAAGTGACTTTCGTGAGAGCGAAAGTACTAATCTCGCTTCTTTGAGTAACTCGAATCTCCTGGGTTTTTTCATGTCTACAACAAGCTCAAGAAATCAAAGCAATAAAATAAGAAAAAGCTTCAGAGTGTGCTAAAATTTCTCGTATGATCATTCTCATTTAAGGAAGGAAATTGAATGCCAATCCCAATCCATATTTATGAGTGTTTTGTTGCCATTTTATGCTCCCGTCTTACTCCTTTAAATAGCTTTCATCTGTTAGAGGGAAACTCAATCTTATATCTAAAGCTACGGGGATGGAGTGATACTAGTAACATCACGAAAATAGTACTTTTTGCTCCTTGGCTTGTCGTAAAGCCAGAATCAACGCATCTTCGACCGGGATGGACTCGTCGGGTTTCACCGGTTCATCCGCCTTCATATCTCCATCGCTGTCACTGTCCTCATCAAAGCTATCGTCATCGCTCGAGAGGTCCTCTTCATCGGGATCACTGTCGTCGTCGTCGTGGTCGTCATCATCGTCCTCATCATCTTTCTGTGAAGTCTTGACGGCGGCGGCTGAAGCTTGTCCGAAGAATGGATTTCTGGATACCTTACTCGATGATGAACTAGAAGGTCCGGGTTCCTCCAGATGGATCGACCCATCCGTGTCCGAACCCGATTCCGACAAAGCCATTATTTATTTGAATCGCTATGTTTGATATCTCTTAGCACTGGGCCTACTGGCCAAGTCAGTCGATCACGTGTCGTTGTTTTTGTTTACTTGATGGAAACTCGAGAATTATCGGGGCCATGCCAAAATGAAGCTTCTCTACTTAAGATCTCTAGCATCAGGACGAAGTTACACGTATTAAAGACAATATATTTTGTCAAGATAATTGAACATTGACGGCTTTTAAAGCGTTCACGGCCCAATCCGGATATTGTTTATCTGGAAAATTGGCCAGCATAAACGACTGAATGAATTGCGGATAGGTATCCGCCAAAATATTTTGCCGGATAGTTCTCATCAATCGGAGTTGAAACGCCACATTATGCACCGTGATCAGATGGCAAGCCGATGGCTCATGAATGATCGAATGAATGTAGGCCCGTGAGTGATTTTGACACGTAAAACACGGACAATCTTGGTCGATCGGATCGAAATCCATCCGAAAAGCTTTGGTTTTGAGATTTAAAGCCCCCGGATGTTTCATGAGCAAAGCTGAACCAAATCGAGCGGTACGGGTGGGAAACACGCAATCATACATATCAATCCCTAAGGCCGAACACACCACCAAATCCACGGCAAAACCCACTCCCATTAGATATCGGGGCTTATTCTTGGGTAATTCGTCCGTGGACACGTGGACCTGGAACAAACCCGATAGTCTTAGTCTTTTCTTCCAACAAAGTAACAACGAGTCTGTCCTTGGTCTTACCATTCGCCAAAAATCGTCCTTGGCTTCGCCACCGCTTAAACCGCCCACTGCAAAACCGGGCGTATTCCGTTCAATGAGTTGTCGGGCGCAATCTTTGCGCTTCTCGACATCCAACCCGCCTTGAACGATGGGAAATAAATTCTGTTTGTCCGGTCTGGTAACGATAAAAAAAAGATTAGTATTACTATCTGTACAATTCCTTCTATTTAAAACATCAAGCTACCTTTGATGAGCGGTCAAACATCGATCCAACCATCGAACCGTTCGATGTCGAGCTTCTTCAAAGCGATCGGGATCGGCGTGCGTGGCGTCCACCACATCATCTAATTGCATCATGATATCGGCTCCAATGGTGGCTTGAATCTCTATGGAATGCTCGGGTGTGAGCATACACTCGGAATTATCATACGGCGAGCGGAATTTGACGCCGTCTTCCGTGATCTCGGCCAAATCTAGCAGGCTGACCATTTGAAACCCGCCGGAATCGGTGAGCAAAGCTCGGGGCCAATTCATGAAGCGATGCAACCCACCCGCCTTCTTGAGGGTAGCGATTCCGGGACGATTGCCTAAGTGATATGTGTTACCCAGGATAATACGGCAATCCAAGGCCAAGAGCTGATCGGGTAAGAGGCCTTTAAGCGTGCCTTGCGTGCCCACGGGCATGAACACGGGCGTTTCCACGGTGGCATGCGGTAGAACCATGGTCGAGGCTCGAGCTTTGGTGGTTGAACATTCGGCCAAGACCTTGAATTGTAAGGCCGAGCGAGCTACCGACCCCGAGGGCGAGGTAGACATTGTTGATCCAAATTAGCTAGTAGTTATTTCGGCATGCAAACCATGCGTTGTTATTTGGCGATCTACACGCGCATGCTGCTGTGTTTATTTTGTTGACGTCTGTGACTCCACTAGCATAGATGTATTCGATCAAGATATTAAACTCGAATTGAATGAAAACCATTATGGTACCGGTTTCATTATCATCGACATCACGATCATTTCAATGACCGCCGGAGTGAGTGAGGTGTATGTTCATACCCGGGTCGGTCATGAGTGTCAAGGTGAGTAATGAATGTCATACAAAACTGAAACCCGAAATGGTTTTGCGAGTACTCTTAAGGTGTCAGCCTGGCTTGTCATTAGATTTCCATCATTGATAGGGCACGAAATATATTCACGCTCAGAGGTTTTCCTGAACCGGTTTACTGCCTATCAAGTATCAACCATTCAGTCAGTGTTTGGTCGGTGGTCGAGGTCGAAACAGGTGAAAGAAAACCATACTACGATCCAACGTACTGTATGTTCATAGGACTTGAAACATTCCAACCTTTGCTAAGCAGTTCATAATCTAAAGATGGCCAATTCGTATGGCATACATTCGGGATATTTCCATCCCACCCTCCGAAAATGGCAAAGTGGGGGTGGCACGACCATCGCTCCCCATAATCTGATGTTGCCCATCTTTGTCGTGGATGATGAGGATGGAATTGAACCCATCGGGTCGATGCCTGGCGTTTTGAGGATGGGTATCAACACCATGGCCGTCTTCCTGGAACCTTTGGTAGCTAAGGGATTGGAAGCTGTGCTCCTTTTCTCCGTCACCAACATCCTCAAGGTGAATTAATTTCATCTGGACCCGTTGTTCTCAACCCACATCAATTTTCGTCCTTTGTACTTTTTTAGGATGATATGGGTGAGATTGGGGCCAAGCCCAGTAACCCTACTGTGGGAGCAATTAAGCGAATCAAACGAGACTTTCCCAATCTTTTGGTGGCTGTGGATGTGTGCTTGTGCCCTTACACAATTTCCGGACATTGCGGTGTGCTCAAAGATGATGGATTCATCGATAACCAAAAGAGTCTAACACAAATTGTTAAGATTGCCAAAAGCTTTGTAGTAGCTGGTGCTGATGTGATTGCACCTTCGGATATGATGGATGGACGAATCAAGGCCATCAAGGATATGCTTCAAAATCTGGGTTATCTCAACCGGGTTTGTTCAGCGTTGCAATACATCTCCCATACGTACAAAAATAATCTAATTTCCAACACGAGCTTTGTTTTTGTAGGTTTCAGTTATGTCGTACTCGGTCAAGTTTGCGTCCTCCTTCTACGGGCCGTTCAGAGAGGCGGCGCATTCCGCTCCCGCATTTGGCGATCGCAAACGCTATCAACTGCCTTTGGCAAGTCGGGGATTGGCCATGCGTGCGGCAAAAAGGTAATAATGCAATTACCAAGTAGCACTTACAATTCTCCTTATTTTAAGCTCCATTTTGTTCTAGAGATGAGGTGGAAGGAGCGGATATGCTTATGGTTAAACCGGGCATTGCCTACTTAGATATCGTGCGAGAAGTCAAAGAGCGCCATCCAGAATTACCCATGGCTATCTATCAGGTGTCCGGCGAGTATGCCATGCTTCATCATGGTGCCGCCGCTGGAGCCTTCGATTTAAAAGCCATAGTCATGGAAACACTAACGGCTATGAGACGCAGCGGAGCCGATATCATCATCACTTATTTTACACCTCAATTATTGGATTGGCTGATGGAAAAATAAAGACATCCACGTCCTACGCTTACATGATATATTTGATTGATTCCCCTGGGTTACAGTTGTATCTCTTTGGGGTGCGTATTGAAAGGTATTCAATAGACATACATCTTCATTAAATGGTGGTATTACAAGCTCAAAGGGGGCCCTAGGTACTCTTCTCTATCACAAAAGTAATCCGGTGGAGCATCCATGTACTGCAACCAACTAATTGACGGGTCTTGTTCGGCCAATGGCCCCCGGATGAGAACATCAAAGAAATTACAATCCCGGCGACTCTCCTCTTCATCATCTTCGTCATCATCCGAGTGAGGTGACCCATTGGTCTGAGAATAGGGCGGAGACAAAATGTCCAAGAAGGCGGCGGGTCCACCCACTGAGTATAGCTCGTGATAATTGCCTTCAACGGGACTGAGGCAACACGGCGGAGATTGGGGTGAAATCCCGCGGATTATTTCTCGTCGAGTGGGAAAGACCAATCCTTGTCGTATCAAGAGCCGACTCTCCGGATCGAGATCAGCGGGGACCTTGACCCGATTCAGGTCTTCGCCCGACAGATTGGTGTACGAGATGAGATCCATTTGTCCGTGAAGACACTTGAGAATGCCCGTCATCTCGGGATGATTATGAAGCGGGATACACTGACCAGTATGAATGATGAAGATCCCTATGCTCACGGTGGGATCTTCGAAGATATCAATATAGGTGATGGGCGCTCCGCTGGATTGAGCCCGAGTTCGAGACGAGGCCAATGAGATTGGACTTTGAAGGCTGGCCGAGCGGTCCAAGCCCAGATCTTGAGCCGTCATCCCGTTCACCAGTTCAATCAAACCCTTGAGACCGCCGGGCTGTTGACTCTCAGCACTGACTAAACGCTGTCGACGAGGCTGGGTGGAGGAAGATGAGGATGAGGACGAGGTTGAAGAAGACGACGAGGAGGAGGAGGAGGGTGAAGACGTGGATTTGGCAAAAACGGCTTGCGCCGTTTGGATGAGTGTCTGAATGCGATGGTGAGCGGGCATGTTGATATTATTAGAAACGACGGTCAATACCTATACATACATGACACAACGAAGTGGTCACGGTAAAAAGAACCTTAAACGAATCACGGTTTGGGCGGGCTGAGTCTTTGTGCTTTTCTATTGAAGTTCTGTTCTTGCTTGTTTGCTTGTATGCTTGAGATGAAGGACGACTGTCAAAGAAAGAAGAAAGAAATAGCCTTGAGCGACAGCAACCCTGGATCGAGTCCCCGACACGCAATCCGTTCAAAACGTTTCACACAACCTAAGTTATGAAAGTCGAGGAAACCGCTCATTTCAAGGATACAGGCGCACTCACGGAGATCGGCCAAAGCGGAACGCTTTCAAGGCCAAGAGCTTTTAGACTGTATTTTTTGCTCTCATTTCCTGCCGACCATGATAAAGAACAGGGGCAAATTCCTTTAATTTCAGACCCATACTCAACTTTAACTTGTTGCCAAAATTGCAGCTTCCATCTTAAATTGGATTTCTCTTCATATTTCGAGTCTTTTAGAGCTTAGCTACGATATTATTGTGTTCAAAAATCAAAAAGCCGTGCTGAGTAATCACAAATTAAGGCTAAAAACTAAACCAAGGACGTCTCTAGATATTTTTCGAAATCCGTAACAAAACAGAAGCACCCACAACCGTTTCCACCTCAAGATGCCGCTGATTGTCATTTTTCTCTTTGATTGAAGCACTTTGGGATGGATATTGATTAGGGGTCACGATTTGTGCTAGTAAGTACGATTGGATTTGTTATTGAGGTATGCAGTTTTGTTAAAAACTCATTCAAACTCTTCTAGAAATCCACCATGTTGCTTCTTAATAAGTTCAAAAAAAGGATCATTCAAATTTGCCTTTTAGGAATTTACAAATCAAGTCTGTGCCAACTTACTGCCTCTCAAACAAAAAAGACAAAAAATGAATCCAAGTCCGGAATTCATCTCGGCTTCGATTTAATCTCGACCCTGTTGGCTGGATTAATCTGGTCGTCAAAAACTTAATCACAGACGAAATCACGCCTTGGAATTCAATCAGGATGGAAGATTCATTTTCAATTGGTTACATAGTGTGAACAAGAATCAGTAATCATAAAGTCACCGACCGCATACCTTTTAGCGAAGCAATGATGACCTTAGTTAAAACATGACAAGTGCCGGTGTCTAATTCTTAAGATCCTGCTTGCTCTTTGACATTCTGATAATTCTTCCAACTCTTTAAGTATCACTTAGATAGTATGATCCCAAGGTATCACTTTGAGATTGGTGAGATTTATTTCAGTGCACGCACAAAAAGTCATCTTTGACCAAAACCACTTCTTTCACTGTTCATATGGAGCGACCAGAGTGAATCATGCTTGGGTCCTTCACACTTTTCTTTGCTGCTTTTCTGTTTAAACTTTATATTTTTTTTGTTAAGGACAGGTGTGAAGCTAATGAATGTCCCTTGAAGATGGTCAAATGTGTATCAGTGCGCTGATGGCATTTTCAAGTGAGCCTTTGACCCACCTATTCCATGCCTCAATTAAGTTTATGACGGATGGTCCGTGTTCCTGATCCCACATTTAGAATAGTCCAACATTGAAAGCACAGGGTATCAGTTTTGATCTTTTAGTTCCTATTCACTTCATTCTAGAGTTTAATTAACCCTTAAAGCGACAAAAGTTTTTCAGAAGCGAATTTTCAAAAGACGCATCACTTCCACCCTTTAATGTTACTTTTTTTTCGACCTGCTAGTTAGCGTTTGCAGATCTAACAGAGTGGTCATAGAGTGGATTAGATATTGTTTTCACTCTTTATCTGACCCTATGGTATTTTAGAATCAATTCCTTCATTCACTAATTCTCTAATAAGATACAACAAATTAACTACGGAAAATCAGAAAAGGAGAGTAAAAACCTCGCGGTCCTAACTCTAATGATCGATTCACTTACCAAGATGCACTTTTCAAAATGTCAAGCATCCACAACTATATTTTCGGCCTTTCAAGGTTTCTTTCTGTGTCGATCAACTGGGTTAGTTTTTACGTCACATGATATCGATTTTTAACCTTCTAAAATGTGAGACAAATAAAGAGACAATATCTAATGCACATTTAATTTTTGAAGAACATGACAAACTTTTGTTTCGCGGAATCTAAGTGGTATTAATCAGAATTGGGAAGAAAATCCTTCAATCAAATTGCCAACCAATAAGACACGAAAGAACAAATTCAAATCTTAGATATAGAAATACACAAACTGTTATCATGACTAAAGCATCTTTTTACGATTTCTCTCCACCATTATGGGCGTCTGATTGTCCTGGATTTATTGATACTTTTTGAGTCCGTCGTCTATGAAATGAGCTTGGAATAGTACAGCAATTTTTGTTAAGATTACTTTTAATATTTGCGTCATATGCAGTATTTTGACTCAAAGAGACGTTGACGAAGCTAGAAAGACTAACGATTGGGGTATTCTACTAAGAATATCAATAGTAGTTCCTCCATCCTCTATCCTCTTGGAGGCCTTGACTCATATTTCCAACGTGTAATGGCTTTGCAGCATTTATGCTTTTCCCTCTCTTTGTATTGTTTCTGGGGTCATTACTCACTTCCAGTTGACTGAAATCATTGCTTTCTCTCACAATTCTCGTTCCTGGATTGTTGTGTTGTTGGCCGTTCTTCTCTCAGTGGTTGGAACGATAAAAGGAGACCTCCTATTGTTCAGATCGAAAATAGTAGGTCCGTTTAAATCTTCCATTTTTCCAAGGCAAAATAATTTCAGCAGAATACGGGTAGGCTTCTCAATTTTAGATAGTTTTTTACCACGTACTGAACCAAAAAGAGGCTACTCATGGCAAGAATGTCCAAAAATAGTTGTGTTTAGGCATTTTCTTATTGTGTTCACTTTTTGTAAGAAGTATTTTTATTCAAAAAAACGATGTTCCAGTTTTACAAATTGAAAATGTTTGTTAAATAAGGACACTACAGACTGAAAAGTGTTTAAAAGGTTCAATGGAAAAGCTTTTTAATTCCATAGCATTGCACTTTAACGAATAGGAAAAAAGGGACAGGGCGTGGTGTAGTGTTTAGCACATTTTTTTTGTAGTGAGAGAGGTCCCATAGAAATGACTTAAATCTGCTAAAATGGGCCGGGCAACTCAGCATGGCCAACATCCCTGTTTCACTGTTAAAACGCTCACTTGAGCAACTTATGTGTATGTCCCATAGAAAGAAATAGGAGAGAAAAAGTTTTCCAAAAATGCTGAATGCATTCTGAGTTTTTTTGAGTTTACAAACGTGATCATAAGTACACCTACACTCAACAATAGATGTGCAATTTACATCCTCGGCTTTTTATAAAGGACCAGCACCGCAAACTTTTGCCTTCATGTGTTCAATGTTTTCGAAATGGTTACATCTCAACAAAAATAAGTTCTTAGAATCACTAGATCAGGGGTCGGCAACCGGTGGACCCATGCCCACGTGTGGGCCCAGGAGCAATGGGAAAGTCCAAAATATCCACGAAAGCCCGCCATCCATCCATGGTACTGTACTCGTGTGCCCAGAGCTCCTTGATCGTTTATTTGTGGGCCCCTGAATAAACCGACGTCGGTTTGGTGAGCCTCATACTTCACAAACTCAAATTTGGTGGACCTTGACCCAAAACCTATTGCCGACCGACCCTGGCACTAGATGATGCAATCGTCGTAATACATCGATGACATAATTTCCTCAAGGTTTCATACTCATAGAATTTATTGATCATCATTTGAATTGCTCTTCTTGGTGTCTATTAAGTCAATTTCGAATGCATCGTATAAGTGAAAGATCATCCCAGATTCCGCAAGGCCATGCGTATTATAAAGAGGGATTGAACGCCTCTCCAAATCCTGGTCCATGTGTTGGGATGGTGGTGGTTGTATTTACAAAATAGTTTACAGTCATACCAGCATTAAGATGAATAATTTTAACTCTAAGTGACCTTTTGCACATTTAAGGAGGATAACAAAGTCTCACAACATAAATTGTGTTAATATTTTTGTTCATGGTCGGAGGAGGCGTGTTTTTTCGTCAAGATTCATAGAGTTGACTGAGAAATCTGATTGAGAACTAAAGAAGGCCTTTTTTGACTTGCCCTCCGGCCTTCAAGCAGGAGAAACCATTCACACTTGGCATCGGAATTCACACACGACATGTTTTCTTCAAAAAAGATTGGTTCGAAAATGGAGAATGAGTCGTCATCTACAAAGACGACCGGTTGAGTCGGATTTACAAGAATAAAGACCTAGTAGTAGAGCAGTTTTACATAATCATTGCCGTCATTGTAAGATCGTCATCAAGCAGCTCGGCAACTTGATTCTGGTGATAATCATCATCGTTCTCATGATTATCATGAAATATTAATCTGGCGGTTTCCATTCCATTGACTGAGAGTGGGTATTATATCAACATATATGGTAAAATTTTTCGTCTCTTCCTTCCTCTCACTTCCTTCAGAAGATAGAGAAGAATTTTGACTTTGCAGTAGGTGAAATAAAATGGGGCGGGAGAGAGTTCAGGAAAAATCGGGATCTCTTCAAAAATGAGGGGCCAGACCGAGAAAGAGTGCATTGCTGGAAAGACTCTTATGAAACATCATGTTCATCATGGCTATTATTACTTTCTTCGTCCTCATTATCATCATCATCGACTAGGTTGGGAGCAGGAAAAAACGGAGGTCATTCGTTTTTCTCTGTCACGATCTCTCTTTCTCTTTTTTCTCTCTCAGTGGTTCGTTAAGAGGGCAAAGAAAAAAGATGGAGGAGGCTCGAGGCTAAAAAGAATCGAGGTCGAAGGCTAGAAAATTCAGTATGTCCTCCTCCTCATTGTCTTCATCGTCGTTTCTGGCTTTTTGTTTGTAGGCTGAGCTTAGGAACTTTTCCGACCTCTGTCAAGTGTAGGTCTTTTTCATTGAATTCGAGGCCAATAGTTTGAGGTCAAGTCTGGTGTTTGCCCTGGAACTTGAAGTGGTACCGACAATCCTGGCGAGAGGACTCCTGAAAACGGACCTATTCATTAATGCCATGTCAAGGTCCAAGATTCAAGCTGTCTAACGTGTTACCTTGAGAAGAGCCATGGGGCCCACCTGACAGAGATGACCCGTAATTGGCCATGTGCGGGTTGGTTTGTGCCGCTCCACAAGATCGCCCGTACGAGAGCGAAAGTGGATCATGATGGAACATGGAGTATGAATAAGCTGCAGCATCCCGTTGTTGTTGAAGACACGTCTGGGCTGACATACTTGACAAGCTGCTGCTGAAGCTACTGGGACTGAAAAAAAAAATATGTACTTCCCAATGTACGTAGATGGACACTTGAAAATCAAAAATATAATCAAGATTGCCTCCTCTATTTGCTAATGGAGTTGTTCATTCAAATATTTAAGAAGCATTAAGGCAAGTTCATTTTCAGGCTTGGTTGAATAAACTGCCGGAGTTAATTCCCCTTATCAAAAATTATCCATTGCATGGTTGCACTTGCACTTAGGCCTCCTGAGACCACACAATGATGATGGGGTGGGACTTTTCAGATTGAAACTTAAAAGTGCACACTCATCAAGGACCAGGAATGGAAGTTTCTAAACTTACCAGTAGGAATCGGCCATGCTTCCGATTGGTTGAGGTATCGAGGGATACATCGAGTTGAAGCTCGATTGGAAAGGAAGCCTGGATGCCATGGCTGCAGCAGTCACCGATGAAGTTGGGGGCGTGGGACCGGGCGTTAGAGGTGAATCGGATCCCGTGCCACCCACGCCTCCATTTGAGGGCCCATTTAAGACATTGCTCTCCGTTCCATTGTGGGATGTGGCGCCGTTGCCACCGTTATTATTATTATTGTTTAAGCCACCATCGCTAGAGAGCGTCGTGCCGCCAGAATTGCCGCCACCGCCGCCACTGACGACCGCTCCCGTCGTCGAATTATGCGACGGAGGAGCGTTGGGATCACGTTTCTGGTTGCGGAGCTTCTCTTCTCGCCGCCACTTGGCTCTTCGGTTCGAGAACCAGACCTGGAGATTTTTGAAAGGAAATAGAATTAGAGATGAACCTCAAGATAAGATCTTTGTCTGAGTGGTGAACTTACTTGTATCCTGGCTTCTGGCAGACCAATCTTCTCCGCTAGTCGCTCTCTGGCAAACACGTCGGGATAGTGAGTGCGTTCGAACTCTGGAAATGACAACGAAATGGAGTTTCAAACCAACTCTACATCGGGATTTGCAAGGCCTGGCTTTTCGTTTCTTTAGTATGTGATGGTTCAATCACTTACAAGAAGAATACGACGGCGACGACGACTATCTCTTTTAATAATAAGTAATTGGTAGAAGCCCCAGGATCAATTCTCGACGAAACAAGGTTTTAGTCCGAGTCTTGAGCGACACATACACACATGTCACAAGCAGATATTAATCCCCAAATCTGTCCAGGCTCTCAACAACTCAAACGTATTTCCCAAAAGCGACGATGGTTCTTCTTTTTCGTCCTTCCTCTTAGCTAGGGACAGTTTTCAGATGGAAGAGGGAGCGACAGACTTGTCAGAGGTACATCTCGGCACCGAAACCAACTGCAGCCACCAGAATGATGGTTGTCTGTGAAGGGTAGGGGGTTATTCCACTGGAGCGGCATTGGCTTAAAAGCGGATTTACCATTAAAGTCCATTTCAGGAGATTCTAGCTTGTCTCTCTCTCTCTCTCAGTGTTTCTCTCTCCCTCCCTCTGGTGGAATCCTATCCTACTTTGGGCGGAAGAACCACTTTTAGGGGAAACTTGATGCAAAAACAATTCATGACTCCGTCCACCAGTTTGCCAAGGTGGGGAGAAGAAGCTTAGTCCTTGGAACAGGAAATTTCAATTTGATGAAATTAGGCAGTCCATCCGAGAATTTCATGCTTCTCTACCCTTTCACTTGGAATACCAAGTGGCACTGGGCACCCTCAAATTGAAGAGCAATTTGCGGAACAACGCTGGAACCAGATCTGGTCAGGGTCCATTGCCAGTCAGCCGCCAATTGGGGCAGATCTATGCTGTTGTTGATGGTGGTGGTGGTGGTTGTTGTGATGGTGGAGCTACTCAGCGGCAAGCACATCCCATCATGAGAAAGATCCATTGGGATTCGCTCGAGAGAGAGAGAGAGAAGAATTCCCTTGAGGACTCCCAAAAGAATGCGGTGAAGAGCTCTTCGCTGCGGTCGATTGTTGTGGAAATTCAATTCATTCTCCACTTAAAATCAGCATGTGTGCCAAGTCCCCAATGGTCCATCGAGCCCAGCGAACTTCTAGCTCAGCTAAAATTTGACAATTGCTACCTCAATCAGCACACGAAAAACCCCCACAAATTCTACCCCCGGAGCTCCAAACTCTCCGAGTTTTCTGGGACCAAAATTGAAGAGGGAACAAGAGGAGGGAAGATAGGAAGAAAGAGAAAGAAAGAGAAGGAGGAGGAGGAAGAAGAAGAAGAAGAAGAAGCATGGTGCTGCTTTGAACTCATTTTCAACTTTTTCGAGTCGCTACTTGGTCTGCTATTTTATTAGCTGGCTCGCTTCTGATGAATTACGTTCTAAACCCTCTAATCGTAAAGTTCCTGGCTTACTTTGCTACAAGTTTTGCAGTAGGCATTAGGCTTCAAAATAGACCACGCCAAAAATGGGCACAAACCCAGTTTCACATATTGAAATGGCGTGCTTAGAAGAACTTGTCCAACCATCACCTTAGTCTGAATTTGCACGTTGTTGGAAGTTCCCTCTAATTTACGAATACAGGGACACATCCTCGTCTATGTACAAGTATGTGTTTGGGCCACATCTATGTTCGATGGGTGTTCTTGCCTTTCCAAAGCTCCTCATCGTAGTCTCGGGTACCTCCTGCTAGGGTTCGATCTGTTCTTCTTCTTTTTCCTTTGGTTCAGGGGCTCTCAATTTCACGAATGAGTGGCCAGATTGAAGCTAGCTCGTACCTAAAACCCACCAACATGCTCACCGACCCTACCAAGATCGTATACAGCAGTTGGGCCAACATCATCACTCCCAATAGCAACAACAGCAACGGTGCCAGCGACGCCAACAAGAGGCATTTCGATAACAGCTAGAACCGCACACTACTAACTCTATTTCCCCAACCCATTCAAAATGATACACTTAATGTATGCATGCACTAAGCAATTCTGATGGAAGGGGTTAGAATGTGGAGCGGAATCAGAATTGATCTCTGAGAAATAAGTCCGGAAAAAACGAGCACACACCTTTTTCTAGTTGCTCGATTTGCTCTGTCGAGAAAGAGGTTCGATTTCGTTGAAGTTTTCGTTTCAGTCGGAGTCGAAGTTGGGAATCTTCATCCGCTGAAGAGTTGTGATCAGAATTTCCATCCGATGTGGCCTCGTTCACTCCACTATCACTGCCAAACTCGCTGAAACCACCTAGAATAGATACAAAAAGGAGAACGATAATTATTCCCGTATATCCAACAGATTTTATGGAGAATCGTTTTTCACAGACGATTGCATTTTGTAAGAGGCCAATTGTTTCAAAGTGCCCATAAAAAAGAGCAGTTCCGTTATATTGGGATGTTTATCGGGTCCTCAGGCATTTTTTCAATCTGGATCCCAATTGAACGCCCGAGCGCAAAAGTCCCTCTCAAATGATCTTGTTATTTGGTGGAAGCCTACGAGACTGTTACTTACTCACATAATGTGATGCGTGTTCGTAGACATATCAGTTGTAAAACTTGCCGACAGCTTCAATGAATTGCAATCGGCTAAATTGAATTTGTAGTCAGCCTAACTCAATTAGAGGGAGGATAGTTTTTCGGACGGACGACTTTCGAAGGGAGGCGAGCAACGAGGGACGGGAAAAAATGATCCTATTTTCGATGGGGAAACATGATTATGATATTTGTAGCCTCCGAGAATGAATGAATGAATTGGGGGCTCAACGTGCGACCAACCAACCATCTGAGGAGAGGATCTGAGACATTTGTTTGCCGCTGTATTGGTGTGCGTTCCATACATAACATATGTGGATCAATGTGTCGAAGAGACTAATTTGCTATAATCTCATTGTCATTCAGGCTGGCTTCATAACAAGTCAGCCATAATTTTCCCAATTCAACCATTCTAACCAAACAAATACAAAGAGTACAATACATTTTATCGACTTGTTATGAATGTGAAAGTTATGATGAGCCTTCGATTCGTTTTTTACTTGAGAACATGGGAAAGCTTTATGCCATATAAAACTCACATTTACGTGGTTGCAGTGACAAACTTTTGTCTTTTCTCCGCCCTTCTCTTGTTAAACAAACTTTGAGCAAACATGGATAGACAAAAGAGGAAGAAGACGGGAACGAAGAAGAAAGAAGTATTAAGTTTGTCTGAGTCTCTAATGTTCCCTTCTTTTTATCCCATCCCAGGGACCAGGGTACCTACATACATGTACTCTTTAGATTCTACTCGAGTCTCTTCTCGTTCAGTTTCGTGGCTCGACCAAGAACAGTTCCAAAAGCTGGCTCGTCGTTGACGTCTCCGTCGTCTCCGTCGTCGTCTTTTGCTCAATTCCCGTGCCTTCCCGAAGTCTTTGCGTACTCGTCTACAAAGAAAAGGCTGCTTTTCTCTTTTCTTCTTCTCTCTCACACACAAGGCGAATTAAGAGAGGGAGGTCTTTCGCATGAGTTGGTCACACCCTCTCTGCATTCCAAAATGAAAGCACAAGAACGATGTTCCGTTAGGATGGCCCTATTTCCACGAGGGGAACTCTCAGAGCAAGATAGTCCGAGTGCTCTCCAGCTAGAGAAGTGAAGACCATCAGCAGGCGAATTTGGGGCTAGCAAGGCTAGAAAGGCCGAAATTGCTCGTCTTGAAAAGACTGACAAGGGTATTGCAATGTAGGGGAAAGAGAGGGGGATTATCTCAAAACAGAAATACTGATGGCTAAAAAGTTCACGGAGATTGACGTGTCGAAGATTTTTCAATGCATTATGTGGTGCCCTATATAATTCTGCTTTTAACCTGCATCAAACTTAACCAAAAGGTTTTGGCACTTTTTGACCATCCTTCTTCAAGTAAGCCGAGAACAAACGGCCTACCTATTATATACCCCTTAGTTGGACTACTCCAAGTCTCCTGTTATCCCCAAAGCGAGGAGTACCTACAGTACTTGTTATTAATGCTCACAAAGGCAATTCCTAATCCGGTCATAAACGTGCCGCTTCTTTTGTGCCAGCACAAAGAGCATATTTGCAGATCAAAACTCACCTGAGCCAGGCTTCTTCTCTTCTGAGGAGTCTCGACCAAACTGATGGGGAGACACTAGACCCGGATGAGCGCCGCCACCCCCTCCTAGGGCGGAGACCCCGCTGCCACCGCCCCCAACGCCACCGCCAGGATTATGATGAGGTGAAGGTGCAGCTGTTGGCGAAGCCAGGCCGAGATGAGAAGTAGGATTGGCACCATACCACGCCCAACTGGCCGCCGCTTGGCCATTGAACATTCGTAGCTTGTCGTAAACACTGTCTGCTGCTGCTGAACTGAGGTGGTGCTGGACGTTTTGTTCCTTGGCCGAGGCCAGATTCCGAAGCACGCGGTTGATTGAAGAGACCTGGAATTTGAAAGGGGAAGAAAAAATGAATTACGCGTACGGACATAGGATTAACAAATCTGGTCTGCATATTCGAATTGAATGGTTGTGGTGCATTGCCTTAATTGGAAATTTCCCCAATTCCGTTGTTTCAGCTCGATTGATTTCGTGATTGAGGGCTGTTTTTTGGGGCACATGCAGTTGGTGTTGGTGTGGTTCCACTGGTCGATCTCGAAAAAAGTGTTTACCACAAAACTAATCGAGTGCGAATGTTCGACTTTCAATAGAAAATCAAGCGCAGACATGCAAGGGCCACTCATATGTTTGTTTCTAAAAAACTTTCCAGAGGGAACAATACTTGGTAGATTTCGTAAAACACTCAATCAAGGACTACGTGATAAAGGCAAAACATGGAACTTGCCATCTCTTCTGTCGATTGAAGGGAGAAAGCTTCAATGGGATCAACAACGACAATAACGTGGAATTTCATGGTTTTCCATCAATAAGGAAAGAGTAGAACGGATATATCCCTCACTACAGAGTTATTTCCCCGCCCATCCCAAACTGACAGTTCAATTTACTCCTGATATCTGTAATTACTGTTGGCTAAGAGGAAGGTTTCTCGTTCTCTCTCGATCCGTGTTCCCGGTCCAATGGTCCCACGCCACAATTGGCCTATTATCTGACCAACAAAGGCAATGGACCATTCACCCTATCTTAAGATACCATCCATTCTAACTGACCAAAGAGGGCCATTTCCAGTTCCAGGAACACCGGTGACAGCCGCCTGATCAGGCGAATTGCTTGGTACTGAGTAGAGACGAAGAAAAGGAACACACCACGGGGTCTTTGGAGCTCCATTAGTTTTGGGCTGCTTAGCATTTTGAGCCGAGCTAGATGAACTTCCGCTTTGATTTCCGGCGCTCACGTCCGTCTTCCGATCTTTCGTCATGGCTGAACGACATGAATAGGGAAATGGAACTCTAATGGTTCCCTTCAGACCCAACAGATACTTTACCAACCAATCTCAATGAGGCCACCCAAAAAAACATGACGCTTCAAAATATTGGACACACGCCAACCAAATCTGCCAAGATCGGCCAAAGGGAGTCGACATGTCTCTGAGCATCTTTTCGTTCACGAAATGTTCTTTGTATCTCCAAATTAATAAGACTGTTTGATATCAAAGGATCATCATCTTAATCTTCCTACTTTGAAGGAGGAGCACCAACAACAGAGGTAGGAATGTCTGGAACAAGTGTTTTGTCAAAAAGTCATTGAAGGGTGGGCTTTGCCTTCACGGACGAGAGTAAGCGTGGAATCTCCCTAAATTGGAGGCGGGACCCTTGACATAAGACGAATGATCTTGGTCAAAAGGGGACGAGATTCCTCACCCATCCAAAATGGGAGGCTGTGCCGTGTAGTATGGAGGATGAGTGGACCCTGATGACGAGGATGAGCTCCCTCGACAATCCTCTCCTTTTCTCTCTCTCTCTCTCCTTCGTCCCCACTCACTCAGAGTGAGCTAAGCAAATACTTTTCAACACGTTCAACATGTGTAAGGAGACTTAGACTAACAAATGATCAAACTACCGAAATATTTGGTACGACAACAAAGCATACTTTTATGAAAAGACCTTATGAGCCAGGCAGCAACTCGAACGCAGTCAAGAGGGTTCATTGTGGCACAATCTTACACAGCCAATGTGTGAGTATGTGTGTGAGTGTGTATGAGTATGCCCATTGATGTTGCTTGCCTTGGTCTCGGTATGAGACATTCGGGTGAGTTCACTGGACTCAACAGTAAAAGAAGAGTCCAGAGCCCGTAGCAATAGCCACAACACCGCAGTAGCAGCATAGTAGCACATGGCATTGTACAGGACAGTAGAAAGAGGAGGACTGCAATTGAAAAGGCACTCATGCAGACATTAATGCCGAGACAGGGACTCTGGAGAGACTTGGATCCAAGCTAGTTTGGCCATTCCTGTACCTTGGAGTAAGAGCACAACAAAGAGGGTACCTTTTTCAACATTCATCATAGTTATGTGTGTGTGTGTGTGCCTGTGGATCATAGTAGGCCACATACCCCTGTACATCCATAGAAGGATCGGTAATTACGAAGGAAGGACAACATGATGAGAAAGACCCTCGAGGTGGGGCCATTGTTAGGACCAAAACCTGAACAACCGAAAAAAGAAAGACGAGACGAAACCAGCAAGTCGAATCAAGTCTTGTGTACCATTGAGAAAAATGATCTGATCAATCTTTCCCTGAAAGCAACATGCTTTTCGATGAGAAAATGCCTCCAGTGAGGTTGGGAACAAATAAAGGCTCCATCCAAAAAAGTTATGACGATAAGGACGAGCTCAGAGCTCCCGTTGATCTCCACAAAAACGCAAAAAAACTTCCCCAAACATCCTCGGGTGAAACAAACATGAAACAATCGATGTTGCTCTCAGCCCCATCAACACAGTTCATGTTTGATGGAGGGTATTTTTCGATATTACAAGCTTAATTTCTGTTTGTATATGTGAGATTGCCAGTCGGGTCCCTACTAGAGGTCCCAGGGCAACATAGGGACCAAGGGAGGGCTCCTTCGTTTTCAGTAGTCATGGAGGATTACATTCGACACGGTTCCTATGCACAGCAATGCTCAGGGAAGCGAGAGAAATTTCTTCTGGTCTCGAAAGAACAAGATGAGATGGTCCAAAGAGGGTGTGGATTTAAGTCAGTCCAAAATTCACAGGTTCCAACCAAAAAAACAAAGCACTCTTCACACGATTGTGTAGCAAGTTTCACTGAGTTTTAAACCACGGGAAAAATCTCAAATCAAGTCATGAGATGTAACAGGATTGTTCCTCATTCTGATTTTTACTCTCAGTAAAAAAGTCAGTCGACGGTGTTTCAAGTAAAATATGGTAACATTTCCGGAGTAACATTCGGCACTAAAACTCAGGCCCGGTGAATTCTAAATCAGGACAACATCTCCTAAAGAAGTTTTAAAATGTGATTCAACTCCGGTCTGGATCAATGCAGAGAGGTTGGCTCTATTTTATGGTTGTTTTTTCATTTCTCACTGTAGAACTCCACGAAGTAGCTCCAAATCAAGAAGAACATCAAGTTCTGAACGGGGTGAATGATATCTTCCGCTTCTCTCCAGAGATCCGAAAGTCTTTGTCGTTAAAGTTCTTCTTTGGTCTTGAACCATTTCATTGCTGGTTGGGAGAGGCTGGCGAAGAAGTGGAGCAGCTGAGGGGCTGAAGAAATGCCAAAACTGCCGACCAACCAATCTAGCCAATAGCTGTCGGTTTCTCTAGCTCCAACTTGGCGAAACGAGATGGAGGGGGAACATTGGAACACTCGTGGCACCATCATTGAGAATTTCCCGGTGAGGAGAGTGGGGAAGTTAGAGAGGGAGAAAAACTCTTTTGAACTTTTGACTCTGTTATGACGTGTCGATAAAACATAGAAAGAAAGAAAGTTATGATTTGGAAGAAGCACACGGACAATCAACCCACATGTCGGAGTGCTAGGGATAGGAATGATCAAGAGGCGGATGATGATGTTGATAATGTAGTTGTTGTAGTTGGTGTTCGTGCTAGATGGGATGTGGGCAGTGTAAGGGTAAGGAATGAGACCCACTTCATCATCATTCGGGAGGAGATAATTTGTCTTGCTCAAGGGAAAAGACCAACCACCATGATAGGATGGAAACTTTCTTGAAATGTAGCTGCGAACTGATAAAAGCTGATTGAGAAAAAGCACTTCTCTTGCCTACCAATTGCCATAGATGACGCAGCATAGATTGGATTGTTTGAATAATGGCCTACCGTTGTAAATAATAAAGAGTCATTTCTCTCATCCCATTGTATGATTATGAGTTTACGCATGATGTTGAAGATGGCCTTTTGAGATATATGCCTCACCCCCAGCGAGGTTCAGAACCCCCAAGTGTGAGGAGGAATCCTATGTTGAGGAGAAGACACGTGACACAATGATACAGATTCTTATCAGACTATTCCTGGAGAGCCAGTGAAACAACCCCGAGGAAGACTAACATCGCACCACCGGCACCCCAATTCCCGTCATACCCATTCTCATCGTCATGTGAATCAAAACAACAACTCGATCTCTGCAAAAAAGCCCTTCCTTCCTCCTTCTTTGATTTTCTTTGCTCGTTTCTTTGTCCTCTCACAGCGATAGATTGCATTGGGGAGCGTTGTAGCATTATTTGATTTTGAGCTTTCCAATCCATCTCCGGAGGCAACTTGGAACAAGGAACTCGGAACCCGAACTTTCCTTCTCTTCCTCCCTGTCTCTCTTCTCTCATATCTCTAATCCGACCCTCGGGCATCTTTGATACCATGAACCGATCATTAGGCGTTAATCAATAGAGAAATTTCAATTGACCACCCACTGGTTTGGGCGTCCTATTAGTAGTCGGGGTGTTTAGTCACATGCTTAACTTGAGCCAAGAGCCCAATCATACACACGCACGCACTGGAAGAGCAGGCAGAACCACTACCACCACGACCAAGAGGATCACCGGCATCATCTGGATTCCAAAACCACAGAGCATCCTCAACACCGCACATCTGCCAACGAAATCTTCTTCATAATGAGGTGAGCTGAGCTTAGCACCTCATTTCAGGGGTAGCAAGCGTCTAGTTCTACCTACCGCTGGGTCTTCCCATGCGAAAAAGTCCATTCCCAATTTCACTTTTGCGATTTGCATGGACAATTTCGCTCCTAATTGTGACAGATTTCTCCATGAAAAGCCATTCATAAGAACAGCCGGTAAGCTTGTTAAAGTGGTTTCGCCTTAATTTATCTATCAATGGCATCACCAGGGAACCTCTGGACAAAAAGAGGACTCCATCAGTTGGTGTAGTAGCCTTTGATGTGATTTACTCCCTTCTACCATCCATCTAGCCACCATCCATTCATCCTAGGGGTCTCCATACAAGAAAACCATCTTAGAACCGTTTGGAATTGGATTGGCACGGATGTGAGAGACATTCAAGGAAGTCCGATGTCACAAGCCATTGGACATGCTGCCAAGAGAAGATTTGTAATACTGCTGACTGGTTGTAGGTAGGAGCTCGTACGTACATTGATAGCCATAGGCAGTACTATTAGTCGCCCTTCAAGTGATGATGCACTCCAAAGAAACTCCATTGACATCATGAAGGGAGAAAAACTCTTTCAAAAAAAGTACCTGGATGGACCTTCCAAGAGACCCTAATGGATTCCAGACTCAATGGAGTAAGGGATCAGCGTCGATAGCCATTAGCAATGAACCAACCTTTTCTATAAGCTTAAAGTATCGAAGGGGGCTGGCAGAGCCAAAAGCAATGGGCAGTTCAGCACATCGAATCGTATTTCAACGCATTGACTTCAACCTGTTCAAGAAGGGAGGAGGGATACCAAACGAGGAATTTGTATCATTATCGAAAGAGCAGCGAATTGGGACCGTTTTCATACCCAGGAGCACCATATGACACTTGAAGTGCCAGCCAGGTTCAAATATGGGTCTCCAACTTGATCAATTTCGTTTCATGAGGAAAAATACGCCATGAATTGGACCTCAGCTTCTCAATACAAGTCAGCATCCAGGACCAACTTCTACTTAAATAAAGGCAAAGAAATCGTCAAGCATCACTAAAGGCCCCAAAGGGTCATCAATCTCTCCCAATTCAGAAGCGGTCCTCAATGTCGTCTACCAAGTAGTAAGAAATAAGCAGCAGCAATAGCAGCAGCAACCATCGTCGTTGCTGTATGGTAACAGTTTACTTTGTGCAACCACAAACGCACCAAATCTTGGGACATCAATAACAAGCACAAGGTAGAGAAAAAACCTCCTCCTTCTGGCCAATAGTAAGTAAAACGTATCTTGCGGTAGCAAGCGGTTTTGCTCGCATGTGAAATCTCACTAGCATTCTTGCAATTCATTGTGATACTTATGGTTGACAATGGCGCTCTTTGAAGGAATGGACCAAAGCGCAAGAGAGTGAGAGAGAAAGAAAGAAAGACACCGACATTGGGATAATGGAATGAAACCTTGGTGGGATGAAATATGAGCTCTCGCATTAAACGCTACCATGAAACATGTTCAAGGAGAATCAAATGACAAGATGCAATAATACGTCCCCAAGTACCCTAACCAACCTGCTATTCAATTCCAGCCCACCCAAGTTCATGCAAAAATATACCGGCAGGCTCGACGGACGGTCTTTTGCTCCCCCTCTCTACATAGACCAAACCTCGTTGTGAAGGGAGATCAGACATTTCATCATGATGGCCCTTATAGTGGTGGACACTGGGGAGCAAGATAATCTTGAGCTTTGCGAGGTGTTTGTTAGGATCCCCCGAATCCCGAATTGATTGCGAAAGGGTTGAATAATAGCACACTTTTTTATTCGTCCCCAAGTTCGTTATGGGAATTTTGCCAGATGATGATGATGTAGGGTGGAATAACTGGCGGACTTGTGGACGAACCCACAAATAAGCAAATGCAAATGGAAACGTGGCATTTGTCTTTGATCTCACACTTGGATTCATTGTTCTCACTAGTCGTATTCTGAGCTTCATCTCTAATTGCACGAATATGAACGGGGACTCCAGTCATCATTTCTTCCTCACACCTTTAATGAAATTTCTGGTGAAAGTCTCTATGTATTTGGCTTTACTGATTGAATTCAGCACTCGTTGTAATACGCACATATTACGTACGAATACGAGCTCGTCACTGGAGTCGTATCTTAAGTAGCCTTGGGTTCAATGGTAGGAAATGCATTGAAATTCACTCAAGTGTGCAAGACCCCAAGTTGTCGGCTGATGGCGTTAATACGAGCCTTTGGGCGACGTCCCTTTTATCCTCTATTACATGTTACGTTCGTCCATTGTCACATTAGTCTCTACGAACGGAAGAAAACTGGCAATTTCAAAGGTTTTGACATTCATAAATCACACAAGTTTTAATGAGTGGTCCCGAGACGATACGAGTACATATTACATACATGTATGCATGCACTGATGTACGTACGTACTTCATACTTTTACATGTCAAACTAACCACCCTCCCCATTGCAACGGAACAGAATTTCACTCTTGACAAGATTGATGATGGAATTTGCCCGATTCCATTTCACTGTACAGGTTGTATTGAACTATTGTTGTCTAGGTGTAAAGCGGCATGTTGAAGAATGTTTTGCTCCGATACCACATGACATAAACCACATTGCTCTGGAGTTTGAACTTTTGTTCACAAGGCATAAGTGTTGCCGACTCTTGGCCCAATGTAGCTCGAAACCTGGATGGATACACACTCAAACGAACTTGATGGCGACCCAAACATCCAAGTTGATAAGTGTCACATCATCCTTGAATCACATTAGTCTAGTGACGATATTGTCTGACGAGGACCTCTCGTGAGCTTCAATACCGTCTGGTTCTGCCATGTCATACTACGGTTACGAGGACTACGTCGACTAAGTATTGAGTATACAGTGCAGTGTTGTGGACTGTGGAGCAGTCGTCGACGAGGACTCTCAAAGGAAATCGCCCTATCATCTGCGAAAAAAGCCGAGAACGTCTCTATCAAGCATAATCGATCATTGGCCCTTTCAACAAAGGCTATTCCTGTCAATTTGGGCCAAAAGCGAGTTCCTGTCCTCAGAAATTTGTTTCACCACCTCGACAATGTCCTTCTCACAATCAATGAATGCAAATCCAATCTCGAAAATCACATCCAACAGTTCATTCATTGATTCGGATTTAGGAGCAGGCCAGCAGCTCAAAATAGGTGCAAACGGCAGTCGTGGCCGACGATTCCAGTCCGTTCGATAGATGGTTAGTTGGATGGCTGGTTGGACGCATGGAGAGAGGGCCAAACCGTCGATCTGTTTGGTGTGACCATTCCTCGGAATGCAATCATCATTTGTCGACGATAATAAATTCGATTTGGAGCAATGTGGCCCCAAAAGCCAAAGAAGGCCGAAGAGGACCAAGAGAAGGAGGAGGAGAAGAAGGAGGGGGATTGACATCTGTGATCGATCAGGCATGAATATTGTTGTCATTCATCTCGAGAATGCCCCGAATTCCCAAGATTCCCAGGCCTCTCCAGCCTCCCACTCTGCAATTCGATGTGGCATCAAAGTAGTAGGTTTGTCGTCTTGGACGGCATCCCTAAGCCTAAAATTCTTGGGAGAATCGAATCCAGGGAGGCTTTCTGTATTTCTTTCTTTCTTTCTTTCTCTCTCTCTCCTTCCTTCGTGGGTATTGATCAAGAGGGATCTGTGATGGACAACCAATCAAGGGATGGGACATGGTTGTTGCAACTGAGAAGTCGGGAGAGATCTTAACGAAGACGACATCAGATGATGGGTCTGCCAGATAGCGTCGCTCAAGAGCAACTTTTTTTCTTAGACCCGAGGTCAGATTGTGATAGCTACAGTACCATTGGATACCGCAATTCACTTTGACTTGACGGACTAGGATCAGCATCGCGAAGAAGGCATGCCTTATGGATGGAAAAACCACTCCGACCTTAAACCCTGTCGCGCCGGTTTACTCAGACGAAAATTGACCCGGGCTGATGAAACAAAAACCTGTCGTCTCGAAATTCAAGTGGCTTGAGTGACAAGCCTACGAAGCAAAATGGGAAAGAGTTGGACCTTTTTTGCTTCTCACGGGCCAAATTCCATAATTGGGTTTGCTAAAAAGAGCTGTCGGAAAGGCTGCGTGGGCCTGACCAGGGCTGATTGAATTGGACGAGGCATTACAAATGGCTTTTGGCACTTACACTGGGCACGTTGTCGTTATTGCAGATTCCATCGGACAAGAGTCGGTCTCGGATTTCCCACGCGAAAATCGACGGACATTCTCGTTTGTATTCGGAGATTCTTTGCACTACATTGGACGTGGCCACTCGAGGTTTGGAGCCACCTATTGCGCGAGGTTTGATGGTTCCTGTCTCGTAATACCTGCAATAAAGCCCAATGCGTCGTTCGTTGTACGTACTCATATCCCTTTTTGATTCGAACCAAACTGGCTTTCTCAGAGGGCCTGAGTGAGCCTTTTCAACTCACCTTCCCAATATCTTGGACACACAGCCATTGGACACTTGCAGGATCCTAGAAATATCACACGGTCTGGCCCCGGAATGAGCCAACTCAATGATCTTCTGTCGAGTTGAGTCAGGCAGAGGCCGGCCATTCACGTAGACTCCTCCCAGTTGATTCACTCCGCTATGACCTGGAAAACATGAAATCATCTCGTTGAATATGTATACATTCAGTAAACGTACAAGGTCCTGTTCGAGAGGGTTACAAGATTGGGTCACCGATCACTCTTCTCACTTTCGCTGGCTCGTTTGACTCTTAGGGGGCTCGAGATTCATGATAAGATCGGGAGAAAACAATCGGACAGGTTGTTTCTAAACCATGGCTGAACGAGGACAACTCGAATCAAGACGTCAAACTTTCAAAAAGGTTTGCCTTCCCCAACGTCAGATCATTTCAGATTAGGGTCCTTTTAATTGGACAGTTATTTCTTCAAAAATAGATAATTAAGAGCTTCGTCGCCACCCTCGCTCCGTTTGAACGGATCAGCCATATCCTAAGACTTGGAGGTCCGGACCGTCAAATGTCAAATTCGTCCATCAACCTAACCCCACACATCATTATCCACTTTGATTTCCTCGGCAACCTAAAAAAGAGCGCGTTGTCACGAGGAAAACCATTCCTAAGCCTGACAGGGAACCAACCGATTGCAGTACTACCAACGCGCTCAGGCATCATTTCTTGTTTCGGGGCAACGGTAATTGAACTTGATTTTAACATACTTCCAGTCCTAATTTGCCCTGTTGCCTCGCTTTCAAGTAATTAAACCAAATAAGAATCTATCCACACTTCTTTGTCAAACCAATTTGTCACTACTTTTACCCCATAAGCAGTCTTTTTAACAACCTCCACTGTTTCAAAAATGTTGGTCCCTTCAAATTCTCTTGCTTCACCCGCTTGAGTTCTCAAAAGCTTTGGCCTAAAACATTTTCCGTGTGTAACCTTTTTTCGATCATTTCGCCATTCGCTCTTTGGTGGAAAATTCTTCATTTTCACGAGCATTGGAGCGAATTAATCGCAGACTGGCACAATGCCCAGCCAGTCGCTTGCCTCTTGCTCACTCCCTTTTCGGCTCATTCTCTCTCTTTCTTCTCTCTTTCTCTCTTCCAAAAGTGGCAAAAGCTGGATGGAACCACGACTACTTTTACTCGTATGTACAACTGCATGGAGCGAGTGAGAGCTACCAAAATCCACCAAAGAATTGAAGAAAAAGGAAGAAAGAGGGGGGAGAGTTCCAAGTTCTAACTCCTAACACCCTCAGCCATCCAACTCCTCAAACTTGGCGGCTTTGAGAATGCTAGAGATGTTGAAAAAAAACAAGAAATGGAACTTCAAGTATTGCAAAACTTGTCAGAGAATTCTTAACACTCACGGCAAAGTGATCCATAGCCAGGTTTGTGCTGAATGAATCCAATCGACCATTTAGTTAGTATATTTGGGTCTTCAAATTGAATTGCTGACTGGACAGGGTTGTGTTATGAAAGTCCAGATCTGGCCCTTCAGATATGTTATCATTTGATTTATTGTTCCCAGAGAAGTTATGAATGGAATGACTGAGGGAGGTTTTGGGTCTAGAATGAGATCGCATCAGACGAAAACTTTTTTTACGAGTCCGCTTTCACTCGGATTGGCACGAAATGTCACATGTATATACGTTTATATATGTGTATTGCCGCCTTGCTATCCATGGAGTAGAGCCCACATTCGCTTTCGTTCTCTATCGCAGTCCTTTGCAGGCAAGTAGTAAACTCAAAATTGAGCCAGTAGCACGCTTCGACCAAGATTTTTATCAAATAAACTGTCATAATCGTCAGTGTTCGCAGACTTGATATTCATGAGCGAGCAAGACCTCCTGTTTTTGAGCCTTTGAATGTTGGAAAAAAAGAAAGAAATTCGGGAAAATTAAGCCTTTAAGGTGAATAGCAATCAATACCTGTAACGGAATCTGTTCTGAGAGATGCTGGATATTGTTGATAGCGGAAATCTGCAAACAAAAAAGGAGAAAACACAATTTTAGACAGGGCCAATAGAGCTGTTAGCGTCTTAATTGACTTTAGTACAAGCATGTCATCTCCTGATCATACTATGAGCTCTAACAGTAATGGGCCAAATGGGTCTGTATGCGGCTTACTCGAGTGGATAACAAGTCCGTCATGCCCCTCGTTCAGACGCTGAGGTCCAATTTGCCGAGAAATGAGCAACTTTGGGGAGGCGTATCAAATAAGGCAATAACGATGGTGATTTTTCGATTAGTCTCATTCCATCCGAAAATGTGTCTCATATTCCCTGGTAATGAGCGTGTGATATTCAGCGCCTTCCGTCGAGCCAAGATTTGAACCCGCACACGACCCGCCACGTGCTCGCTTTTATTCCCACCTTGATGGATCTCGTTCTCCTTATACGTTCCGTATGTAGTAGTGCAGGGTATTGCACGGAGCGCTCTGGTTTGAAATTGGGATCATCCTAAGGTCCCGGGAATGGGGAGGGGGTAGAAGGGGGAAGTTGGTGTTGGTGTTAGTATTGGAAAGAGAACCAGATATGATGATGGCGGTGGTCGTGGTCGTGGTGGTGGTGGTGAGACTCGAGCCCGTTTGATGTGGCCAGATCGCAACGTCTCTATTTCAAGATTTTATTGATCCTGCCAATGCAAGCGTCGTAAATGCATCCCTGATCCCTGCCCGACTTGCCGAGGACGTGGATCAGCCCAGGGAAGTACGAAGCGTGTTGAATGGAAAGAGTTCACAAAAAGATGGGATAGGGGAAATTTTAGAAAACGGTTGTCAGCACAATTTGACATCTCTATACAGCCAGGAAAGCAGACGGTCGGTCGTCCGTCCGTTCATCGTTTGGTCTGTTGTTGGGTGGTTTTGGAACCGGCAATACTACTGCTACTACATACATGCTGTACATGGTATATTTTGGCGTGGAACAGAGCTCGGTATAATGCACGTACGCATCGCTCGTGAAGCTCCATGCAACTTGGAGGGATTAAAATGAATACCAGTCGATTTTCAAATCAGGACAGAAGCTTTTTTTCTACTTTGAATGAATTGATGAAGGTGAAGCTCGTCAAAATCGTCGCCAGTTTTGCGGCTTTCATCTCACACGAGATAAAAAAGGTAGAAGACCATCAAGGCGAATGGGCAATTCGGAGTTTGAATGGTGTTGCCTCGTTGGGAGCGATACTAAAGCAAATTCTGTCTCTTTGCATGTTCATTCACTCCTGCCAATGGGACGTCTTTGTGTCCCACACTCAACAAGCCAACAGTCCGGCTTTTTTAGGGCGCAAGAAAAGAAGGACGACTCCTGTCATTTATTCACATACTTCACCGCAAATTCAAAGAAAGGAGGGAGTGACACATATTAGGTCCAAGGAGGAGGCGGGGTCACGAAGGGAACGCTTGTGGTATGCAGTGTCTGCACTACTCAAGGCAAGGGTCTATTCCGTAAAAAGGAAATCCATTCAAAAAACCAACTCATTGATTTTTGGAATGTGTCTGCAACGTTGCTGCCATCGTGTTAAAGAGTGCCTCTCTCGAGTATGCGGCTTTTCACGTCTCTTCTCTCCAGTCAAATGAGCAGGAGAATTTCTATGAAAGGGCACAAATGTGAGAAATACTCGAGACCTCTTGTCAACTGATTTATGTGGTTTCATTTTCGCCCTAATGATGACTTACTTTTGCCGCTTGGTTCTGGGACGAACATGGGTTTTGTCTGGGAGGATATCTGCTCCAATAGCATTGCTCGACGGCCATCATTACTACTTCAATGAGCATCAACGACATCAACCCAACCCCACCAAACAATAGATCGGCATAAAAGGCAACAAACTGGGGCAAAGCAACCCAAAAAGCTAATATATTATGGCTCTCTTTGACGCCTCGCCTTGTCCGAATGAGAGAGAGAGAGTCACTTGAACCCCAAAGCATCCTCGATGACAACAATATGTTTTGTAGGGATATCGCTGAAATACGTTACCCGTCAACCAATTGATGATGCTTATGGAGGTCGGTCGGTTTGCTCTCTGCACTCATGTCCCCCTGCTCCTTTT
>CM021316.1:5506971-5677969 GCA_010645155.1 Tigriopus japonicus | reverse complement strand
AAAAAGGGGGCTGACAATTGTCGAGTGTTTATCGAGCATGACACCATGAGTACAAACCAGGGACAGCATTGTACCGGCTAGCGCCTCCCCAAAGTGTCACCGGGGTATGGGCATCAATTTAACACAAATCATGATATTCGTTACACTTTACCAGAGACATCTGCATTAGCCCTCAACTGGAATCAAGGCTTTCTGCCACGTACAGTAAGTAGGTGCAAAATGGGCTGTCGAGGGGATATGGCTACTCTTGCCCATGGAGTAATAAGTGAGAGATGACATGGGGTTCCTTTGTCCAGTGCTCGACAGAGCTGGTCTGTTACAATTTAGCGCATAAAAGTCAACCAGATTAGGTTGTCATGTTGAACATGACACAAAGACATTATGCTTGATGATGATGCCTCTTGAACAGACAGAGATTCCGTGACTCTGGGTTTTTCTTCATTTCAACCTCTTGGATTTGAATCAAGAAAAAGTACGTCAGTATATTTCATGGCTTGAGTTGAAGCGATCAATGTTTGCTGAGAACTGGGGATATTGAAGAGGCAACCGATTTCAATGATGTCAATACAAGCTCTGCTCTTTTGTAGGGCGATGCTTTTAAATATCCTCATTTAGCTTTGTGCTACCCTTTATAAAGGCAGAGGCGGTGGTCGTCATCGTCGTTGTTGCCAACATCATCCATCAATGCTTTTTGTGCTCCTCTCTTCACTGACTTTCATTGAAACCTTCCAATCTCAAATTTAGACTCAATCCAACGACTTCAAAGTCTCAATTTCAGCCGCTCGCACAACCACCGATACCAATGGTCTTTTGGAAGGAAAATTGGTCTTCAGTTAAGTTAAAGGGCAATCCAGGTCGTCCAGAGTAGAGTTGCTTTACAATATTAACGCTCTAGAAATCATCTACAATCGTACTGCGAGTGAATGTTTTCGTCGGAAATGAAGGTTTCATCAAAAAGAATTGACACAAAGGAACCTGACTTTTCAAGAGGCATCTGCCATCCAAATTAGGAAGCGACTACAACGCGACCCGCCTCTGAAACAGCTTAAGCCACAACCATTTACTCGGTACTTTGGCGATCCAAATGCCATTCAAGCTGGTGAGTGGTCGGTCAGAGGGCGCAAATAATCAGATTGACAGAAATAACAAGGACATGGGAAGGATAAAGGATTGTGGAATATTATGATGCTAATAATCCTCTCAAAGGATTTTGTCTTTGTCGGGATCACTTTGTTCGCACAAAAATCAAAAATAGGAAAAAACAAGCTAATTCACAATTACTTGGGCACTTATAGATACTTCAGAAGTCGATCCTTTTAACGTTATAAACCCTCCAAATAGGCCCCCTTTTAAAGAGCCATTTGCTTGCGAGTTCACCTGTGCTCTGGTGGTAAGTGCATCATGGGAACTTGGATTGATTCAATTACATGCTCTACTAGTGATTTGGAAACAAGTTTAAAAGCATCAAATTGTCCCCCCCCCCTCTCTTTGGTTTTGGTTAGGATCGAGATCCCAATCGCACTCAGCTATTTTTCAAGATATCATCAGTAAATAAATTCATGGACGGTCGCGGGTTGATTCCGCATGGATGCTCGGGTGTAGTATGGCATTTGAGAAAGAGAACCAAAGAGGAAGAAGAGTAGTAGAGAGAGATAGACGGAACGGGGATGAGCATTCTGAATGCATCGTTTTTCAAGGTAAATTAAATGGAAAGGAAAATGATGATTCGGAGTAATCACAGATCCCTGTGGACTCAATTATCAGATCAATGGTGGCCCACTTGTTACGCGAGGACGCCAATGAAGCGATGACAAATAATGAATCAATTGAACCTTGACAGCGTAATTTCAACGATGCTAGCCCGATTGTCAGTCAGCGTGCTCATTGGTCATTATATATCTTGAAAGGATGTGAGCCAAATTGGTCCCAAATTGGATACAAAATTGAAGCAACAATCCATGCCATAAAGAGGATGCTTTGGTTTGGGTAAACGCAAACCAAACCAATGTACTCGTAATAGAAAACTTTTCTCGGTGTGTCACTCATATTGAAGCCTGTCTAGGTACGGGATGAGATGAGGATTGGGGAGTGAATAATTCTGGTGGTAGCAGCTGACAACTTGGAGGATCACGGCTCTGTCTGAGTGCTAGGAAGGTAAGTAGGTTGGCTCATACAGCTTCGGTTAGATAGCCACTTATCTCTGGGACATATCAACGTCGTGAAGTAATCCTATAGGACATGGGAGGCCACAAAATCCCCTTTTTGCGCCAATGAGATTGAACAATCACCCTACTTGGCTGCCTACGAGTACATCCCAGAATCGAGGGGTGCCGTTGTGGTCGGGGCTCGTCCCTTCCAGACAAGGATATTGAACTTCAATATATGACTGGAGTCCATGTGGATGAGCTAATGCCACAACCAGATATCTATAGGGTGCTTTGGAAGGCATGACTCCATCTAGCAATCAAACCAACTTTATTCACCAAAAGAAGAATGGGGATTTTTGTTTTTAATTCTGAAGCCTTTCCTTACAATGTGGTCCTAATATTGGTCTACACCCAACGTCTTTCAAGAGAGGGGAGCGAAAGGGAGAAAGAGAGAGAGATTTTTAAGATTTTTCAGAGCAGAACGTCGGGTCTAATCATTTCTCACTTTGTTGGTCAAAGGGAATGCCCTGATACGATCTCCCATGCCAGCAGCAGGTCGCTGGCTTGGATCGCCTTCTTCGCTTTCGTCTTCTTCGTCCTCGGCTCCGCTCTCAACTAATCCAACCACAGAGGAAAAAAGCCAGGGAAAACATGATCCCTTCTCAAACATCCAAGACACATCCACACACACACACACACTCTATCTCTCGACTTTGTCCGCCGTGGTCGTCGACGTCTGCCTCGTCCAAGGTTTTGATCTTGTTCAGTCAGTCACTGAGGTAGCACATCGAATGCCTACATACGACAATGCGGTGACCACCCTCGGTGTTCCCCGGAATCAGAATACCTCACAGAAAATGCACACTTGCAACGGGTCGAGAACGAATTGACGATTAAGTATTTCGTTAGTCAACGAGGACTATAATGAAATTGTAAGGACGTCTCTTGCTCTATTTGTTTGGCATTATTTCTAAGAAGTGTTTTCCCATGTTGTTGAAAAGTTGATCTCGTTTAGGAGCCGTTTGGCCAATTTCCACCCTACTATTAATGTTAGGGTCCTATTGGACCAAGCTTGAGAGACAAGATCGCAACGCAAAATATTTTGGGAGGTCTCAGGCGGCATTATCAAGGCTTCCGGATTATATGGCATAATATTTTTTGTCTGTCTTTCTTTCTCTCTCCCACTTTCTGTGGCGAGGAGGAGCTAGGGAGAAGGTTCACATGAAAACAATGGAAGAGAAGAAAATACAGAAATCCCCCTCATAATGCGTCGCCCTTGTTTCGTGGTACAAATATAGAACCTGGGAATTTCGGATACTTACTCCTCTTTGGCAACTAGGTAACAAATTAAAGCTTGTGCCCTTCAACATAGCATGGGCCCGATATTAGTTCGATCTCATAAATGTGTGTGTGTGTTTCTTTATCTATCCTCAAGATTGAGCCCTACAATGTTGTCTCGAACTCCAAGCGACTGCAAAACATATACTGCACGAAAGATGAACGTCGTCAATGATCGTCGTTTGCACACGACTCAGTCCATTGTCCTTGCTCGATCGACCTGAACACGGGAAAGTCAAAACAAGATGAAGGAGCAGTCCCCAAATGATAATCAACAAAGACCAACAAAACACTTCCAAAGACAATCCCAAGATGGATGGGTGAAAGGTGGCCTTCCTTTCCTTGACGAGTAGACGAATCAGACAAGAACAATTCGATGAGAACAATGAAAGAATCGGTTCAATTTCTTTCCCAGTGTCGCGTTTGTTTCCCCTTTTTCGTTGGATCTGAGTGGGATTCTAGACTCTAGCGATTTCCCCCTCTTGGACAATGCTAATGGAAATGTCAATAGCACAGGATTCTCCTTGGAAGTTCAATCAGTTACAACAACTGGAAGGGACTCGGAAATCGTTAGGGTCTGTTGATATGGGTAATTACGGATGACCAAAAGACCGAGAAAGAAAACGATGTCCACGAGGCTGACTGAGAAGGAGAGACGTGGGTGGAAAGATAGGAGGGTGAAAGTTGGGGGAGACCCTAGCAGGCAATAAGGTCCATCCCTGAGTGCAAGTTTGAGTGCAAGTAAGTATGTGAGTGTGAGGGATGGGTGTCTCTCTCTCGTCTCCTCGATCTCTGGGAATGAGGAATAAACGAAGAGAGATACGAAGGAGATGAGCCTAGGGAGAAATATTTACTCCTACCACTTCCGACAAGTTGAGATCGATCAAACTGATCCAAGATCCAAAGATCAACAATCAAGAGAGCTCACACTTGCCAAGAGCAAGTGGCAGGCACACATATACAATATATTCATTTGATATTCGTTCCCCTTGCCAATTCCAATTTGAAGCCAATCCACCGATTTCATCCGTGGTTTCTTTGCGTTTCCATTTATTTCTACCGGGTACCTATTTTTCGCTTCTGTCCGTCTGCCAGCACCACCACCCACCGGGAAGACCAGCGACCGGGAAAATATCTCCCCAAAGTTTTTCGTCACGCGTTTTCTGGTGAATGAACCTCGGGGCCCGCAAGGCGGGATTGAGATCAGTCTCGCGCCAGACCCAATAATAACAGTGCTATTCCACCTGGTTGGTAGAGCGAAAAATCCATTGCCACTGTGATTGGAACGATGGCAATGATTCAGGTGGCGTGAGGGCGTCAAGATGCCCACAGATTTGATTTGTTCTCACAGTTGGAGGCCAATTTCCATTGCACTCGGTGTGGTTGGCCTCAATCTTGTGTCTACATAGTAATAATAGGTGAAGAAGGGGTTAGGAGCCCCACCTGAAACTCCACATTCCAAGTCAAGAGCGGGGGATCGAGGCCGCCGAGCATTCATAGTCTGCACTTGATGATACTCATGATAACGAGGTTTTCTCCCAAGGTTTGTCTCGTCCAATTGACTTGTCCCTTCCAATGCTATTGGGGCGAAAAGTTGTCAAACACTTCTGGATGGCAATCACTGACAGCTCATCAATGTCTTTAGATATGACGATGGAACCTTGGGGCAGGGACCAGATTAACGAAATCCAAATACCAAGGCTACAGGAGGTCATTTTCTTCGAGCTTATTCATAACCCTTTGTGGTTGGGCCAAAAATGGCGATTCCGCCACGAAGAAAAAGTTTAATTAAGTCTTAGGTGTGCGACCACTGAAGTATTATCCTACCCTAATAGCCCGGTCGTGTGGGATCAAGGAGCCAATATTCTAGGATTTGAGCGGGTAATTGGAATTTGGATTGTTGATGTGCTCAATAGCTCAATATTCAAAGTTCGGTGGAGCAACGGCTTTGTCTCAGAAAATAAAGGTACAAATCACAGCTACACCCACTCATAATTTCGATCCCGTATATCAACGAGGGAAGGGGAATTCCAGAGAAACATTTTGACGCCATCGAATTGAAACGACCGTGGTTCCTTCTCTGAATATCGGATGCTGTCAAAACCGTCGTCTTATCATGAGCGATTCTGTAAACATGTCTGTGTGACAGGCCATCTCGGCAACAAAATGTGTTAAGTCCGGGCTCTGGCCGCCACCATGGAACTCACCTTCAAAGCAACCGACACAGCGATATGCGACAAAGATTGAAGTTTTTCATCAAACACACAATCACTTTGGACAATTCTCACAAGGAGATATTCGTCCACTCGGTCTACTTCTCGTCCTTGCAGAGAGATTTGGAATTGAAAATTCCGAAATTGCTCTGGATGCCAATCCACGAGCTCAATAGTGGATCCTGCGACCACGTTGTTGATTTTCGAGGGAAAAGAATTATCCCAAAAAAATTTGATTGTGGCCACAAAATGTCTTGAAGGAAGGATTTCAAACGGTCATATTGAGCTCCTTTGATATTTGGACAGGACGTTTTGTGTGAGTTTGAATTGGTCCAAAGAAAGGTTCGATGGCGAAGTCGCCCCGAGCAGTCTCTAAATTGCGATCTAGAAAGGATTATTTGACGAGGCAAGTGTGGATCCAGAGCACGTGGAACATATTTAGGAGCCCGTTCATCCCCCTTAAGTGACTCGTATTTGCTCAAGAAGTAGCTTATTGGAGATCGAGCCAGAGAGACAGATTTGTTCAACACTTCAAAGAACATGTCGACAACGGGCAAACAATGAGGCCGCGTGCGGAGCAATAAGAAAAGGATCTCATCAACTTAGTTAGAAGCACACGAAAGAGGCAGTCTAAAAATGAAAATGAAAAATGTACCCTTGTCCCCCGGTCTCACTTCCTCTGCTCTAATTAGTCACAAGGTAAAACTTGTAGAAAGAATGATTGAAAGCTGGCCTTCATGCCAGCTAGTTTGGAATAATGGTTGACTGCTTTTCTTTTCTTTTCTTTTCTTTTCTTGGGTTGCCATTTCCGGACAAACCAATCGCATGGAGGTTTTCCACCAACAACAATACTAATGATAAGAGTGGGACGAATACTACTCCATGGTATTATACTGTTTTTCGCTCCTTTGTTAGGGCTACTTTCGTTAGGTTTTCCCCCATTGTCTTGGGACAGTCTGACGAGGGGATGGCTTGTCAGAGAGAACAAACAAGCAAGGCAAGCAGAAAATCCTACACAATACGCCCATTAAGTCTTCTCATGTGTAATAACCCTCCAAAGGTTGTTCCTTGAAAGAATGAACACTACTTAATGCCTGTTGTGATGGCTTGTCAGACAAAGGGGAGGGGACTTGGACAAGCCCATTTCGAAATGGTACTCCCTTTCCCTCCCCTAGGGATGATGGCTATATTGACCATACCCAAGTAGCTTTCAGATAAACTTCTTTTTTCACGGGTTCGTTTGACAGTTATTGGCATATTCTGTTTTTTTTTTGTATTTTTGTGATAGAGATTATTTCAGCCTCACACGTGAAGTAGAGCTTGGAATCAAATTAATGGAATGAAGAGTTCCTTCAACCACCAAGGTGATGGAATAGCCTGAAAGTAATGGATGGCTTACCTTTCATGGCGAGATCAAATGGGTGGTCGGAATAAGGCTCAATCTTGCTAACGCCTCAGTGGCAGAACACACTTGTTTCACACCAAATTGCACCTCTCCAAGCAAACTCTCGAATCGATGGGCAAGGTTCGGTTCCTCCACCTGAGAATTCGTTCGCAAGAACCTCTGGTGGAACAATTGAAACTGGCTTAAAGAGACACACACATCACTCTGGTATCCCGGGAAACTGAGCCAAGATCGGTGAACAGACTGATAAACAATCACCACCACTTCAGGATGGTCGAGGGGAATTGTTCTTCTTACTTTGGATGTGTGACCACTTAAAGTCACCCAAGAGACCTGGAATTCCTGGCAGTAAAGCTCCTTGGCTCTCTTCACGCGTGAAGCTTTATCATGTGTGAATTGTCAATAAGAGAGATCGGTAGAGAGACTGGGACTTCCATGTCCAAACACGCCCGCAACAATCACTTCCAAACTTGAAAATCCCTTGCCAAGCTCTTTTGGCCAGGTGCCGACGGATCAGAGCTCTGAATGGCGATCCGAGAGTCGACGGCCATGATAATAATGGCGGCGGGGAGAGCGGTGACGATCTTTGACGATGGATCTCCTCGCCTCAATGGCGGCGCAATCCTGAAAGAGGGCGGAGCAACGGTGACGTCACGGCTTACTCAGGCGCCTGGAATGTAGATCAAGAGGAAGGAGAACTTCCACCAAGATAGATAGGAGAAGAGAGGAAGAGAAGGAGGGAATGTGTCCATGTTCAAGTGGGTAGAACGGCAAGTCAGTTTGGGTACTACGGACTGGTCTTGGAAAAGTGGTTGATGGCTAGGGATGGTGGTTGTTGTGCGGAAAAAGCGTATACGTTGATGATGGTGGTCGTGGTGGCTGTGGTGGGAGCTAGAAGGTCTGTGTTAGAAGTGGAAGTAGCACGAGTAGTAGCCAGAATGGTGGTGGTGGTGGTGGTGGTGGTGGTGATAGTGGCATGCATGGGCTTTGGCATTTCATCTTGGGTCGGTCGGTTGGCCAAGGGCAGCTGATCCGCTGGTCTTTTTTGGACCAGGGCAAGTCAGTCAAACTAGGAACGACCAAAAGCTGAGCAAGCAAGCAAGCACTTTAGAGAAAGGGCGATGAGCTGAAGAACACGCAATGATAATCATCATCCAATGCCTGGTTGGAGCTAAGTCAAGCGCGGAAGAAGGACTGGTGTACACATAGTCGTAGTCGTCGTGTTGGTGGTGAATTTGATGGTCGGGGCTACCTACAGATCTCGCAGGCACTCCTTTAAGTCCGTCCTCAGCGGAGCCTTTTTCCGGCTTAGAAAGGCTGAGCTGAAAAGGAGACAGAACAGACGTACTCATACATATCTAGCCCCAAAATTTCTGTAACAAGACCTCAAACATTTTGAAATTGCTTGTGAGATCACGGTCTTTGAAAGAGTACGTTGATTGTTCAAATACTAACTTCATTTATTTCCAACAAACGCAATTCCTCTTTTCCCTACGACTTGGGCTCGTCTAACGGGAAAATGATTATTTTGAATGTGCTTTTCCTTCTCAAAGATCTAACCTTATTGCTATTGGACCTTATGGGTGAATTAGCAAGCCTCGTTGGTCCATTTCTTTCGCCAAGTAGGCCTCAAATCAGAACACGAGCGGAGGAGGGGATAGAGAGATCTTTTCCCCAAAAATTCAACTTGAGAACTCAGTGAAACGTTTGCACATTGTGAACGGAGTTATTCTGCACTACTAGTCAAGCAAGGAGAATATACACACACACACAGATTCCACACTTGGGGGAGGGAGTCGGAACACGACATGGACAAAGACCACCGCCAACAATCACCATCCCTATCATCCCATAATGGGCTGTTTGATCTTGGTCATATCGCTCATCATCAGAAAGACACGTGCTTTCTTGGAAAGCAAATGTCCCCTAAAATGACCGTGACACTGTTTTTTCACTGAATTAATCTTGGACTCTCTCCAGGCAGATCAAGGCAAGGAAAATATGGGATATGTCCTAAATGGCTTTGCCGCCTTGTAGTGACAAAACGAGTGCATGACATTGAATCATGATAAATATGTCATTTGGTCCGGAAGACCAAAATTGAAATTTTGTAGAAGAAGATTCTATTTCTTTGAGAGAAATAGACATTTCGTCACATGGGATCCGATCCTACTTAGTAGATTTTATGAAAATAAGAGTGAATCAAAGTATCAGGGCTGAAAAAATGCTCAAGGACCTTTAATTGAAGAGCATTTTTTCTTATAAATATATCTTGACATGTCACTTGATGAAATATAAAATTAGCCAGTGTTTCAAAAGACAAGGTTCTGAAGAAAGACCGTTCTAGCTCTTGTATTTTATTTTGAGAAATGATAGATTAAGCTTAATTAAACAAATTGCAAAATTTGTTAGCTTGTTTCATTTTACTTTATGGGTAAATATTTATTTTCTTGAATTCGATTTATCTTCTCTCATACGAATGAAAAAATGTAATTCCATTGCGTTCCTTTAGGCTGATCCCTAAAAATAAAATAGAAATTATTTGCAGTCGAAGGATTGGTATTTGTTTTGACCTTAACTGTACGATTGTGTTATGTGATTCGACAAACCATTCCTGGCATTCCAATTCCGTGAATGTCTCTCCAAGTTTGACCAAAATCAGTAGCTTGCACAAGAATTCATATTCTACACTTGTGATTCCTTGATCTCACACGGTTATTCTAAACTGTGTTTCTTAGAAGTTTATCTTTAAAAAACGAAAGTCGGAAAAATCGGAATCGAAATGAATCCACTACCAAACTAAACTTGGCATTCTGCTTCCAGGTTCCAGCTAACACACTTATGGGACTCGTCAATGGGCTTGAAGTTGTTACTTTTTGGCACTGAACCTAGTGAGAGCTCATTATTTGGGGATATTCCTTTTCCCCCTTTTTTATTGTGCTGTGCTCACCCGTTAGTATGAACTGAATGTAGGCTCTTTCCATGAATCGTGTCTGGATGTATTCCGACTATAGAGCTGCATTGTGTACAACGCCGGGGTCGGCTTCTTTGGGGCACAAAGTAACAACTTCGGTAGTGTACGTTCGTAGTCATTCAACAAACATGAAGGAATTTGAAAACCAGTGTTCGACAAAGACCATCGGCAAACCATTTGTTAAGTGGGTAGCTTTTGAATCACTCTCGACTCGAGTTTGGTCAGCCTCTGTACGGATTTCTAAGGGAGAAATAAATTAGTCTCATTCAAAGAAACTCATGGAAAGCACATGTTCAAGCATCTCTGAGTATTTTATCTCCTTGTTCTCAAAGGGGACAATCCGGTATTTGTGACCGTTTGTGTGGCGGGCTTTAATTAGGAAGACGATGTTGATGAAGCAACAAATTCCATGACAAATACTGTATGTATCGGTAAGGACAAAGACATTCCAAGACCATGCGATCCATCCTTCTTTGACCCGAGATCTCTCGTGGTACATCGAACCCAGGATATTAAATCCTTTCACAGTGATTGTCAATATGCGCCAAACCCAAAGATCTTAATCCGCAACTTTGAAAACAAAACGGAAAAACGTTACCGCAGATCCATGGACATCCTTGAGCTCGTTGAATGTTCTCAATTTTCTGCCCAGTCGAGAAAACCGAACCAATCAATTGGAAAGAACTCTCACCACCCCTCCAGACGGAAGAAAATTAGGTTCGGAGGGTCGAAGACTCCATGGAATGAGTCATTGGTGTTATCTTAAGGGAATTCCAATCATTTTCCCGCCTTAAACCACCAATACGGTTTATAAGATTTCCAATTCCTTGCTTTTTGTGCTCTGGCTTGTAACACTAGTTCCCTCTTCACGGTACACATTGCTTGCCCTGTCAGTGGATCGAGCTAATGGGAACCTTGACGAATTGAATCGGAATGGGTACAAGTGGGATGTATGTGTAACTCTCGAGGGCTTTTTTGCCATTGATTCGTCCCCTCAAGAACTCTGTCTAGGAACAACAACCACGTTGGGTTTCCTCTGTGGAGATCAAGAGCCCTCCAGTTGTTGCAATGATAATCATATCATTCACGAGAAGCGGTTTTTTTTATCGTACAACAGTAAGGGACACGATTCCAACAGATGCAAAAGTTCCGGCGAAAGTCGAAGATGACTGGAACATTTGCACCAAAAACGAGGGGCTCTTTGAGTTCATGGAGGAACAGTTTGAACAAATTTAAGACATTTTTAGACGAGAAGTAGTTTGAAAGGACAATTAAAGTTAAATACCAGGCACTCAGATTTAGTAATCGCGCCGGGGCCATGCCCTCAAAAGCGTTAATAATTGATTACTTTTTGGAGTTGAAAACTCATTGGCGCGGTTAATTGATAAGGATGGCATTGTTGCCTTGGATGCCTTGATGCTTGGTTGGTTGGCTGAATGGATGGACAAAAACCAAAGAGAGAGAGATTGAAGCGAAGTTACCAACCTTTCTAGAAGGATGCCTCACTTTTGTACGAGGTTGTTCCAGTATCCGTATGTATAAGTGTAGACGATAGGCACTCACAAAAAGTCTGGGAGATTGACGGTTGTCAACCCACCGTTCATTTACAGGCCCAATCGCAAATTTGGCTCAGCCTCCAAAGATCTAGTCGCCAGTGCAAATGATTTCAAAGGCCTTAATGGTCGACTGGTATTTGAGAGATAGCCGTCAAAACCCTTTTAATCTGGAATGGGAGGGAGATACGTTTAAACTGGTTATATGAAACCCTCTATCCAATATGCAGAAGCGTTTTTGCCGTCGGACCATCTTTTGGCCGAGTTTTGGCCCGAATTAGTAGTGACCTTAATTCAACACTTTCTTTAAGTACTGCATCCCGTTTCTGCCTTTTAATATACTCTGAGTGTTTTCAGGACAAAATTACACCTAATGGCACCTGAAAACTGAACGAACTTGTAAGGAGGATAATGAGAGGCGGATCCTGAGTAAAGGGCGACGAGAACCAATGGAAACTCAGACGAGTGTGTCTAATTTCTCGTGACGTCTGATTGTACGCGGAGCAAGCTCTTCAGCTGGGTCAACTCCCATACTCTAGCCACAAAATTCACTTCAAGTGGTCATGATAAGCAAGTCTAAATTCTAATGAAAAGTTACATTCATAGAGACAAATACCAAAAACACAAAACTGGAATGTGTGAACACATTTTGAAGCGAAACATACTCCATTAGCACGTCTGCATGTTACGTAATCGTGCTAACTTGTCACCTGAATTTTAACTAAGCGACAAAAACAGTGCGAAAGTTTGCATCCCTCATTAACAAAACTTAGTTTAAAGCATGCCAGGTCCTATTTGAAGGATGTCTGATTATGCCTGGAAGCACTTTCCCAATATGAAGTGACGCTCATTAAAATCTCTAGCATTCCTTCTGGCTCAATTCCACCTCTAAATGAAGGATCACATGAGTGAATCCAACTCATTCAACGATTCATTGGAGGGAGAGAGGGAGAAAAATGGTCCCACTGAGTATCGCACATTCCCTCGTCATCTCCAGCATCATCAGTTCAACAATTGTCATCATGGCTTGAGGATGAGTTTTTGTCCGATTGGTCATAGAATAAAAGACAACGAACGAGAAGAAGCCAGCGGTAGTAGCACAATCATCATCTTCTTCGTCATTATCATCATCATCGTCATCATCATCAGCAGCATTCACGACTGGAATTATGAACTTGGCCAGATGGACAGATTGAGATCTTTCTCTTCTATTGGTTTACCACCCAGGGTGTGGGAAAGCACTCCATTAAGACTAATTACCTCAAAATCGCCCAACATGAGCATGACAGGCTTGGATCTCGAGTTTCAAATCAACATCAATGTGCTATGCAGATGAATTCAACAATCTGTTGGAGAGCCCGAGAAGCTAGTACTTTGGTCAATAATGAATTTGAGTGACAAATTGTATCTAGGACTCTACAAGAACAAGCATGGAAAGCATTAAAACGGTGCAATTTGTTTTGGCTTTTTCTAGTTATGAGATCCATCGTGAATAAAGACGACGATGATGATTCATGGAACTTGAGTCACGATGAGTGAAACTCGGATCCCTTTTCTCTAACCCTTGCTTTCGTCACTCCATCAAGCAAACGAGTCTCTCGTCCCGAGATCATGAATCTTCATTAACTTTTTTTTCTTGACTGCATCCTTTTTATTTCTTTTCTCTTTTATGGATGGCCCTCCTTTCTTTTGGTTCGCTTTGATACGGAGATTGTCGCAGTCGAGGAGGAATCTCCCTTCGACATCCTACAAGTATATATACACTATACACGCAGTATACAATGATTATAGTCCAAAGTAGAGGAGACCTGGGTGCATCCCTAGGCGAGGAAGATGATCTATCAAACTAACAGATGAATGACTACCTCTCCGAGGAGTCCGTAATACATCACCTCCTAAAAGAGAAACACTTCTTTATAATGTAAATATGATCAAATGTAAATACGCGCTCATCCACCCAGGGATCTCTCTCGAGATCCCAACGTTCTGATCTTCCTGTCTTTCTCTCTTTCATTCTTTCTTTCTTTTCCGCCTCCTTCTTCTTCTTCTTATCTTCGCATGAGAGATGAAGAGAGCGAATGATGATCGGGGTAGCGGTAAGAGTCGATCAAAAGCGCATCAAAGATCAAACAACGCTGAATACAATGGTTTGTTGGATATCATGCTCCATCTAATACGGGAGCCACCCAGAATTGAGCGATACCACTTGACTGATTGAAGAAATGAAGTTACCAGTCGAATTTGACATTAAAACAATGTGGAGTGAACTTAGGAATGTAAATATAGTTGGCAACAACAAATTTTAATAAACCTAAGACTTGAAATATCCTTATTTATGAATAAGGCCAGCTGAATATAAAACTTCGTGGCTAATTATTTTCTAATTATTTGTAAAACACTGATTGGTGAAACAAAAATTTAGATCTGTTGGCTTTTTTTGATTACAAACCATCAATAATTTTCAAAGCTACCAATCTACACAAGAAAAACTCAAAAACTGATCAAACAAGTCCAAGCCTTGACTGTCTGTGTTTTTTTTATCATTTATGGTTTAATTGCTTAACCGAACATGGGGCTGTTTCTCCTTCACTTGAACACTGCATTTCATTTAATGCATATTTGGCGTTGATGTATATTGGGGGACCAAAAAGCTTTTAGCGGAGACCGAAAGTAACAGGTTAAAAATAAACAAAATAATTTAAACTAAAGTTTCAATTCTTCTTGGAGTTAAAGAAGGCAAACACTTTTTTCAGTTCTGATGCTCCCCCGCTTCACAAGTTTTTCCACAAAAAGTCGACTTGTCCCTCAAACTTCATTCTCTATGGTGAATATCTGCTTTCGCTTTCAGTAGGCATGACGAAACCGAAAATCTCTTTAGGTCCAGCACCAATGTTGACTACTAAGGCCCGGAATTATATTTTTTTATCAAATATTTCTCGATTTTTTACTATTTTGGCAGTTTTGAGGAGAGGTCAAATATTTTCTTGATTTTTGGAGCAGAAAAATATACTTCAGGAAGATTTGAGCAAAATTAATGAATGGTCAATGCATAACAAGGATTAACCAAAACGAACCAAATACATCAAAGTGGCTACAAAAGGGCATTTGTACTAACACCATCATTACTGGCAATAGGTAAAAAACTGCGCCATTTATTGAAGCAAACCTAAAATTATTTTGTTTTATCAGTTAGGTGTAAAGTGTGCCTCCAAAAACGACCCATTACATTAAAATTACCAAAAATATATTGGATAAATTGGCGCACAAATACGAACTTACCAAATAATGGCGTAGTGAAAAAATATTCTATATGAGATGTCCGGCTTGTTTTTCAAATATTTTGGCCTTTTGAAGAAAATACATATTTAATATTTAGTCACTTTTTAGCAAATATTTTTCCGGGCCCTATTGATTACTGAATATAGAAATGGAAAACCATCATAAATTGCAAAAAAAATGAGACTAGTTTGGTTTGTTTAGTGCCTCTTGTCCAAAAGAGTGCCAACAGGAATCTCAAAAAAACTAAGGAGCACTTGAACAGGTCTGAGCACTACCATAGGTAAAGATATCTCAGTTTTGATGGCGCCCAAAAGCACCCTCTGGAAGGGATTACCTAAAGTTTTTCTTGAAAGCAGAGCTTCATGATGAGGCTCGTAGAGTGCGTTGCGTTGTGTGTAACGTAAATATCCTTGTGTTTGCGTCTCAGAGTCAATCGAGAAAATACAGCCTGAGTCATCTAGAGGTCACGGATCAAACTACTGTCGCTGTAGTCTGCCTGTTTAGCTAGAACTGAGTAGTCTGGGGCTTGGTCTTCGCTAAATACATATTAATGTGAGCTGCACTCACACGCTACTTTGAGCTGTCTACAACCTCCAATTTGGTCGATAATATTCTAAGAATTATTTCCAAAGGAAAAGAGACTAGTTGGGAGAAGATTGGTTGTTAATCGTTCAAATATATTCTTCCATCACGGAAATATGTTATTTGATATGTTTAACGGTGAATTCAACTACAATTTAAATTACAAAGTCCGCCTAAAAATGAATAGTAGTAGAGTGTACTAAAAAGGGCTCTGAACTTACAGAGCAAGTGAAGAGAGAAGACCCTTCAAAACTTATCATGAATATTGCAATTTTCGAAAGATTTTTTCAAATTTGCAGCTTCAGAATTATATCGTTATGTTAAGGAAAAGTTTTTTTCTGCATTTCCCTGTTAAAACAGCCCTGGCGTATGGGAGAAGGAGAGGAGGGCAAAATTTTGAGTTGGGATCCCAGCAAGTCTCGCTTTTAAGGATTAACCAATACAAAACTAAGAGTCAATGAGCCTCAATCACACCTGAAACGGACACTGTTTTTGGTAGTAAAACGCAAGTCTTCTTACACTCAGCCCCGGCGACTCTGTTAAACTCTGCTATGCCAAAGCCTTTTAGCAGCCAAATTTAACTCTTCATATCGAGGTTCGAAAAGATTTTCGAATTTACTGCCACAGTTTTCATCATTTGACTATTTCCTTCCGTCTAAAAAACAATATATGGAGTATTTCGAACATCGATCTCTCCAGAAGTTCGAGCCCTTGTATCAACACCAGAGCATCAATCAGATTTTGAATGGCAGTCCGAAGTTATTTCAAGATTCGTTTCACCTTCTTTAGTCAGCTCCATCGAGGGTAGATTCAATGTGAGTCTTCACTCTCAGTCAGCCATTCAAAAGACGGCTGAAGAGCTATCCGTTCAACGCCTCTGGTACCATGTTAAACTCCATACAGAGTTAGCTAGAGGCCACTCTCTCTTTCTCTCGTTCCATTTTGCCATCATTGGCCACTGGGGTGGAAGAAACGTGATTAAAAGGGAATAAGGAATCAAATTAACTCGCAGGACTCGACTCGTTGGGTGCTTAATAAATGTAACGATACGCCAAGAGAATTTAAGACAGAGTTGACAAGTAATGAGTTTGACTCACTGTTCATTAAACAACGAATGCAAATATGAATCATCCCAGCTATTTCATTGGAACATTTCGTTTGGGATTTCTGTAAAAGGCAGGAACATTTTCTTCTTCGCAGTTTGAAGGAGAGATTGGCTTGCAATCGGAACTGGAAAGGTTAGATGAAGAAGAGACTGTCTGAGATCGTGAAAGTATTTGATTCCAATCTAAGGTTCGAACCTCGGATATCTGCTCATCATCGGCTCCTAAATCGATTAAAATCGAGTCAGATTCAGCCTTTGAAGGACGATCAGATGTAATTTCCTTTGTTAAATCGAGTAATTTTTGGCCAGGAATCAAGCCAAGGGGAATTGATGACCAGTCGATTCGTGAGCCAGCTTTTCTCCAAGTCTTAGTCCCATTGTTTTGCTCTGAAGTATCCATGGAACAAGCATCGCTAAGGCCGTTTTCAACACTCGCTAAAGAATTTAGATTCATAATTTCGTACTTAGCGGGAAGGTTCGTGTTCCCCACAGATTGGCCTAAATGGATTTTCATCAGTTGGATCACTTTGGCCTCGGTGGAAGTGGAAAGCATTGGAGTCCGGAGCCGCAGAAGGCATTTTAGCACGCTCAAAATGAATGGAGTTGGTTCCATGAGACAAGTGTCTACGATGTCATTGTACTTCGGGTTCGATTGAACGACCTTGAGGTCAAGTAATGCAAATTGCGTGGTTGTGTCTGGCAATTGAGGAACTATTTTCTTTTGTTTCTTCTTCTTTTTGCTTGATTTTTCGCCTTTTTTCGAAGGGAGAACAACATGTGAACTTTCCGAGCAAATCAAACGAATCCAAGCTTGAGCCAGAGCTGAGTGTTTTGGAGAAATATCTTTTGAACTCCCATATAGGATCAGGCGTTCTAGCAATAAAGTGATATGATGGTATTGGCTAAGAAGCTTCAAAATATCCCACCACTGCATTTCCAAGTTCTTAGGCATGATACGAGATTCATCGTCGTCCTCGGTCTCTTTCAAAGTGTCCATCATTTCGTTTGAAGGGAATAATAGCTCGTCTTCAATTAGACTGGTAACCAGGGCATCAGCCACAAAATCTCGATTAAACTCATCGGTCGAGGACAAAACTCGAATCAGTTCATCTTTGATTCTCATCACGGCGTCCTTCACCCCGATCGCATCGATACTTTGAGTCACGCGTTGGCGTTTGGGCCCTAGTTTGTGGAAATGAAAATGGTCCCACAACTCTGTCACATGCTCGTACAACTCTGTTTGCTCTCTGAGTTGACCCAAATTAGCGGTGCCCCAAATGGCGTAGAGTCGCAAGTAACCGTAACAATCCAAAAGTTTATGCAACTTTTGATATTCACGCGAATGTCGAATGTCATCTTTCTTCTTGATCGATTGGGACAGATGGTTGAATTCGGGTTGCCAATAATTGCGCAGGGTCCAAATCATGGCACATTGAAGACCTTGGAGCAATTGACTGGTATTGGGCATTCGACCATGAGTGGTTTCGTGGCGAAGGTCTACGATCCACACGGGCAAACCCAAGACTCGTGCCATGTCATGATAATGAGTCAGACCTAAACGTCGATCGGCCCATTGTGATAGCACATTGAGGACTCGATTCAAAGCTCCACCCATGGATAAAGTCAACACGGACTGAGCAGCCTCGGATGTGGGTCGGTGATCATCTATTTCTAGGAGAATCGGCATGATGTACAAAGTCATTTCCACACCTGAAAAAACGGCGATTAAAAAAGGAAACATAAATACGCCTTTAGGGTGTTACGGTTTACCCATAGGCAAACGTTCCACGGTTTTGGACCATCGCTGAATGATTCGCAAAGCCCAGGACCAATGGGCCGATTTCAGGCATAAAATGGATTCGGCCACACTCATCCATTCCTGATCCGAAATCCACGGTGTAATTTGAAGACTCTCATGAGCCGGGTGACGGGACCAATCCTTGTATTTGACTTTCATATCCGCTGATGGCGTCTTCAAAAAGCTTTGTATCTCACTTGGCACTTAAATGTTAAAACGCTGAAATGGGTGAATTCGAGGGAGATTCGGATCGATCCGAGAAGACACATGGTTATGTTGACATCAACAGCAGCCAGCGTGACGGAAACCTTGAGAAGGAAGATCAGTAACTCAAATTTTTGCTCAGCCAAATCACTTCACGAAGCTAAACATGAAATGTTTACAAGCGACAAAAGGTCATAAAATATCTCAATGTTTTAATTACTCAACGTAAACCTCACAAAAAATGCATTTATCCCCGATAAATGAAAACCACTTTCTCGCTCAACTTAAGACCCGTAAAAGGACCCTCTTAGAGATATGAAATGGGGTGAGGATTTCAAAAAAGATTTCTCGGCTGCGCTAACAAGCTTACACTTTCAATTGGGCTAATTCTGGAGCATTAGAAACGATTGTGAATAATTTTATTCGAACACCAACACGAAGCAATTCAAGATGAATCTTCGGAATCCGTGGTCTCTTCTTTCTTATTTCCCTTGAACTTTCGCTTCCTTGGGTTGGATTTGAGTTGGCATTCAACCGGGGTATTCGGACAGTTCGGCTTGGCTTCAGGAAGAGCATTGCCCGTGAAGTTTGACATTGACTTGTTAAAAAGTTCGACGTGTTCAATGATAGATGAAACATTTTCATAAGGTTCGTCGGACGCTAATTGGGTCTGCCATTCGGCCACAAGAGCAAGAGCGCGCTTTCGCTTGGCAGTTTTATCCTGAAAGACATCGAAAGTTTTTTTTTTTAAATATCGAGTTAGAAAAATAACGAGAAGAAATGGTAAAGTAACAACGAACTTACGTTCATTTCTTGACTAAGCTTTGAAGAGGTTGGACCGCCCCGTTTCTTCACATACGCATTTTCCCAGTTTCTTAGGTGAGCCATGGTGATGAGTTGATGCTCCATATTCTCAGTGACATTGTCTCGAGAAAATCGCTCCATAACTTGGGACTTGGGAACACCGGCTTGCAGTAAGGCAATGATGTAGTTTTTCGAGACTTGTGAAATCCGTTGATTAACGCCCTCTAATTCATGGCAATGGGTCATGCAGCCATACACTTGCACGACTTGATGCCGGTTTCGGCAAATGACCCCCTCCTGCCTCTCGGATTCCGAACACTGACATGAATCCCTCTTATTGATAATGAATTTGGCCGTGCACGGATAATACGGGACGGTTCTCTTCTTTCGGGTAATGGGCAGGGACGCCTGTTCTGCTGTTGACTGATTTTTGTTTCTGTTGCCCCTCTCCTTGTGACGGCAATTATATACGAAATAAGTCCGATTTTTCTTATTGGTTTTGATAATGAACATCCTGTCCAGCTCACGGTCCTGAACCCATTGAAAAGCTTGCTCCATGGACTGGAACACCTCTTGAATCATCTGATGCTCATGATTGGAGTCGGAGCAAGGTGGTCTGTGGCTTAGCGGATTCTTCTGATGAAATCGGAGACCGTCCAATTTGGCGTACACCGCTTTACAATTTGAGCAATGGTAATCTGAAAGTGGACAAGAGTTTTTATAATTCTTAATGAAATAACATTATTATTAACAATTTATAAACAGAGTGCTTTAACAATGATTAAGAAATCCCAAACCACCTTCAGGCGTTACCTGTATATATTAATTTTGACATTCCGTCTGTAATTTTTGGATTCCCTAAAAGCGAATTAGGTTTTGGGGTTTTGTATTTTTGTTTAGATCAGCTGTTCATACCAGTGCTTCCAGGTCCCATGGTGAAAAATATGCCAGAACGCCCTTGTCCCAGTTAAGGTGAAAATATGCCAGATTAGGGGCTCAGAATATGCCAGATATATACCAGATTTCAAGAACGTAGTTTTTGGAAAACTCGCCAATCTAAGCACATGTTATGATTTTTAGGCATTTTTGGAAAAATATAAAGAAAAAGGACTTAAAAAAGGTTCCTAATTTTACAATCGTAAAAAAAAGAATTCAGAGAAAACGCAGTAATTTACTTTAATAAAAAAGGAAATAACAGAAATACAGTCGAATCTCGATATAAGAAATCTCAGTTTAAGAAATTTTCGCGATATAAGAAACTTTTCCGTGGTGACCAAAATTTTACTGCATAAGTATTCTCGATGTAAGAAATTTTCCATTTTTCCTCAATCTCGATATAAGAAACATTTTCCGAGTTTTGGCCTATTTCTCTTAGAAACAAAAACAAAATAAAACTAAGCATTTCTAAAAGGATCGACGCAGTGCTTCCATATTTTACGCTTTGGCGCAAACTTTGCGTTTTTTAGGGTGCCTTTTGCGCACTTTTACGGGCTCTCGCGCCTTGCGCCTCTTTTGAAAAAACAACTTGTCCTTTTCTCTGGACAATAAAGCAAGAGATGAATCTGATAGGTTGCGTAGTCGAATTCTCATAAAGTTCCGCCCCTTTACTATCACAGCGAGAAATCCAGTTTTTAACTTGATTTCTTACAAATCCGTTTGGTCCCAAATCTCTTCCACATTGAATCCAATCTCAAAAATCACCAAAGCAGCTAACTTCAATATCCCAACAAACTGTAAACGTTCTGCTTTTATGTTTTCTGACCTACAAAAGCACATTCAAGTTGCAAAATAAATACATCAAATGGACAAACAAACGTTTTTATTGGTTTTCTCAACCATCTTAACATAATATAGATCCCGTAAAAAGGTACAATGAAAATAAACAAACACGTCGAGAAAATATCGTTTGCCTTGAAATAAAAAGAAATTAAATGTGGGAAGTTCAAAACTAAAGCAAAAATAAGACTACTAGACATAAGCAAAGGTGAGTTAGTTGGTTGGCTTGTTACGTTTGCAAGGGAAAAACGAACGATTCAGAACTGGATGCGTTCTTTTTCTTTCCAAACCAGGAAAACTTGACGGATTCTTGACACTTGGAATTCTGTCAATCGCAGATTTCACAGATTCGATCAAACTCATCTTGTACTTTGGTTCAACGTCTGCCGAGCTAATGACGTCTTGAATATCCTGAACTTTTTCTCTCAGCTTGGTGTGTGGATCTTCCATTGTTTGTCCAAGACGGGATACATCAATTTCCTAAAAACAATGATTTTTAGAAAATATGTTATGCTGTAAAAACAGTACAACTGTACCTCTGATTGGTCTTTGTCGTTTTGGATGACCATGTCCACTGCTGTCATGGCTCTTAAGCCCGCTGAACTTTCGATGACATCTCCAACTTCTTGATCTGCAGCTTTACCACTTTCCTCATTGGCAGAATCCGTGACCCCCAACGCAGCTAACACATGGGAATGCTTGCAGAAGTTTCTAAAATGTCAAAAAATGATATTTGATGTATTCATTTTGCAACTTGAATGTGCTTTTGTAGGTCAGAAAACATAAAAGCAGAACGTTTACAGTTTGTTGGGATATTGAAGTTAACTGCTTAGCTGATTTTTGAGATTGGATTCAATGTGGAAGAGATTTGGGACCAAACGGATTTGTAAGAAATCAAGTAAAAAACCGTGGATTTCTCGCTGTGATAGTAAAGGGGCGGAACTTTATGAGAATTCGACTACGCAACCTATCAGATTCCTCTCTTGCTTTATTGTCCAGACATTCTCGACCGTTTGTTGCGGAGCAACTGAGCGTTTTAAATATTTGATCGAGCGCAGAACAGGAAAGAACAGAATCACCAGAAAAGGGCGGCGCAACACTACGGAGCACAAAATCAACAACCTTTTTCTCTCTGTGCTTATATAAATACTGGATACGAACTCGCGGAATTTCTCCGTCACGCAACCTCCGGTATGAGGCCGACAAACAAGAAGTTTGTTCGTAAACAAGAAATACAAACGACCATGTTGGGAGCGGAAAATCAAACGGAAATCGACCAAAATTCCAAAAGATAGTGCGCCAATCGGTATTCCCTGTGTTTCAAGCGGGTCCAGCCAAGTCCTAGCCTTGGCAAAAGTCAACGCCATGCCCAAAAATCAGTCCAATGTTGGTGTTTCAAAGACATCCAAGTTCAGCCATGAACGAGTGAATGAAAGAGTGAATAATTAATTGATGGATGACATCAAGTGCGAATGAACCCGCAAGGTGTCTTTTCTACAATATGACAGTCAAGTGATCAAATGAAATCTGATGACTAGGTTACGTGCTAGAACCTTTGGAAGTGATAGCCCAAACTAAAGCTAATAGAACGAATATAGACCTGAATCCGAGCGCAAATTCCTCGTGAAAAAGGATAAAGAACCAACTTTCGCCCGTACCAAAACGGGGAGTTTCTTTACGCACATCCAATACACAACTTGAACAACAAAAAATATCTTACGATTACTTGAATTATCAACAACAAAATAACGTTTTTTTCCGAGCCCATCTATTATCTGAGTTGAACGTCTTATTAGTATCTTTGAACTTACAATTGAACTCATCCATCAATATTTAAGTTATTATCCTGAACTTAATTAACACATGCCAAACTTTGTATGAAATCAAGGTTGTTATAGGTTGTGTCAACTTGGCATAACTTAATGTTCTATAAATGATAGTCCTTTTTCGAATTTCCTTTTTTGTATGGTTGTCTTTTAGTTCAGGATAATAAGGACAGGTAAGATATTCTTAAGTTGTTCAAGTTGTGTGATGGATGAGTGCGATAAAACTCCCCGTTTTGATCCGGGTGAGAGTATGTGGGAGAAAGTTGGTTCTTAATCCCTTTTCAAGAGGAAGGTCCATATAGAGCAAAGAAAGAAGAAGTCCTCAACATCACTAATTCGATCAAATGAAGAACAAATTAAGATGACTTTGAAACCTATCAGGTGGACCTACTAGCAATGGATGGGCTCAATATTTTGATCTGCCTTTCGAGTCAGTCAGCCCAAATTGGTGATCTGACATAGACTGTCAGACCCGGATTACATGGACCCTCTCAAAGTCTTTAGAATGAAATGCTCCCATCAAGATTGAATTGTGTGATTTTTTTCATTCAATCTGATTGTTAATTCCTGGACAAGGGGATCTAAGAAGATCAATCAAACCTTTTCAAGCCTGTAGAGCCTTTCCCTGCAATGATAAGACAGGATCCTCAGGTCCTGAAGGACCCTTAGCCCCAGTCCTGCGTGGTCCTGACCTTCTTGAGCTCCAAGACTTGAAAAATTTGCAATCAAATCCACAATCAAGGATTTAATCCTCATGTTTTTCACTCATTTTGTCTCAAGGACGTTGTGATTGCCTTTGTTCCTATTCTAATCCGGATCAGATGGCTGATCTGATCCAGAATCGTCAAAAGTGCCTTTCAATAGTTATAGCCAACAACATCTCCGACTTGGACTCCATCTTCTTTCAAAATGAGATCATTCTTGCTTGTTCTTTCATTTTCCTATGGAAATGGTTCCTGCGTTGTGGAGGTGTTGAAGACGATGGAAGAGAAGTAACACTCCAGATACCACCACAGATACTTTTGTTTAGCATTGTTTCACTGAAGTTGGACTAATGGGTGAAGCAAGATTCCATCTACGTATTTTCCTCATTGTTACGAGGACCAAAATCCTTTGGAGAGCTGAATGTCATGAGACGAGTAAAAAGAGTGCTGGGACCACTAAAATCAAGGTGAAAAACATCCGGTCCTTAAATATTAACACAAGAAGTTTGCGTGAATTCTTTCAAGACGCATGTTCAACAGTTTTAGCCGTTAATAAGGAATAAATGACGTTGTGTCAAAATATAGCCTCGGCCTCATACCATTTTTTCAAAAATCGGAGTTCGTGTCCACCCCTTTCAGGGGTTCCTGGCTTATCCAATTAAATGTCTACGCAGCTCCATGCACTATCTGCATGGCTCAAATAAAGATTTTCAAGAACCCAAACATCGCCCATATTGTATATAGACATCATGAACCAAACAACGATTTTCAAAAACTAAAATACCTTAGAAATAACTTCTTAAGGTCAAGAATAAAAGTTTTTGCCCAATTTCCATCAAATTAAGCAAACAATGAATCAGATCATTTGAAAATAGGATTTAAGTTGCTTTACAGTCATTAACCCTACTACTACACATTTTGAAATGTAGAAAATAAATGAAGAAACGAAATGACTCGGAATTTCGTTGTGTCCAAAAATACATGGTGCAAAGAGGCAATGATCTTCCTAAGAATATTTAGATTCTTAGGAATATTTTTAGGTTCTTAGGATAACAGAAGGGTCTTAAAAATGTCATTATAATTACTGGAAATGCTGTCAGAGGTCAAGTAGGAGTTACTTATTTTTCAGAAAATGGCACCTCACCCATTTTACTATTTTTGTATTTTTTACGTCTTGTCATGATTATAGAATGATTATGTCCCATAGACTCAACATTCTTAACAAAATTTCTATTAGTTCAAATCAAAACAATGGGTTATCTTCAATCATATATCTAATTCAACAATCCCAGTAAAAAATACCTTTATTTGGTACACAATTCACGGGCATTTTTATTAAATTTAAACTTCTTTAGCTTTGGGGCTCCGCTTCGGCATTTTGATTGGCTGTATCAGTGGGTTCTTTGAAAGCTTCAACATGTTGAATGAGGGCCTCAATACCGTCACACAACTCTGTCGAGGTCAATCGGGCCTGCCAATTAGATACAATTTCAAGGGCCTTCTTTTGTCGGACAATCAAATTCTAAAAATGATAAATTCCATTCTGTTAACCCTTTGAATAAATCTCAAGTTTTTCTCATGACTTACATCGGCCAATTTGGGGCGCCACTCTGAGGGCGGCTGCGGAATTGGATTTCTTGGTTCGGAGAACGGTTGGGAGATTATTTTAGGGCTCGGTTCCAAGATCGGTTGGGGGATTATTTTTGGGCTCAGTTCCAACGACGGTTGGGAGATTGGGTTGCTTGGTTCCGAAGGTGACTGGAGTATTGTTTTTTTCGGTCTCTTGATGTGAAATTTTTCCCAGTTTCTCAGATGATTCATGGTGATGAGTTGTTGATCAGGATTGTCGGCCACTTTCTCCCGGCAATATCGTTCCATTATCTTGCGTTTGGGAATACCTTCTCTGAGCAAGGCAACCACATAGTTTTTGGTGATTGTAGAAATCCGTTGATTGATGATCTCAATTTCATGGCAATGGGTCAGGCACCCGTATACCCGAATTCGTGTTGCTCGATTCAGGCATTCGATGCCATCGCGTTCGGATTCGGGACATTGACACATAACCGCTTTAAACATGGTGAATTGGGCGTTACAAGGATAGAACGGCAGTGATCTGACTTGTCTTATCTTTGGTAGGCGTGATTCATCTTTTTGACACGTGCGATGGCGACAAAAATAGGTGTAGTAGTTATCGGGTTTGGATCTTTTAACTCGGAACATCTTGTCCAATTCACGGGTTCGAAACCAATCAAAGGCACTTTCGAAGGACTCGAACACCTCTTTGATAATCAAATGCTCATGGGTTTGGTCCGAGCATGGAAGTTTGTGATATTTAGACTCGTTTTTCTAGGGTCAACCTTTCTTTGAACGGACTTGAGTTGTGCAAGTAACAAGAAGATGAAAGAGCCTTTTCTTTTCTTCACATGAGCAACAACCGAACATAACCTAACTGTCACGACTTATCAGCTTGTTGACTTTTAGAGCTTTTTATTGCTAACCTTGAACGTTTCTTTTAGAGCTTTGCGATTTCTTCAATTCAAGTCCGTTCAAATTCCATATCTAGAGCGCTCAGAAATATTTTTTTTTGCTGTTGAGCAAAAATTCTAGACGTTTCGAGGAGTAACGTCAGTGGGCGATCCCGAGCGTCAACCATGAGCTACCCACCCTTTGCTATGAAACGTCTGGGATATCTGCTCCAAAGCGAAAAAAAAAATCCCTCGCTCTACACGATATTACCATTTTCTTGTGGACTCGCAGGCTGTTGCGATATCTAAAAACTGATTGACATTCCCCACAATGGAAATCTGAAAGGAACCTCATCATACAACATCAATCGTCAGTCACAAAAATACATTCAGACATTGATCAACTATTAGTACCTTTGGGCAAGCGCCTCTTGTTACTGTTTGGAAATTCAGGTTCGATTTCCATCTCTGCCACGATCATACTAGATCACAATCATTCATTTATTTACTTCCTTCTGAGATGACCAGTGCTGCCAAGTTTGAAATCATTTAAAAATGGCCATCTCAAAATAAACCATAAAGTTAAACTTGTGTCCCTGCAGACCGTTAAACAGTCTCAAATTTCAAAATGCTAGTTTTAAAGTACAATATAAATAAGTTTCAGAATATATTTGTTTGCTTTTTAGAGGCCGAAACAATGTGAACAATGAACCAAGGCAGAATCAGATTCCATATGGCTTGCTTGATCAAGTTTAACTTGCGATATTGTGGTAGCCCTGTTTTTGCGAGTACAAAACACAACAACAAAAAACAGGCGTATCAGCTAGTCGGCTGCTGGCGATTTTGACGTTTGCCGATGAAAAAAATGGCGAAATAGGCTGATCTGGCGACAAATCTGGCGATTTTCATAAAACTGACGAAATATAAGCGAATTTGGCCATATGTTTGGTGGGATTGGGAAATTTGGCTAAAGATTTGGCGAAATTGGCAAGTTTTGGTGATAAGCCACAGTAATTTTGGCTGCGAAAAAAACCGAAATTGAACTCAGCAGACTTATGTCGATGCAAAATTGATTTTTGAAATTAATCAAATTTAGCAAAATTTGTAAAACTTAAAATTGAGTTAGAGGCTTTTAGATTAAAAAATCGGTAATGGTGACAAAAGGAGGTCCGGACGAAATAACAAACCAGTGCTGCCAGAATTTTTCAAACCAGTCGTGCCAAAAAACATCAACAAAAAGGCCAGATTTGATTCGACAGAAGCAAATTGTGTTATGCCATGATTAGCTCTTGAGCAAACAAATGTGGAAACCAAAATAATGATGTAAAGCTATTCAGACGTTCTAAATTTACCCCAAGGAATGAATGTGAGATTAAAAATACTGATGAATAATGTGGAACCAGGAAACCGAGAATTTGGTAATCAAGAATTTTTGTTTGGGCAATGGCTAAAGATGTTTTTGTTTCTGCTTTGAGAGTAGATGTTTTAATGAGAAACAGTGTTATCCATGGCATTTGCCATTTTGCAATTTACACTATTGACTTGGAAATACCTGGCAGTGCTGCATTGTTGTTCATTCATCCGGACCTCACATCGTCACCATTACCAGAAAAGCTTTGATAGTTTTGTTAAACTTCATTGTTTCTCGTGCAGGTTTGCCTTTGGCATTGGTAGGCAAAACTGAAACCACGATTTTGGTCAAATTTTTGGCCAAAAGCTTTTTTGTTCCACTATTTTGTTGTTAGCACGTTTTGGTTTTACACTACTATTTTGGACATGAAATAGTGCAATTGCTATCTTTTGGTAAAAATACTGGGCAATGGGCATGGCACCACAAATGAAAAATGAATATTTTGTGTTGCTTGAGTGGTATCTTTACACTTTGTAAAAGCTTCAGTGAAAATAGGTCAAAAATTTACAAACCCAATCTCATTACTTTTTCTCATTGAATGTTCTTAATTCATTTAAAATTTCCAGCGGTTGAAAAAAAAAAATTTCAACTTTAAGATTTTGTTTGTTAGCCTCATGAGGCTCGTGAGCTCACTCCGATTTGGATTTTGTTTGTAAATTCCAAACTAAAGTGTTTAATGTGTGCTATTGGATACTAATAACTAGAACGGCCGAAATTTTTTAATTCAAAGTTCAAATATTTACTATAAACATTTTGCTATATACAGCAGATTTTCCATATTTCGGCATTTTCTTCCAAAAAAGGAAAATCACCTTTTTATTGAATTGGATTGTTGTTGGGTGCTAGGATTGGAGGATTGATCCTTGCCTGGCCAGCGCAGCCAGCCATTACATCATCCCTTTTTCTGATGAGCATACTCATGTCTTGTATCAGATTGGTTCTCCATCTATGGTGTGTGAATTAGCGTCTAAAGGTATCCTTGAGAAAGGTCGGGGAGGAGAGTCGAACCTGGAACCTCTCTCACTACAGGACACTGGGCTTTCCACAGCACCACGCCTCCTCCCTTAATTGTTACAAAAACGTGTATGGTTTCAGCTTATTCCTTGAAGTTTCAACCAAATCTAATTTTGCTTTTTAGTTTAGTTTAAAAAGCTCACCCAAACTCAGGAAAAAATGGAATGCCAGTAGCTAATTCCCTTTTTTCATTTTTTTAAGACTTATGAAACCACCAACTTTGCGCAGGAGAAATTTTGTTTTGGGCAGCTGCACCTTGCAAATTGTTTTGAAGGTTATTACCAAAAAATAACAGGTTTTCGAAAATTGCAGTTATTTCCACAAACATACTGAATATTGGAAAGCAAAACATTTGTATTATTGCAAAAGTTCTTTTTCAAAATTTGGAAATGCTGAAGAAAATAATTTAAAAAAGCAAAATATTTCCCAAAATATTTTCTCAATTCTAACCTTTTTGAATAGAAGGGTGTGATTTAAATACTTACTTAAATATTTTAGTGCTATTTTCTTAAATAGTATATAAATATTTTGGCCTTTAAGAGTAAATATTTTTAGCTATTCTATGAGAGTGATTACCGAATCATTTTACGGACCTGCTGCCGTCTCTAACTGCCGTTAGCAGTGTAGGCTTGCCAAAAAAATCTCAGTTTTCAAGGGTCAGATTTTCGAAAAATGTTGCATTTATGGGCAATGGCATGGTTAATATATGTTGAGAAGTATTGCAAAGTAATTTGAAAACAAATGGAGAAATTGGAAGCCTTCAATTAAACAAATTATTTGTTTTTAGGTTTAGTTGCCCCAGGAACCGATCTCCTCTGGCCATCTTGTTATTCAAAGTTGGGCGTTCCTAATTTCAAAGTTCGGAAGAACCCTCTCAACTTATGTAGTGAAATTTTAGATAAAAGCAACAAAACATACTTTTTTGCAAATACAATGTCAAGAATTGCTATTTCAACTTCAAGTTGTGCAGATAGGAAAGGCATTGTTGCAATTACCAGGCCTAAACCTTTGTTTTAGTTACCTCGCATGCTCATCAGAAACACTAGAGTGTTCTAAGAAACACAGGTCTTCCGAACTTTTTTCCCGCCAAAAATGATGACGTCACTAGTAATTGCTGTAATTTGTACCTTAAAATACTTTTGAGTGACTAAGTTACGAATTCATACCCTTCGCTATGTTGTCAGTTGACTTGGCCTTTGCAACGTGAATTTTGATTTCACCTTTAAGCTTTTGTATCAATCAATTTGCATCATATGTTCTTCAAAACCAGGTTTCTAAAAGATCAAAGTGCAGTAGGCTACTGCTGTTACATCAGGAAATATCCCTAACAAAATATGGCATGGGAGACAATGCAAATAAACATAGTGGAACCTATATTGGATACGTACATTTTGATTTCCGACATTTTCGTTGGTTATTTCATATTTCAAATTTTCAAATGCCTGCAGCATTATTCATTATTATGGCTAAAAGGAAAATAAAGAACAAAAATAGTGAACGCGACTGGTGAACCACATACAACGCACGTACAGTTGTTGGTTGGTAAATATTTTATTTCTTCCTACTAAATGTTACACAACAAGGTAGCGCACTCTTTGACGTTCCTTATGAAATCATCATTTTTAGCAATGTTGTTAGTTATTCCTCGTAGAGGGCGGTTTTGGCGACGTCAAAATTGAGATATCTCTATTTTATTTATCTATGTTGATCCTCATCTCTGCAGAGAGAGTTGCCAGATTATGGAAGAGCCAGAGGACGACAAAGTCTTATTTAGACCTAAAAATCATGTTGCCAAAATTTCTAACTAAATGACACTGGTAAAATCTTGAATTGCTCTTGAAAGAGACATCCAACGACAGTTTTTAATGAAAATGTTAAGTTGTGGAAGCATTTGCATTTCTGTCAATTCAGACTGTTTTTTTGACATTTGGTCTTTATGGTTCGAATGTTGCAGCACTAATCACATTATTTTTCTTATCACACGTCTTCCTTCTCTGAACAACCTCAAGCCATTTTTAAAAGCCAGATGACTTGAAAACGACATTTTTCCATTGGATATTCAAAGGTCATGATGGATATGGAAGGTCAAAAAAAAATCAAAGTCTTGAAAAAAATTCGAAAGTCAAAAGTAAGTGTTCCATTTGCATGGAATATATATCTCTTGTACCAATGAATCATTTCAATGGCAATAATTATTGTGGCGAAAATAATCATTAGACACTCGCTTTTACAAATCATGACAAATCTTGACAGCAACACTATTTTTATTTGGGAATGATACAAATTTACCCCAAATAAACAAATATTCTGAAAACCCAAACAAATATACAAACAAACAAAGAAATGGCCAATTTGTTCGCATCAGTACTAATTATGCTTTAAATCCACCACTAATTATAAAGCAATTAGGTATATACGATCAGCCATGGGATTTTGCGCTATCAAAGCCATATAAATTTTCAAGTGAAATTGGTGATGCTGAATCAGCTGAAAATGAATCAAGCCTGCTCGATGTTTTCCGAGGCTGCATCGCAGGAAGCATTGGCATCGATGCCATCAAGCCGGTCAGCTTGTTTTACATCACTAACGTTGACTAGAATGTGTTAATAATGCTGTGGTTTGCCACTTGATCTTAATGTTGATGGGCTTTAGGAAATTGAAATTATGAATAAAAATTGTGCACCAAAGAGATGAATAAAAATCTTTTATTACAACGTATTTTTTTGTAGTTCAGTTTTTACGGGTTGAGCTGGCAATTTGGAGGATGTAAATCCAAAGTTTTTGTTTTAATGAATAAGATTTCACATCACACTTTCAGTGGTATTTGAGGTATTTTTCTTCAAAACTCCGAAGCCAACATGTCATGCCAAGTTGTGGAATAGACAAGATGTTCCTCGCTTTGAAATTCAAAGTTACAGTTTAAAACAAAGGAAAAATAAAATCTAGATTTATTGTGCCTTCAAATTCAAACCAATGATTTGTTTTGGGCATTAAGGAGGAGACGTGGTGTCGTGGTTATTGCAGTTTCCTATAGTGAGAGAGGTTCCAAGTTCCATTCTCCTCCCCAACCTTTCTCAAGGAAACTTTTAGATGCTGTTCCACACCCACAGGCAGAGAAACATTCTGATACCAGACATGAAATTACCTATCGGAAAAACTTTGGACGATGTGATGGCTGCTGGCTTCACTTCACCGGCCGTGTGAGGCTCAACCCTCTGACCTTAGCACCAACAATAAGAAAAAATCAAACACCATTGAAAAAAGCAAAACCCAATTTGAGCAATTTTGACAACACTTTGCATTTCTCTTGTGATCTCAAGTCGGAATCAAGACCAGTGATACGTTCATTGTATTGGTCTGGTCTCATACTGTCTGAGACATTGCTGGTATCAGATCCACCAGTAGCTTGCATGCAGTCAACAATGGAAGCATGCTTGCAGTGTGCCTTGGTGCAGACAAAACATATGAGCTAAAGCATCCAATGAAGAATCCAACACTCAAGGTTACCCTCCAGGATTGTATTAGCACAATTGATACTCAAGGATGTTAGTAAAAATATTTTTGGTGAAAATCTGGCGAAATTTTTTGTACTGAGTTGGCAAATTTTGGCGAATTTTGGGAGCAAATTTGGCGACAAATGCCAACTTGGCAACCCTGGGTAGCATGCTGTTTGTTTGTATGTTATAAGGACAGAAGATTGAGTGAATGAAATAGTGAGTGCTAGTGATGTGACTTGGCCAAGTAATGAGCCATCACAGACAACCAAGCACAAGTTGTTCGCAAGCACTACTTGGGCAATACATCAATACACTTGGCAATCTCAAGGAACAATATAAGATACAGTTGCTCCCAGAAGTGTTAAGAAACTGCAGTGTGAGTTGGAAGAATAAACTTGTCAAGCTGTTACATTTTCAATGATTGATGACATCAGAATATACTCAAGGACTATCAGTCTGATTTGATTTAGCAAATTTGATTTTGATAAACTTATTTTTGGCAAACATGTGTTGTGTACATGCCTTAATGTATTCTGATAACAAGCTCTATCAATGAAAACATTTTAACAAATGCTTTTAGCATGACACAATACATCTAAAAGAAATTAAAGGGAACCAGATGTTCAATCAATTTAAAAATGTAACTTCTGAAATGACATTTTGCGTTGAATAACATAAAGTGATTATATATGTTATTTGTACAAGTGTAAAATTTATTTAAACATTAGCTCAATTTGTTGAAAGCACTATGGCCCTCTTAGATGTATCTACATTTAACTTATTTGACTTCTTACTTTACTCCATGAAAAATTCGGAAAATACATGGTAAACATAGGCATTAATGATATTGCCAAGCTAAGTTGAATTTAAAAAATTCAAGAGAAAGGTGTATCAGATTGTTCTTGAGATGACACTTGCAGAGAGCAATTTACTTACATCATGATTTCACTGTAAGTTCATGTTATCCTGGGCTTCAAAACCACCATGCTCTTTGAGGAGTGCCAATGAGCCAAAAGAAGTTGAGGCAAGAAACAATTATGCTTAAACTATTTTGATCTTGTGATTTTAGGGATGAAAATGGAAAATACTCAAATACTTTTTAAATTTAGTACCATTTGTAAAACAGTTGAATTTTTGAGATTTGGTTCTGAACAACACATTTGAGGCCAATCAAGAATGAGGTTTATCAGTCGCACTTGGTGAACAATATTGCTTGCTCAGAGTTGATAAAATAGAAAATGTAAGATGCCAAACCTCTTTTTGAAAATCTTCTCAAAATATTCTGCATGTCTATTTGCAACAGAATTGAAAAAAATGCATACCTAACAACGGCATGGATCCTGTTTTGCCTGATATGGTTGGGTTAGTGATTTCTAATATAGAAGGTTTATTTTCATCCATGGTAAATTTGGCAAACATGTTAGGTGGGAAAAGTAGTTGTACGGGCACCCAAGTAGTGCCAAGCTCAAGCCAGCCCAAGCAGTGTGTCGGACTACTTGGAAAGTTGTTGTTTGCCCTCCATCACTAGTGAGTGCGCTACTGGCGCTATTAGCCATAATGTGAATCACAGACTTCACAGTAATAAACACATGATCCGATCGAAGAAAGGGAGGAGAGGACATCGATAATCGGGAGAATCCGGGGAAATCCCCTGCCCGAAACCTCTCGTGTTCGGATTGATGAACGGCCCTCAAGGATCATCTTAAACTGCCCCCAACATGTCGGTCTGCGTTTTGACCGCGCTTCGTTGGAACGCTCAACGTCGTTGCGTCTTCAGTGGTGGAATTCGACCATTGCGACACAAGGCCCAACCCTCCCCCTCAACCGTTGAAGAAAAGAAAGGCCATACGACCGAGAAGGCTGCGACTAGTAGCTTAAGGGATGCATCCTTGAGCCCCGCCCAAGTTCAATCTTGGGCGCCACCCGCCATATTCATTCAGAAATATGAACGAGTCGTCGATCCTATTCATTTGCCTTACCTGCGTTCGGAACGGACTCATCCGATCGATCGTCCCGAGGACAATGCCACGCCCCAGCCCCATCCGGCCCATGAAGCTTGGCTCGAGGCGGTTCGCCATCATGTCAAACACTCGAAAACCTACGAGACCTTGGTGGAACGCCTGAAAGAACCGCCTGCGGGGCTTTTTGAGCCCGCGGTGAAGGCAGACCGGAGTCCGGTACCGCCGACCATCTTTGTCGATGAAGAGAAAATCTCGCCGGATATTTTGCGATCGGGACCGCCGGCGCTGGCGCTCAAACTCCCTACGGATCAGGCAGCCTTGGATCGTTTGGGCTTTGTGCCGGTTCGGTTAAATGTCCGACAACTTCCCACATATTATATGATGTTGTCCAAATCGCGGTTAACGTTGCTCGTTTGCGCCACGGCCGCCGCCGGTTACGCTATCGCTCCTGGACCGTTCATGTGGGATACGTTTCTGTACTCAACATTGGGCACGGCCCTCTTTTCCAGTTCGGCCAACGCCATCAATCAGTACCTCGAGGTGCCCTTCGATTCGCAAATGAATCGGACTAAGAATCGCGTGCTAGTCAGAGGTCACGTGTCCACCTTGCATGCCATGACTTTTGCCGCTGTGACTGCCGGTTCCGGTGGCCTTATTTTGAGCGGTTTGGTCAATCCGGTAGCGGCGGGTTTGGGCTGGGCTAATCTTATTTTGTACACTTGTGTGTACACACCCATGAAGCGCGTTAGTATCTTGAACACTTGGGTGGGCTCGGTGGTGGGTGCCATTCCGCCTATGATTGGGTGGGCTAGTTGTACGGGATCATTAGAACCGGGCTCGTTGGTGCTAGCCGGGATTTTGTACGCCTGGCAATTTCCCCATTTTAATTCGCTGTCGTGGAACTTGCGACCGGATTATTCAAAAGCCGGTTATCGCATGATGTCCGTAACTGATCCAGATCTGTGCCGACGCGTGGCTTTACGATATTCGTTGGGATGTATCGCCATTTGCACGGCCGCACCTTGGTTGGAAGTGACTGACCCGGTGTTCGCGTTCGATTCGTTGCCTTTGAATTTGATCTTGACTTACTTGTCGTGGAAGTTCTATCGCAATGCGGACAGTTCATCGTCTCGCAAGTTATTTAGATTCACCCTGATTCATTTGCCCCTGCTTATGACCCTGATGTTTATCAGTAAAAAGCGATCCTCATCCAAACTCGCGGCGGCCGAGAATAAAACGACCCCGACCGACTCATGATAATCGTTGTACGCCCAAAGTGACGCATTACAATACATAATTGTTATTGGTTATTGACCTCTTTATTTCTTACAAGTCACTACATATTGAAGGAAATGAGAACCCGGGATCATAACGGACATGAACGGGCTTGTTTACTTTTCATGGTCGAATTGGCCTGGTTGTTTCCGCTGCAATCGGTCGTGTTCCTTTTCGGCTGTGTAGTAAACCAAGTAGGTCAGCAGAACGGCTGAAAGCACAATGAGATTTTCCATTGATTTAATTACATAAAATGTGTTCTTCAGGTAGCTTTTAATCTGCATCAGCTTCCTGGTTTTATCATTATTTCACAATCTCAAATACTCTGGAAGTTTGAAAAACCAACACTAAATTAGAGGGGTTTGATGGAATGAAATCACTGCAGAAGAAGTAATCCCTATTTAGGTGGTAAAAAAGAGGAACTATCTTTGGGTTCATATATACTTTAACGGCACGGTTTGTAAAAATGGTTGAAGGCGTAAGTCCAGGCAAGAGTAATGAATTATGCGTGGTAACAAAAAATTCGGGTAAGCTTCTAAAATGTTTTTTTCAGGGCAGTTTCTTCAGTTTCTCTGGAACTACGTATAGATTCCATGATCATTGTAATGATTAGGGACGGGCAGAAAGTGCAAATAATCTTACCCTTTTAGTTACCAAAAGTTGCAAAAAAATGTGCCCAAAAGTGCAAAACAAAGTGTAGAAAAATGTTGAAAGTGCAAATAAATGTCGAAAAAGAGCAAATAAATGTCGAAAAAACAGCAAATAAATTTCAAAAAAGAGCAAATAAATGTCAAAAAGTGCAAATAAATGTCAAAAAAGAGCAAGTACCTTGCATTTGGGATTAAAACGTCATTCATGGAGTACCCACGGCTCCTAATTGAGCGGGAGAAGTCATTTACAAGTTCTAAAGACATTTGAGACTAGTTTGAGGTGAAGAGAGGGGTGCACAAGTAATAGAGTTCTATTAATTAGGTCACTAGCAAAAAGGATGTAAAGTCATGAAAAATACTCTAGTCAACAAACTTCTGATTTTTTTATTCCTAAGGTGGTCTCGTGGATGTATACACCTCAAATATTGTCGAAATATATTTAGCAATTGTTAAATATGGCTTTACATCACTTTGTTTTTGTCCTTCAAGTTGTTCAAAAATAGACATTGAAAATTGAACAGAAAAATACCCATGTGTGCCTAACAATTGCATCACAGAAAATAGTCATAAATGTGTTTTAAGCATGTTTTAGTGACATAACTTCAATATTTGGCCCATGGCCTAATTACCAGAACTCAATTTCAAATGTGGCATTAATTGTCTCATCACATCAACTGTTCTCAATTACTTTTGGAACTTAAAAGTAATATCTCCAAGTCAATTAAACAATGTGTACTACTAGATTGATGTATCCTTAGCTTGATGATTTTAAATTTATAAACGCCTTTTTTAGAAATAGCGATCTTTGAAGGCAGCAAACCTAATTCTGCAATCTATATTGTTTGTAGATCCTTCCATTACCATAACATGAGTTTCTTTAGGCTTGCTATTTGTTGGTTGCATGCAATGAGATTCTTTTGTCTAATCTTTAGTTTAGTAAACAGGATGTTATAGTTAAAGCCAAGATGGTGAATAAAGTGTGAGGTTTGCATCTGAAATGCACATATTTCTTCAAGGTGCTAAGAATGGTTGACTGCAAATGCAAGCTTTTTCGACTAGTTCAAAATTTGATCTTGAAACTAAAAATTCTTTCAAAAGCCACAACATTTTTTAAACTATTTGTCAATTTTGGCCAAAAACGTAAATAAAAAGTGCAAATAAAGGTGAAAAGTGCAAAAGTGCAGAAAAATGGGTTTATGTTACCAAAAATCTTTTTACACTATTTGCCCGTCCCTAGTAATGATCATGGAATGTAAGATCATTGGACTTACATGGCATCACGTAGAAGAAGGACTGTCGCATGCGCCAAAAGATGTTGGGCACACCCTGTGAGATGGCTCCAGCAAAAGCTCGCTGTTCCATGGGTGACACATGGTACTTGACCGTTCCACGAATCACGGCCAAGTTGCCAAACTCCTTGCTCAACAGCTTCAAACTGGGACGCATTTTGATCGGCTACAATGATAAGAAAAGAAGACAGTGGGATACGTGAATGAAGGCAAAAGCGCAATCAATGCATTACGAATTCTATTGCAAAATATTAATGGAACACTTCAGAGATTGCTCGTTCTTTAACGCATACGCTTTCCAATTATTAGGAGTGAAAAACCGTGGATTAAAATGTGTCTTGAGATATTACCTAAAGAGGTGCACCAAACCAAGAGGAAATTCTAACTTGAAAGTGTGCCCAAGAATGAAGAGCTTAGGGAAAGAGTGAGAGAGAGCGCTAGTCCCAGAAATGGCGAATATCTGTTGTGATGTTAGCTGAAAACGATTCAGCTGAACAACAATCCAAGATCCCAAGCGACTGCCTCGAGCAAAAACTTCAAGATTGAGGCTGAAAGGGCGAGACGAGGTTGAGCTATTCGTATGGGAATCGATTCCGATGATTTTTTCTTTCATAATTTTTGAGTGATTCCGTCGCGAGATCACTAAGACCGCGTTTTAAAGTCTATCTTTCACCCTTGTCATAAGAGATTTTTTTTTTTTTTTGCAATAGACAATAAAGTTATCGTTTTTGGTCAGGCAATCAAAGGAACTTAAAAGGTTATACAGTTTTGACTTGATATATTTTCTTGGGGCTTAGTTCCAATTCACACAATGTTGACCAATATTGTCGGCCTAGACGGCATCCCGAGCGTCTTGTTCTTCGATTTCGCGAATGAGCCGTTTTCGCTCCTCTTCTTGACGGAGTTTTCGCATCACTAAGCTTTCAAAGTCATTGGCACGGGCGATCGTTTCAGCGGAGGCAAACAAGGCTCCACCTCCATTGGGCGTAAACGCGGATTCCGACCGGCTTTGCCCCGAGTTCGATGTGCCATTCTCGGCAATGAGTTTGATTTTAAGCGGCTGATTCATGAAACCAGTCTCGATTTGCGCCGCCAATTCAGCCGCACCTCGGGACATCATCTCGACTAAGCCGCTCATTTTACCCGGTTTGCCCAATACGATCACTTCGCCCACATCGCCGTACTTGGCAAAGATCTGGCGAAGTTTCTCTTGATCATAAGCGTTATCGTCCTTCCATCGCACTTTGAGTTTGACCGACTCATTTTGCGTCGAGGTTTGATTAGGTTCAGATGGAGGAACTACGGATGGACGACTCTTTTCGCCACGGATTTCCCGACTCAATCGCTCTTGTTCCTCTTCTAAAACGCGGGAACCTTCTCTTCGCAGTCGCTCAATCTCGCGAGCTAACTTTTCTTCTTCCGACAATCGTTCCACCACGGTTTGGAAGGCCGTTTCTTGGGCTTGGCGTTCCCGAGCTTCGAGATCGTCCTTCAGTTTTCGTCGTTTGGCGTCGAGTTGCTTGTTGCGAATGACTTGGGCCTGACGGGCCTTGAGCACTTGATCGTAGGCCTTTTTGACTTCGGGATCGGTCAAGACCTCGTAGGCATCTGAGAGTTTGTGAAAAGCTTGGGCCGCCAAAGGGTCGTCGGGGTTCTTGTCCGGATGCCATTGTAAAGCCTTTTTACGATAAGCTCGTTTGATGTCTTTTTCCGAAGAATCGGGTAATATTCCCAAGAGTTCATAGAGGTCTTCGTGTTTGATGCGTTCCATTAACTTGGCCATGATCACTAAAATAAGTCTGAGCTAGCTAGCTGAATATCCGATAACTGAAAAAAAGTACTTGATCAAGAGCTTGATTGGGTCATTTGAGCCGAGTATTCGTCCAAAGCCTTTTGCAAAAGCTTCGTATCGATTCGGTTTCGGCAGAGAAACTCGCGTTGAAAATGAAAGACCGGAATTTCGTAGCGATAGAGCTCAAACCAATGGGCGTGTTCCGGCTCGGTGATATCCACTTCTTCCAACCGGAATTGGCCTTGAAAAGGTCGGAGTCGCTCTTTAGCCCGATCGCAAAGTGGACACGGGTCTTTGGTGTAGAGCGTGAGTACGGGCAAAGCCGCGGGTGGAGTGGGGGGCGTCTGCGAGCTTAAAGATCGGGCCAGGCCGAGAAACGCCCTATGAATGAGTGATTGAAATGGGTCACCTCGATGACAAGAAGAAGGAAATAACGAGGGCGAGCTCACCTCCGACGGAAAGAGAGGGGAAGGCCCGGAATCGAAAGCATCACTCTACCAGGATGATGATACAGTAGCTATCAAAAGAAGGCTCGAACTCGATCGTGAAAAGTTGAAATTGCCCTTTCAAAATAGCCTTCAGAAGAGCACAACGGAACAAACTCAGGCAACGAAAGAAAGAAACTCGTTCTGTAAATAAAGACAACAACGTTGGATAGAAGAGTGACGATGGGTGATAGAATGCATAGGGATGGAAGCGCAGACCATGATATGTGGATGGAAGAAGCAATGGGAAAGGGACAAAAATTTCCCTAGATTGGAGAGTTGTGTGAAATATCACAATTTGAATTGCTGGTTTATCTTTGCCCTAACTTCGTTTTTCTTACTTTCCCTTTTCCCTAGAAAAGGGGGGCTGAGTCCCATTGTTTTCATTTTATTTCTATTCTTACCAATATCGGATTGTCATTTTCACTCAGTTTTCTAATTGTCCAAAAGATATCAATCAACATTGCGGGAAGCTATAAGCATGGCCTGGCGAATTTCGTAGCTTTTTCCATGACCTCTTTTTCTACTTGATCGTGGATGCATTGATAAAATTACGAATTGGCCCCATCAGTGTCTTGAACCTTTCGTGGTTTGAGGAGGTAAGGGATCGAATGCATGATTTGCTGCTTTTGCTGGTGTTCGTTCGTTCTTCTTTGAAATTCGCTTTATTAGTTTGTCTCCCATCCGTAATTTGATGAAAGTATTCGTCACCCTGACTCCAATCTTTCATCTTTTTGTCTTGTTTTGTCAACAAACTCGAAAACTCGAAACTCGTTCTCTGCCAGATTTCGGATTGCGCCGCAAAATGGATCACCATCATCCATCCGTGACCATGGGTCTTAATGCGGGCACGGGTCCGCTCATGGGACATTCGGGGAGCGGTAATTCCGGCGGTGGAGCTTGGTCTACCACCTCGGGTGGATCCAATCCCGCCGGAGGTCATGGCGGCAATAGCGGCACGGGCGGAGGCTCAACCGGCCACACGCCTATGATGCACATGGCCCATTCGGCTGCCGGAGCGCTTTTGGGCGGAGATGGCGATGCCAATTCCGCTCTGGCCGAACTCGATCAAGGATTACGATGCGGTAAAAACCTTGAAAAAGAATCAGTCTAGCAATCTAGCATGTATTTGGGTGAATCGGTAGAATTTTTTGATGGATGATTTAGCTTCATTGTGAGATATAAGTGAGATGTAACATGGATTTATGCGGTTGAGATCAAAGGTCCGTTTAAAAGGCTCTGGGTCATTAGTTGAGCCTTAAGGTCTATTGTCTTTAAACTGGCATCCTTGAGTGGTGTTGGTATGAACTAATCATAGTGAGCTGTTTGTTACTACCAGAACATTGCTTGAGTCGATGAGACTTGGATGTTAATTAACATTCCTTTTTAACCGTTTATTAGGTCGATTGGGCGAGCAGAGTGAAGCGATTGTTCGTTTCCCTCGATTATTTCAAAAGTATCCATTCCCGATCCTTATCAATTCGGCATTATTGAAGCTGGCTGATGTCTTTCGTCAGGGCACCAATTTCATCAAACTCTGCGTTTTGAGCGTGATTCAACAGAGTCAGCGTCATCTGGATAAGATCACCAATGTGGACGAGTTCGTCAAACGAATCGTCACAGTTCTACATTCCAACGATGCCATGGCTCGGGCCTTGACTTTGAGGTAATTGAAAATTTTACCCGGAGCCCAACAGTCGTTTTCTATTGTCTCTTTAACCGTTTTAGAACGTTAGGTGCCATTGCGGAAATTATTCCGGAAAGAAAACAAGTGCATCACAGTATTCGCAACGCCTTGGATTCTCACGACACGGTCGAGTTGCAAGGGGCCATTTTTGCTTCGGGCAAGTTTGCCGCCCAGTCCCAGATGTTCGCCACCAATATGTGTGACAAAATCTCGGAAATGATCCGTGGTCATGCTATGCCTTTAGAAATGAAGCTCAAACTCATTCCCATCTATCAGCACATGCATCATGATGCGCAAACGGCTTGCAATGTGCGCGAGACTTGCGTTCAAATGCTGGATGGATATCCATCGGCCGATTTCGTTTGCGTTACCCTTCATACGTTGACTTTGCTCTCTGGACGAACCTTGGTGGCTATTCCAGATCAAGTTCAATTGCTTTTGGCCTATTTGCGAACGGATTCGAGAACCTCGGTCAAAAAGCGGGTTTTGTCGGATTTACGGTTCTTGGCGAGTGAGGATTATGCTCACTTGTGGTCCATGGATGGATCATCCGAAAATGTGTTGACTGTTATTCAGTTTGCCAGTGAATCCGAATCCGAAGAAGAACGATGTGGGGCTCTGTCCATTTTGTGCGATCTAATTGAACACGCCTCCATTGAACTGTTTCCTTTGGAAAACGCCCAATCGCCGGTTCTACAATTGGCTGAGAAATGTTGCTATGGAACTAATCTGTTTTGTGTCGCGTACGGCAACAAACTCATGACCCAAATTGCCATCAACTGTAAACGAGAGCTTCACTACATCGACGGTAAATAGTTGCCCATTGATGAGATGATACTTAATGTATTAAATCACAATTCATGTATTCATATATACTCTTCATGTATTTACGAACAGGTGTGGACGTGAGCAGTGAAGCCATCATGGCCATTGAGGCTTTATTCTTGCTCCTAAATACGTTGAAGGTCAAAACCTCCACGACCAAAGTGCTGAAAGAGTGCATGCAGTGTCTTGTGCTTTTGTGTCAAGTCCATCCCGAGGCTTGTGATCAGTTTGTGGATATCGTGGGCGACACTCTCTCGCCTGAAAACCCATCGATGCCTCTGGTGGCAGAGGTCTTGGTCTCCCTTGGGCACGTGAAATCGGGCGTTCTCAAGCCACTCCTGCCTCAGATCTGTAATGCCATTGTGACTCTTGGCGAAGAAGAGGAGTCACCCAATCGGGATCTGGTCTTCAACTTTCTTCTTACGGCGCTCTGTCAAACTATGAAAGGTCATTCGTGGACCAAAGAAGCCTCATTGGTTTTGAAAGATTGCGTGAACAACTTTGAAGGTTGGTCTGCCTATCGATTGGCACGGAATCTCTGTCGTTATGGTCATTTCGCTCAAGCACAGACGATATTCAAAAACTTGGCCGGATTGGTGTCCTCCGAGCACTTCTACTTTTGGCTCAATGGTAAGAAAAGTTGCCTCTTTCAAAATTCGTCTGGTCAATTGCATTAAATATGAATGATTTCTAAGGAATGGAGCATATTTGTGAGGGTGAGGCCCTTTTAAACGATTCGGAGAATAATGACATTGTAGCAAGGATTACTTCAGGCAAGTCGAGCATTCTGCTAGGCATTGCCTCGTTTACCGCTGCCACGACTCAATCAAAACATCACGAGTTCCAAGTTAGGTAAGTCGAGTAGTTCGCTTCGAACAAGAAAATGTGTGCAAGAAAATATCTTCATCGTAAAAGTACGTGTTTATATTGATTCCAGTTACTTGAAATGCCGAAGTGAGATGCTCCACGCTCTGGGGCAATTGCTCTTTTCATGTCACAGCCTCAGAGCTGCCCCACCTCCTGCCATTGCTAGTTCTCAAGCCAAGCAATCGCATGATGATCTACAGCGATGTGGGCGGATCACGCAATTGCTACGGAAATGTGTTCAAGGCTTCTTAAACGTGAGCAGAATGTTCAGCGAGCTCTACCAGACCTCATTTGATGCGGATCACGTCACACTTGTTCAACTCCAGCTTCTACAACAGATCAACGCATCCATCTCAAAATGGATCGAAGGTATTTGTTTGAAAAGTTCTCTACAAGGGACCATCTTCCAAGATCTCAGCGTCGAATTCAACCCCAACTTGGACAAAAGCATAAACGATTATGGGATTGAGATCCAAGACTTGATCAACACGTGCGAAAAAGTGGCTTCGTGCTTCAGACAAATCTCAGATCCTTCCATTCAGCCAATCACGAACATTCACACGGATTGCTTATTCCAAGTGATTGCTTTGCTTATTTCCTCGCCTTTGGGTTTGCCTCGTTTCTTTTTCCAATCCTTACAACAAACGCATTTAAAATTGGCAGTCACACCCCAACCCCGATCGTCAGGGGAACCTGTGGGCGTCTCCACATCGCAACAATTCGCCATCAAAGTCGAAGGCGTGATTACAGCTGCTCATCAAACAACCAAACCCTTTCGAATTGTGGAGTACGTCATGATCTCACTTCACTCATCACTTGTGAATGCCAACAAATCATCGGCTTTGGAGCCACGAAAAGTTTCCGAATGCAACCAGACTTTGGAAGAGAAGGCTATTCCTCACAACGACTTCTTCACAGCTCAATTTCTGGTTCCATTTGCCGTTGCTGGATCTCATTTGGTCACGATCGAGACTCAGCTCGTGGATAGTGACGGTCGAAGTTGGCGAGCTGGACAGAAAGTCACTTTGAATATAAAGGCGTTCGAAGATGGTCTCAATCGGCCTTCCGTGAGACAAAGCAATCGCTAGTGACAAAGATAAATTGTATTCACCGCGCGCTCTAATGTTATTAACATGTATACTAGCAAACAAATGTGGAAATTGAGCGAACTTGTTCAAGCGATGGAGCAATCAATGTGTCCCTCCTTAGGAAGCGTTTCGATTACGGAAGAGCAAGCTCGAACCAAGTAGGTCATCGTTCCAAAGGTTCCGCTTGGAGCAGAGTCATAAAAGTGTCTGCAAATTCCAGCAGCTCCTTGGCAATTCAACGGCTGTCCACGGGTTCCTACATTACCTTCGTGATTATTGGCACAGCAAAGCGTGGCGTCGCCCTTGGCATTAAACTACAAGAAAATATTTGTTGAACCATTAAAAAGGTATTTTTTCAGCACTTTCAACGCGAAATGATTTCGTACCTGATCAATCAAGAAGAACTTGTTGGCCGTTGTAACAATGTTCTCGACTTTGACGATCTGACCAAAATGAGGCACAACTTCATATTCTGCCGCCAAAGACAGAACCATGAGAGCTTCCACCATGAGCTGACGGTATTCGGGTTCAGGAATGGTGTTCAGAGCACCTTCTACTCGCAAAGCGAATTTCATTTCGCCTCGAGTCATCTGAAGAGTGCAGGGTCTTATAGATAGTAGTTGATGAATTATTCATCGGTGGTTACCTCTTGTGTCAAGGACGTCTCTAGCGTGTTGCCCTCAATGGACAGAACGTTGCACTTGAGTAGCACTTTCCAGATCTTCTCGTAAAATCCCCTTGGTACTCGATTCAAGGCTCCATCCAGACACCGTCTCCTCATCCAGGACCCTTGGCGCTCGATATCGTCGTCACTGTCTTCATCGGAGCCATCCTGAGACTCTTTCTTTTCCATGATCACGCTTGGAACTGGAATTGCACTCACAGAAAGGGCCTTTCTCTGTGAAATAAAAGCTCAACGTAGAAAAATTGTGAATTTAAAAGGTTTCACTAGGTCCATCCATACCTTGACTTCAGGAGTGAGTTCATGTTTGGGAGGAGGAAGGCAATCGCGAGAGCTTTTGCGCACTTTCTGGATGTATTTCTGAAGAAGAAAATTCGACCCTCGATCAAATTTATGGTTCATTGAATATTCTAGATACTCTAAGGATGTTAAACTTCTACAAAAATGGGGCATGCAGGAGCAAGATAGAGATGGAAGTCAAACCGCTAGATAATTTGAATGAATTATGAATGGCAGACAAAGAATTGGATGACGGCATGAAATTGACCTAAGACGCAGACGAATTGCAAAGACAATTATGAAGAACAATCAAAGAGTAGAGGTGAGGAAAAACCAGATCGGGTGTTCCGATCTGAATTGAAAGAGATGCTCGGATGAAACCAATAAGAAAGGCTTAGGGGTGAATTGACCTTGCCCAAGCAAGGCTTAGTTAAAGCAGAAATGATACAGTGAACCTCATGCACCGATGATATTGTAAATGATTTACCGTGACATTTCGTAACTGCCTCCATTTCCTAATTGCTCCCTTGCGATTCTGAAATGGTCTCCTCCGTTAAAATTACTTCTACTATTGCAGGGCACTATATGCCACTCTTTTAAAGTACTTGTACAAGGATTTAGTAAGGCAGTTTCTAGATCTATTTTCGTTACCATAGAGCTCTGAACTTCTGAAAGATACCTTTGAGACTGTGGCATGGTCGCAAACGATGCTGTAGCCGCTCTCCAATTTGTGGATGCCAAATTCTCGACCAGACATAATGTGATGGAGAAGGCGACGCATTTCAAAAGGAGAAATATTGATCAATTCCTCCGAGGCATCCTCAGTCTTCAACTTCAGACTTAATATAGAAGAAAAAACGATTTCGTCATCATATTCAATCTCACTCTGACCAACCTTTCTGTCCTACCTTCGAGCCAACTCCATGGCCATCACTTGAATGATTAGTCCAATCCGGAGCCTTAACATCCCGTGGAAGAGTTGGGGTTCAGTCTGGATGAACATGGCCAAATACACGAGCAACTCTTGAGAGAGCATGGCCATACTCTCGTCACCGTTGTAAGCCTCGTGAATGATTTGACGAAGTTCGGTGGAAGTAAGCTTGCCTCCGGATATCTTGGTCTCACTGTTCGGAGGCATTCCCACGGTCACTTGTTTTTGACGGACCAAGAGATCTGTCACCGATTTGGACAAGTCCTCCACTTTCTTGCCCAAGAAACCAGCGCAATGACGCACTAAACCCCAATGCTTCTTCGAGCAAGCTGCTTCATAAAGGGTCCTCAGGAGATCTCGAACACAAACATCTTCACCGGTCTAAGGTCATATTTAGAAGTGTTATGAGCATGCAATCAGTTTTCTTTCATTAACTGCTACATCAATGCTTACACGTTGAACCTTGATTTTTTGATCCAATCCGTAGCAATAAACCAGGTAGTGCATGATATCACCTTGTTCGTCCAAGGTCTGAGATTGGGCGAGCATTTCCACAACTTCTTGCAATCCCAATTGTCCATACTGTGATTCTGACATGATTCTGGATCGTGCTTCGAGATCAATGTCTCTTGGTAGAAGCTCTTCGGTCGATTCTTGCTTCATTAATTTGTTCAGTTCCAAACTTTCCACTAAAAATCAGAGGTAACTTTGCCAAAAAAAAAGAGACATGAGCCATCTTGAATCAAGTTCTTCTCTTACGAGATTCGCCTCCCAATTTGAGTGATCTAGATCTTCGGACAGATCCACGGACTGAAAACCGTTTCATGGCAACTCCTTGAGAAGATTGTCCCTTGGTTTTCAGAAGAGAAAATAGGGAAGCAGCCGATTTCCCCATTTGATCTGTCAGGTATCTGGAATTTGGAAAAAAATAATCGAATGACGCCTTTTCCATGTTCTATTTGGGAAAAGATTGTTAAAGAGTATAGCTTCAAAGTCGCAGAAGGGGTGAGTAGTTATGGGATGAGGAATGAGAACGTACTTCTGCCTAGAATGAGGTTAGGAGGAATGCGTTCAGAAAGTTAGTCTGGAAAGGTATTCCCCAAGAAATTTAGATTGTCTCACTTTTCCACACTTGGCAAGAGACGATCGGGTTGGCCCTCTTCCACTGCTCCCAAAAAACTCAAATTGGTGATGCAAGACGTAGACAGGAATTGCTCAAAGTTGCCGAATGTCACACGTGCTCCATTGATGTAGCCGTTCTGGAGCTTCTTCAAACTGGACAACATAGCCGGATGAATTTTGCCATTATCTACGATGGAATTCAATTTCAGGCTAGACATAGAAATGAAAAACTGAAGGTCCTTACCAAGCATGGTTTCTCCGAGAATGAGTGTAATGAGTGGCCTACCGGAGGCCTTCCAACAAGTCGAAAGGTTGTTCAATCCGTACTCAAGCGTGGTCATCATGAGCGAGATGTCGCAATCCATGTAGTTCCTGGATACGTCAAATCTCTGACCGAAAAAAAAAGAAATACTGCTTCTCTTCATGAATTGCAATAATTTGCTTAGAATCTTACCTGTGGTGTGAAAGCAAAGATTCTTTCGCCGATCTTGTACAATTTGCTCGTGGACAAGATACCAACATCACGATTTTTACGGCCGGTCAAGCCTAGTTTTTCGTTTTTGCCTGTAATGAGTAAAACATTGATTTCATTCCATGTGGGAGGGATTATAATTATTCATTATTCTTTTACCTAAGAAGGTGTAGAGATGAGACAAGACTCGAGCCGGATGAACTTCGATGGGGCTAACTTCACCCATGGTTTTCACTTCAATCTCATGTGTAGCCAATAACTCTTTAATCTTGCGATCCTTGGCCAAAACCACCACCTATGGAGTATACCATAACCATGACAAGCCTCTGATCCGGGTTCTTCCGTTTCCAAATTAACATACCTGCACCACAACATCGGGTCTTTTGAGGGTGCTCAATCTTCGGTTGATTGGGTCCAATTCCCCGACTGCGATGAAATTCTCCATGATCAAACGTCCAATCACGTAGAGCGATTGTGCCCACATAAATGGGACACGACCCATTGGAATCCGAGCTTGAGATCCCGGTTCCAACTCTTCTTTGGGGGTGTCTTCCAAGGACACAGAGTACAGCTCGGGAACCCATTTGATGCCATCCCCAGATTTCACCATGACGTCGTCCAATGCCTCAGAATATTGAAGGGCAGTCTCACGATCGCCCACGAAACATGAATTAACCACCATGTAGCAAAAGAATAAAGGCCACTGACACTCCGTGTTCTCAAAGAGTCGCAACTCCCAAGGTTCGTAATGAAGTTTGGTCGAGTTCTTGAAGCGAACCAAGGAATATTCAACAATCACTCAAAAAAAAAGACGGAAGGATCCATGCACTATTATTACCTCTCTTGGATTTTTATAGCCATCTCGGAGGAATCTGCGGCATCCGTATTTGCCACCCAGCTTAGTAATGACCTCGTCACACGTTTTCTTAATCAATTCCGGAGTTTCCACGGCAAAGGCTGGAAACCCAATTACCGTAAGAAGAGCTGCGTCTGTTTCCTTAGACAACGATTCTCTCGGGAGCATGGACTAAAATGTTCAAGGCAATCATGAGATGTTGCATCGACTTATTACTCTCTTGATTATCACCTCTAGAACAGCATGGCATTTTTGGGTCTCATCTGCCATCACGTGGATCACTGAGGCACTTCCACCACGAGCACCGAAAAGGTCCAATTCATTGACAGCCTCCAAAGCGGCCTTGGCCATACCAATGGAACTCGAATTCAGCTCCACGATCCCCATGTTTGTTTTATCACCTCGCTCCCAGATACCATAGTCCTGGTGGCACAAAAATAACGAGTTCAATACCCATTACCAATAAAGACTCACGAGGGATCCATATTACTGGTGTGCAGTAAGCTGCTTCGATGTAAAAGACCAGGTTTTGAACAAAGGCCACTTCATCCAAGGAGAAAATGATCTGCATGCCCGAGGCCGTCATTTGGGCCAAAGTCAACAAATAAAGTGAAATAGAATCCACTTGGAAGTGTCCCCAATCTTCATCACCAACCACCTGCAATCCATCACAGTTATTCCTGTACTTTCAAACCTTTCGTTTAGGAATATCAAGGTTTCTCAATCTTACGGGAAGACCAGTTTCGGAAGAGAATTTGGCATGAATCGAGTCCTTGGGAGAGAAGGTCTCCTTGAATCGCTCCACTCGATCACTTTGCCTCATCATGCAGGTCAGGAGACCTCTCATACATTTGACTGTGGCTTGCTCCAACTCGTGGGTCTAAAAGGAAGATCAGGATGAATTGGGATTGAATAGGAATGACAATTAATCATGTTAAGGAGTCTTCATTGACCTTGGACCTGTCCTCATCCAGATCGGCAGCCTTCTTATAAGCTGAGGCCAAAGACCAGACGGCCAAAATGGAGTACACATTGTCCCGAATCCAGGCGTGATCATTGTGCTCGGAGGCGGGTAAAAGACCCGTCACCGGGTTCTGCAACCAAAAGAGGATTGATGATCCAAATGAATATAACGGGTAGTTAATGGAGATGTTACTGACCTGATATCGGAGGATGGTCTTGTGCACAATCCGATTGAAGATGTCCAATCGCACGGCGGAATTGCTCCGACTTCTCATGGTCAAGTGTACACTGCGTTGTTTCCCGACTACTCCGATGTTTTGTGGGACGACAACATAATTCGAACTTTCAAAATGGAACAACACAACAAGTCAAGGGCAAAAGTACGTACGCACGTTACAAGCAGCCTTAGTTGTTCATCTGGCCTCTACCAACGCTCGTTGTCTCTTTTTAAGAGAGAGGGAAAGTCTTGAAGGCGAGCCAAGGCCAATTTGGGATGGTGTATCCAATCGATCTTAGGCGGGAACCCGAAAAAGGGAACTCGAAATGTTTGACAATATATTGAAAACTCGACTTTGAAGGAGCGACATGGTCGCGAATATGTGTTCACTGTTCTATGAGTCGACGATACCTTGGTATCTTGATGCTATGATGTTACTATGCTGCTGACAAACTGGATTTGGAAGGAGCATCAGATGTAGTACTCTGTATTCTGGGCAAGTGTCATGTCATGTGAACTCTCCAAATCAAATCCACGGAGAGGAACCGAAGACAAGGGAAAGAAGTGCTTGACAGAAATGAGAGAGAATGCACCACGACTTCATGGAGTGATGTCCTCGATGCAGACACAGTACTTACTAACTGTGGAAGCACTCTGCGCGTTCGCGAGATGGAACAACATTTCCTGGGGGAGTTTTGGAGCTAATTGGAACTAATGAACACCCGAATGGTGTCGAAATTGCGAATTTGTCCAATGAAGACATACGATCCCATACACGGTCGGGCTCTCCGTTTTTGGGAACAAATTTCCCTGGAGTAGTAATGGTCCTCCGAGCTTAGTTGTAGTTGGTGTGTGCGTAATGTGCGCACCTTGATCACCGTCGTTGGCTTTATGTACACTGTAAACTAACTCTTTGTCATGTACCTTTACAGAGTCGAGAAACCATGGCTCCCTTTGGTTGGTTGAGTTGAGTTTGCCCTCTTTTGAACGGTCTGATTCAAAGGAATCAGGACCTCCTGAAGTTAGATTGGTTGGTTGCTACCTTGATTAGTGGATATGGAAGGAGAGCGAGGGTTTCTTGTCTCCTGGAGCAGCTTTCTGTTAGGCTGCCATCTAATTTGATCGAAATTTTACAACGACCCCAGAGGCTAAAGAAAGAGCTTAGCCGACGAAAGTGCATCAATTAGGAATCAGAATGAATATATTCTCATAAACGTGCATTTTGGGTTGCAAACATGGCCACATTTTGGCATCGTTTCAATCTTATGGTTGTTGTTCCTCGTTCTAAGGAGACAAGACGAAAGAAGGCGAACGAAAAGGGTTCAAATTCATTGGCTAATTGGTATGGAGATTGCGAGGGTCTCGATTTTGTAATCAGAGCACAAGTCATAATGGAATTTTGTTGATGAGTAAGGCGAGATTTTCATCTCCAAATAACACAAAGAAAAGGGGCTTAATGGCAACTAAGGACTCGGTTATAAACACAGCCTGTTTCACTTGTTGTAGACGAGAAAAATGTCGTTGCTGATGGCTTTTCAGATCAAGAAGATTGGTCGGCCCGCTTAGCGTCGGCCAGATCCTGCATTTGGCTCCGAATGAATTCGTATTTGTCGTGAATGCGTTTCTTGTACCAGGCTTCTTCACGATCCAAGATGAGGAGGAAATTCTTGAGTTCGGGGACGGAAAACGATTCCCAAATGATCTCTCCGGGATCATTTTCTTGGAGAACGAAGCATTTCTCCTCCGATCGATTGTCCTTGCACCATTGCAAGGCCAAAACCAGAGGTCGCTCACAATCCTTCATTTTTCGCATGCGAACCCGTCCCAACGTGGACTTGTCACTTCTCTCCTGACTCGCGCCTTTCACGGTCTTTTCATATAACGCATACTTGTAGGGGTTATCAGCCACGCGAAATTTGGCCAAGATGGCTCGGATCACATCCCGTGTCGTGGTCTCGTTGTTCACGTGCAAAGCCTTGATGGTCTCCGGAGGCAAGTAGAACGAGGTCAGGGTGCGATCGTCGAGCGTGTCGTCCTTGATAATGTTGTATACGGAAGGCGGTCGAGTGCCCGAGATGACATTGATCGGACGTTGGAGGTTGAGTTGCACTCGGATGAACCCTCGACAGGTCTTGTCACTCTCGTCATACACCGTCTCTTGACCCGACGGACTGATGGCATTATATTCAGCTAGGATCACGGCCAAATTCGGCCCAAAAAGCTCTTCTAAATCACACTCATAGTTCACACTGACTAGATCCATAGTCTCACTCTCACAGCTACTTCGTCGTCTCTGACTTAGATTCTTCATGAGCGCTTCGCCTTCATCATGATCAAACTGGATCTGATCTACGTCCCGGAGGGTTTTGAAATCATCGTCATCGACCTGATCAGCCTCGGCCAAAGGAGGTCGAGAGCTTTGGGATGTGGCATTGAGACTGCCTTCGACAAAATCTAGTCTCGATGACTGGGTATTGTTCTCCATAAGCTCGCTTTTTAACGTGGACAGATTGGCTAAGGTCGCCTCGTCTTCGTCGAAACCCGGTGACATGGGTGTGGTATCGCCTTGAGGGGTGAGGAAAGGCACTTGATCGGAGGGTTGGGCGGCCAAACTTCCGGTCTCACCCGCTTCTTCCGAGCCCTTCCGCGAGATTTCCGAGGAGGTTTGAAGTCGGGCGCAATTGAGATTGATCTTCTTTTGACATTTGACATGGCACGTGTAGCTACAGTGGACGCATTTCGAGGCTCCCGTGTCATACAAACCCCAAATGAGATCTCCGCAAAGGTCACACCAGGTCGGATTAAACGTGCCCAACACTTGGAAGCGATGGCCTTCGCCCGTTTGGCCTTCAGCCTCGGGAATCGATGGAAACGAGCTCATCTCAAAGTGTTCGTAGGCCTCGTAGAAGACGTCCGAATTCAGGGAGCTCGTACTGGGTGAACTGGGCGCTACCGATGTCGAAGAGGGCGTGCCCGCCGAGGACGAGGGTGTTTTCTTACGCAAATGGCCCAACAAATTCATCCCGCCCGAAATGAGATGCGAGAGCCCTAAATTCAATTGGAGTCCACCCAAGAAATTACCCCCTCCATCCCCTTTTTGGGAAGCCCGTTTTTCGCCACCCACTCCCAAGGGCGTCCTTTTCAAGGCCGAAGGCAGGGTTCGGGACATTCGAGAATTCGCCTAGTTAGAAATAAGAACGCGTTAAAAAAAACTATTTACCCTCATCAATTTTATTCTACGGCCTCTCACCATTTTGAAAGTGTTTTCAGAACGACCGAGCAAACGGGGAGATCCCGTTGGAAACACGAGTTTCCAAAGCCAGCCTCGGATTGGTGGTTCACGATGGCGGGCACATGGTCCTTGGAGCGGAATCGTGGTTCCACTTCCACCCCGGTGGGAACCTCGGAGTTCTGTCTCTCTCAATTCAGGGAGACATACGACATTCGCACAAACATCGGGGAGAAAAAGAGAGAGACTTCGACCAGTCTAAACAGAGAGATAAAGCACCTTTCCACATATTGACCAATCACGTGTCGCGCTCAGAATGTCATGCACCAATCGGCGAAGAGGCATGGAGCGAAAACCGATCGCCATGAGAAATTGACCAACACTCTATTAAACATAGATCATCTTTAAATGAGCCCAATTCACTTCTTTGAACGGTACGTTATAATTGTTTAATTATAATGATCCTGCTAAGTCTGTTATAAGATCAACCGTTATTTGACATAAATATAAGCGAAACATTTGGTGTAACTCATATTCTACTTTCTCATCCTTTGCCTTACACGCTGGTCATTAAGCCAAGCAAAGTGTATTTCACTATCCAATCAACCGTGTTGGCTGACGAATGACGATAGCTCGGCAGTCCTGCGGCAGTCTTCTTTTTCGGTTCTGGATGTTGCGTGTATGTGTGTACTGTACGTGCCAAGCGAGATTGAGAAATCCGTGCTGTGTTGTCTATGAACAGGGACCCAAAGGCCATCGAACGGACTTTGGATCGTTCTGGGACGAGAAGTCTTACAAGAACGCGTGGCCTGGCCGAGCAGTTAACCCGTGGGACCGGATTATTGATTTCGCCCGAGCTTGTGAAATCAACGGCAATCTTGTGATCCTCATCCGGCGCTCGATTGAGACAGGGTCATCATGGCTCACGGACACGGACACGTCCATTTTCCAAATAAGGTGAGAAGCTCAGGAATGAAAGCCCCTGTTTTTAATTGAACAGTGACATGGATTCGCAGGAAGAATAGGTTTGGCTATTGTCACTAGCTAGAATCGGTTGAAATGTGAGCAATATGTTATAAGTTAAGGTCCTTATTTCTGTGCATGATTCAATTTGACGTCTTGAACGGCTGAAAACCTTTTTGTGGGTTTAAAGTGTTGGATTTTTGTATAATTCCCAAGCTGATATTGGTGGTATTCAGAAGGCTTTCAAGCGATTTTGTTACCTCCTCAAAGCCTTCCCAACTTTCGAGGTCACCATTTCTTAGGAGAGAATCAATCTGCCTGGGAAATTTCTAGTACTAAACTTGACCATTAGTGGCGTCAGGGAATCAATGTGGTTCAAGCCTGAGGCAGAGTCTAGTCACAATATTACGCCCGGACCATCGTTTGAACAACCTTATTTTACTAGAAGCTTGTTTTCCGAGTAATTGAGTTTGCGGTTGAAATTCGTGACAAACCAGACAATCCCAAATTATGAGCAGCCTGACCAACTTTTGAAAATTCAAATATTCGCTATATTCAGCTTTATATTTAGCTCTAAAGAGCTAAATTTGGTCAGGCTGATTATAAGGGTTAAACCAATGAAAAGGTGATTCTGTAAACTTGTCCTTCTGCTCATTGTATTAGTTTTTGGAACGATGCAATATTTCCTAACTAGCAATGTGAGCTAAACCAAAGCATCAAAAGTGGTCGATTATTTAATTTCGAGAGGCAGAAAATGTGAAGTAAATCGCCCCTTTTTCGACCGAATTTCGACCATACCTCAGTTTCGGTTATGGCGAAGAAATAAAAAATGCGGAACTCTCTATTTATCGGAAAGAGCAAACTTTCTAAATCATTTAAGTTCATCCAGTTTCATATTAAATCGGATCTTTAACAGATCTGCTACAAAGATTTGGACCACAACCCTTTGAATTTTTGAAGACATTTCCAAAAGCAACTTATTAGTCCTGTTGGTTTCACGAAATATTACGAGGCTAACTTGGCGTGAGTTGAAAGGCAAAATACCTGAATCCATAGATTTTCTTTCATCCATAGATTTTCCTGAATCCAACTGAGGTCACTTAAGGATATTTTGTTCACACCATGATAAAAAAACATGATTAGCGACAGGAACTTTAGACGAATAACTTATTCGTCTTTTTTACTCTTATTCGTCGCGATAAATTTATTCGTCTAACTTGAATTTTATTCGTCTTTTTTCGTCTAATCCGGCAATTTTACTCAACTTTTTTTGTCGAATTAGTCAAAAATTTGATTTTTTTTGTTTTGTTTTTTTCCTCAAATTTCAAAGCAAATAGACACTTTTTAAAAAGTTCAACTCCAAAACTTTGGCCAAAGTAATAGTTTGATTGTGAGTTGCGTTATTGTACGAACAAAATATGATCCACACCTATATTTTAGCTTGTAGAGTTTCCTGACAGACACAGAAAGAAAAGGTCACTATTGTATTGAAAAGGCTATCCGACTATGAGAACAATTAATGTGTCAGCAAACCTGCTTCTAAATATTGCTCTTTTGAAAACGTTGAAATAAGGGCGGTCTTGAACTCTTGATTTTTTATGTACAGCTGACCATTTCTTGCTCATTCGGCACTTTTCCGTTTATTAATTTTGCACAAGGCAAATTTTGTTCCCCTCAATTGGACCACAAATTTTGTCTACTTTATGGGCAGCAGTTTCAATCCTCTTTATAAGCAATTCATTAGTCTTTCTTGCCGTGTAAGTTAGTTTTTTTCGTCTTTTTTGTCATATTTGTCAGTTTTTTTCCCTCTTTTTTCGTCTAATGAAGCCTTTTGTTCGTCTTTTTTCGTCAAATTGGGCAATTTTATTCGTCTAATCAGGTACTTTTATTCGTCTTTTTTTTGTCTATTTTGACAGTTTTATTCGTCTAAACTTCCGGTCTCTATTTATGACAATTCCAATGCAAAGCTTAAATCAAAACAAAAAAGAATATAAATGGATTAATAAAGAACAATTTTGCTCTAAAGCTCTTTTTCACATCGAATATTTCTTTGACTGCATTTGCAGTGTCCACAAGAGCTTCAAAATAGCAATTAAGCCCTTCGAGCTCGGAAGTTTTGAACATTCATGGAATTGCAATAATATAGCTTCATCAAGTTTGAAGCAGTTTTATTCGGTTTTTACCGTAAGCAGACATGCACTGTAAAGGACGGAGTTTGACATCAAAATCGAAGATTTTTTTGTCCCAAAATCTCTGAAACATAAAATTTCCGATTTTTTCAAATTTGCCATTACCCAACATCGAAAACAAGAGCAATTTAAATTTTTCAATTGAATTTTGCGTGTATGTACGTAATTTTGTAGTCATCTGTTTTCGGTTTCGATTAAGGCCTCTTTCGGCCGAAGCTTTGAGTTTCGGTTATGAGCCCTTTCGGTCCATCGCTAGTTTTTATCGTTCATGTTACTTTTCATGATATTTAGGACAGAGAAAAGAATGTGTTAAATTTTGTGGATTTAAAAAGCTTTGGTGGAAGGCAGCACTGGTTTAAATTAGGCTGAAATGGTTTAAGGCCTGGCTGACGGCCTATGTAGACGGTTTTCACCCTGCCTATTTCAAAGATTACAATGGAGAAATTTTGTACGTACGTAGGAAATCGTTGTCTTTATCATGATTGAAGTATAAGTTATGTTATCCTGAAATACGGAACTATCAAAGACTCAACTAATTTTAGGCTAAATATTTTGGAATTCAATGGAAATAATACTTAAGTCACGAGCTACAATTGTCTTTCTTAATTAGAACACCCCATGGTGAATGAATGCTCTTACCGTTTTAAAAGCCTTTTGAACGAGTTTCGTTTTCATACGTCTAAGAGTCTGACCAAGAGTTTTTACAATGTCCGTGTAGCTCTGGGAAAAAGTTGTCTTTTGTCCATTGGTACTTCCATCCACCAATGGAAATTGAGCCTGTTAAACCCCTCGCTTCAATTACAAATCCCGCGTGATAAATTGACTTGCCTTTTGAAGTGTCTCCAACCATCAAGAGAATCATCATTCTCCAAAAAGTTTGCTAGCGCATTTCGCTCAAGACTTCCCTACCACATGTTGGACTCAACAATGTCATCATGGTGAATTCATCATCTTTTTGTGATTGGAAATCACTCAAGGACTGTGGAGACTTGTTTTGTTCCTCATTCGATTTGGTGGTGCTCTTGATTTGGGCTTTCGTTCTGGTTTTTCCTTTCGGTTTTCCTTTTCGGCTTTGCCGCAGCTTTGAGGTTCTTGGATCTGATTCTCATTGAGACAAGTCAATCACTCGGCTCCGACCTTTTTAATTGACTTTTCTCCGAGTCGATACTCAAAAAAGTCTGGAGCCTGAGGGAGCTATTTTGTGGGAAAACGACCATCAACCTTTTTGGGAAACGAGACCGATTGTTGGGTTGGCTTGAGAACATTGATTAATGGCTCACTCTTCGAAACCGTGGAATGTTCATTTTGACTTATGTGGAGAATTGTGGAGACCCTGGTCAGAGATATTTTTTTCGATACATCAAATCGCTGTAGGTGGTACAAAATTATGCTACAAGTTATTTTAGGATAGCTTTTTAAAAAGAGAACAGCAACGGTAGAATAGAATGGTATTACAACTTATAGTGACAGAATTATTGTCATGATTTTAAGATGGATTTCACATTCAATCTATTTCCACTTGTTTCGTATCATGTCGCAATCATTTAGGGAACTCACCAACCCAACCAATAGCTAAAAATATTTTCAGACCCGAAAGCAATTTTGATGAACATGAAAAATCATCTTCCATTTTTTATTCTAAAGCAAGATTAATTTCCTCAAAGAGACTCTTCATGAATTCTCTATATTCGTAGAGCGACTTTCATGCAGCAGTTCTTGAAAATTGTTAATAGTTTTCCTGTTAACGGCGCAGGCATGCATTTGAAAATGCCTACACTTTTATGGTGCTCGTGATGATGTCCTTTGTGGGCTTTCCATTTAGTCTTGCTGGCAAAGAGGCGATCCATCCATCCAAATATTGAGATGGATGATGACTCGTTGTCTTTCTTTTTTGTAAAGGCACTTCTTGGCGTTATAAACTGTAGTTGTTTATGCGATTTTTATCCTTTGGATGTTCCATATTTTAGAGCTTGTGGGGTAATCGTAATGGAAGTGTTAGAACAAGTGCACAAAGAGGAGTTGAGGAGGAAAAACTTGGCGATAAGAATAAAAGCACAAGTTAGATGGCAGGCAGCAAGTTTCTGCGTTGTTGATGTTGTTGTTGATGCTGCTGCTGTTGCTCCCCATGTCATCCTGGCCTTAGGCAAGTCAGACAAGAGTAATGTTGACTCCAAATTTATACATCCATGTTTCCTCGTTTGATGTGGTATTTGTCTGTCTTTCGTTGTTCCCCATGGACTTTCTGAAATTCTTTTCCCCTCTTCGCATGTTGCAAGCTATGGTAAACAGCAGAAGTTGAATATTTGTTCCCAACCGCGCGTTTCAACTGTGTGTGAAAAGAGTAAAATCCGAACTGTCTCCCTAAACTTGCACTGTCAAGATCGGCGGATGCAGGTAGTTTCTCAAGTGCATGCACTCAATTCAGGATTGAATGGAAAGGTGAACGCCCACGGAGGATGGTTCGAACGAAATAAACCATTTGATGGGAATTCTATCTCTTTCTCTCTTCTTTTTCTTCCTCTCTCTGGTTCTCTGTGGCTCTTCTCTCTTCTCGTTCCCTGTTGGAAAGTGTATGTATGCACTTTTTAAAGTCCCTTCATTACTGACGTCATGCTTTCCTGTTCCAAAGGCCTCAGCCCAAGTTCCACCCTGCTCCCATTGTGGTGTTCCAGGGATGTACGTGAACACTCTCCACACTTTTGAGTTGGGTTATTCAGTCTTTGGCACTAGCACATACTCTGCTCTCCCTCCTTCTCTCTCACACTCACCTTTGTTAGCCAAAGAACGAAGAGGGGTGAACCTTCCCATCCTTCTTTAGTCAACAGAATAGAATTTTTGGGAAGGGGCATCCGAACTAGTGCACAGTCTCTGTTTACCCACGGATACGATGACTGGATGGAGATGCTTAGCAAAAAGCTTGTGACGAAAGCATTCCTTGCAAATTGCGTCACTCCTTTAAACGAATCAATACGACCGGGGCCCAAGGCCATAACCAAAGTTAAGGAATTTCAATTTTTTTTGATATTTTGGTATGCAATCGAAATTTAGACATCTAGAAAGACCATACGCTGAGTGAGTGGTCGCATAATGAATGGTTGTTAGCATAATTCAACATTCGCGTTGGCTAAAACCATTCAAAGTAGATGAAATAGTGGCCCCCGAGCGGCCTCGAATTGGTAGAATGAGGAGGATTGGTAGTTGTGAAAACGGATGCAGGGTACGTCAGGGAACTCCACGTACTCTTCCAATTCATCTACCCATGTGTGAACGGCAGCCCCTACCAGGCCTTGCTCAGCTTTACTTCGTTCCAGTTCTTTCCTTTTTCGTTGTTGCCCTCTTCGTCCGTCCGTCCCTCACTCTCTCTCTTTCTCTCCCACTCTCTTTCGCTCTCCCATATCTTTCTTTCTCTCTCTTCCTCCTTTTCCCTTGCATGGTTCCAATTCTATCCAGGCCCTTTATGGAGGCTGGCCTTCCTTTTAGGGTAAACTGCAAGATCAACGGAGGTGAAGCGAAGGCGGGGAATAGAGGGGAGTGCTTTGAGAGAAGAGGAGGTGAATTGAAGAGAAAAGGCCTCTCGGTGGTGATGTGAAGGAGCAGGATCAGCGTTCACTAATGTTGGACTTCTTCTTGTACATCAACTGCTACTACTTTTGCTGCTATAACGACCACTCTCCGCCTGTGCTAGTCCCCTACGACTTCTTCTTCGTTGTCGTCTTTCTCCAACTAGTTCACCGTCTTCTCAAAACATGCACTCACTCGTTGATAGTGGGCATCGCCCAGAAGAAGCTTGTTGGAGATGTTAGTGGGAAGGATTGACACCCAGAAAGCACATCCTTCCAAAATCATCCCCAATAATACGACATTATAAATATGTACTAAACCCACCCTAGATTGCCAGATATTGCCCAACACATGGGTTGTAAAAGTTATCCTCAAGGAGTACTTCTCAATTTGTGTTGGTGCTTCAACCAAAAACAAAAGCCATGTGCTCCAAACTAAAAAGGTTCAAACTAACTCGGCTTCTTGTTCAAATTGACGGATCGTTTCGAATGATTTCCTTTCCAATCTGTTGTGTTGAAGCAAAATCATGTCCAGGCTAGATGGAAATGTGTTTTCCGTGGAGGCTGTTTTACTTTTTGAAGAAACCCTAAAACAAGATCCAAGAACAAGTGTCTACCAAGGACGAGCCTGCGTTCCTCGCGTTCTTTCTTTCACAAAATCCGTGAACAACAAGTGAATCTGGAATTGCAGAGTGAGGTGAAACAAGGAGCAATCCTTGTCCAACTTGGAACAACTCTCCCATCTGCATCCATGAGCTCTCAGTAGTAATGGGGAGCTCATCCTCCAAATTCAAGAAGTACCTGCAGCATGGCGACGAATATGCCGCCATGCAAGTATACCAGAGTTCGTCAGATCTACGGAAGGCCCTACAGCCCAATTTCAGTTATGGGGACCACCACAACCACAACACACCGCTCCATTACGCCTCACGTCATGGGATGAAACATTTGATTCGAACTTTTATCAACGACCTCGATGGTAATCCTAACAAGCGAAATAGTTTCCGTCAGACCTCACTGCATTGTGTGTGCGATGTCAAACAGCAAAAATCGCCGTCAGCTCTGGAACGACGAGCATACAGTGTGATCCTTCTTCTGAGTTGGCGTGGACCGTTCCTTTCTACGGGTGAAAGGGAGCGCATGGATGTAAACGCTCGAGATAATGCTGGGAACACTGCCCTCCATTATGCGGCTCAATCAGGGTTGGGCAAGTGTGTGGAGTATCTTGTGGCCCATGGATCTGATTTATTCATTGAGAACAAAGAAGGATTGACGGCTTGTGATCTGGCCATGAGGGAAAACGATCACCGCATTGCACAGTTCTTGGAGTCAAAGATGGTATTTAGCGGCACCCCCGAGTCGGCCTCTGGCGAAAGCAGTGGAGCCCGAGCGTCGAGTTTTGATGGTGAGGAGGAAGTTTATTGCGGTTTACGAGCTCAAGATCTCCAAGAAGCCAAGGACCAACTGCTAGTGGAAACGGCAGATATGTTGCACATTCCGCTGTTTACTGCTGAGGCTCTCTTGAGACATTCGGAATGGTCACGGGAGAATTTACTGGAGCATTGGATGCAAGATCCAATTCAAACTTGTCAGCTTGCTGGCGTTCAGCCTCCCTTCTCCGCTTTGCGCCACTCATCCCTCTCTCAGTTTGAACAAATTTCCTCCGAGTACCACGACCAAACAAGACAAGACTACTCAAATAAGAGCCGATCTACACATTCTGGTACAAAGTCAATCAAAGGCCCAACAAATAAAGCGCTGCATCCAACGCCCAAGATTCATTCGGAGAACAGCTTCATCGTGGATGAAGAACTAGCGGAGGAAGGACTTTTGTGCGAAATCTGTTGCGACCTAATGACCCCCCGACCTGTTGACAATGAAATGAGTTGCGGGCACCGGTTTTGCACTCGTTGTTGGAAGAACTACCTTCATAACAAGATCCAAGAGGGCAACACCCACAACATTCTTTGTCCGGCTTACGAATGTGAGATACTAGTCCCGAACCAAGTCATCGAGTGTTATGTCAGTCCTCAAATGGCTCGAAAGTTTTTAAAGTTCGACATTAACGCTTTCGTCGAAACGAAAAAGGACATCAAGTGGTGCCCTTTTCCTTCATGTCAGAGAGCGGTGAATCTACCCACCATGGAAAACGAAGTGAGTGGAGTTGCTGCCAACATTCAAGTTTCCCACGCTGTGGATTGTGGAGGTGGCCATTTTTTTTGCTGGGAGTGCGGCTCGGAAGCCCACGCCCCTGCTGTCTGCCATCTATGGAAGATGTGGCTCAACAAGTGCGCTCGTGTGAACCCTGGTGAGCTTACGTTGACCTCCCAAGATTACCAAGACGCGGCTAATTGCCTTTGGCTCATCACAAACTCCAAGCCTTGTCCAAACTGCCAGTCGCCTATACAGAAGAACGACGGTTGCAATCACATTAAGTGCTCCAAATGCAAGCATGACTTCTGTTGGGTGTGTCTGGAGAGTTGGAAGAAGCACAGTACTGCTACGGGGGGCTACTTTCGTTGTAATCGCTACACAACCACGCCAAGGGTGGACGAGGGAGTGGATAAGCAATTGAATCGAATGGGTGAGAAAACCAAGAGGCTCCGCGAACTTAACCGATTTGTCCACTATTATACTCGTTACAAGAACCACGAAAATTCTCGGCACATGGAAGAGCCTCTCTTACCCTCAGCCCGCCGTAAACGAGAGCTCTTAGAGTCGTCTCTTGAGAGAAATAGGAAGCGACGAGGTGGAACAGAGGACCGTCAACCGAGCAGAGAGATATTGGAGGATGAGCAAGACAATATATTGTCCAGGAACACCAAGTTCTATGAGGATGGTGTCTGGGAGCTAGTTAAAGCCAGACTCATTTTGGCCGGTAGTTACGCCTATGGTTTCTATCTTTCGGAAGATAATAACAATGGACAGCCACAGAATCAAAGCCGAGTAGCTATTTTTGAGTTCATGCAAAATGAGTTGGAAGAGATGACCGAACGCCTCTCAGAAATGATTGCTAGACCATATCTGCGCACACCACGTCGAACCATCATTCAGACATTCCATCTTTGTAGGAGGAAAAGACAAGAGTTCCTACGTGCGTGCTACAGAGGTCTTGTTCCACCAGAGCCCAATTCTATTGAACCATTGCGTGTGCATCACCAAGCCAATCTGGCACCAAGCTCGCATTCTGGCAGCAGTCACACAAACTATTCGACTCATTTGCGGTCGAGAGAAATCAATAGCATGGTGGGATTGAACATCGATCGGAATAGATTGGTCGAATGCATAAACGATGATATCTATGGTTCTGGTCCAGTCTGGAAACGAGATGATAAACAAATGACCGCGGGGAGGCACAACTGCTCGAAATGTCGGAGGCCCAGTTGCACCACCCAAATGTGCATCTCGAGCTCAGAACTTCATCACCACCGTGAAAAGCATGATACAAATTTCATGAGCTTGCGAAGAGAGAAACCCAACGTCACGAGTGGATCGTTCTCTTTAGCCAGCAATAATGGGGGTACCAGGTCTGGTCCAAGGGCCCTTGGAAATCGGCGCCACACTGAATATGTCTCGTCTTCGAACACTCAAAGAGAAGGAAATCTTGATCTAATGATGGCTGTAGAGTTATCCCATATGCAAATGAACCCAGATGTTCGGGGGAATGGTGCGCCAATGAGAGCTGTGGGCCCTAGGTCGAGTAAATCTGATGACAATATTCTATCCTCATCACTGGGCACAAGTCGATTAGACATTGAGCAAATGTCCTTGTCGTCCTCAAAAGAGGAACTTCGGCAAATTAATATGGCTATTGAACTGTCATTGAATTCGGATCCCAAACCAGGGCGGGAAGAGATTTGGAAAGAGCAAGTATACGTATCCCCTAGAAAATCAGAAGGCTCGGAGAGATTGGCAAAACGGTCTTCGCGGACGAAAGAGAGTCAAGGCGAACAACCCGACGATAATTGCGCCTCGCACAAAGACTCGAAAGTGAAAGTATTTCCCGCTGAACCACGTCAAAAGAGTTTAACAGACTCCTCTAATGAGACCGTTAGCTCGTTTCTGAAGAGTCTTACAATCAAAGAAGCCGAGGAAGACACATATTCTGTGTCTCCTATTAAGAAAAGTCGAAAAGATAGTTGCTCTCGGTCCCTGGTTCAAGACCATTCCTCTTCTCCATCTTTGAACGATCAACCACCTTTAGTCAAAAGATCAGGGGAAATCGAAGACGGGAGATTCAAGGTGGGAGAGTTCCAGGTCAGTTCTGAGAAAGAAGGTAAAAGCCTCGAGGGTAGTCCACATATGAAACGGTCACAATCCTTAGGGGATATGGAGGACGAAGCAAAGCCCCAATCTGCCTCTTCAAAGGATCGAAATTCATATACGCAGTCCAAAGAATCTGCCGCTAGTGAGCAAGACCAATATTCCGGTTTCGTTAATGTGTTGCCCAGAAATGAAAGTAAAAGCCTTGCTTCCAAGAAAAAAAGTGAAGACAATGCCGAGTCAATACCCACTAACGTTAAGGTTGGATCTGCCACTCGAAGGCCGTCGAACATAGAGCCCAAAAAAGAAAAACCATTTGTTGAAGGGGCAACAAACGCCAAAATTGAGGATGAACCAAACCAACAGATCGGAGAACAACCAACTGGTTTTGGTGTTACTTCGGCGCTGGTCCAAAATTCGGCACAAGCACCAAGCTTAGCTAATGGACAACAAAAACGAGTTAGACCGAGATTTGTACGTCAAAAATCATTCGAAATTGATAGCGACAGCACCGATGTAGAAACCAGCTACCATGACAACCCCATGCTTAGAAAGTCCAAAAGTGCAGGGCAGGAGCTGACGAAAGAAGTCAAAGAAGTAGACCACTTCTACAAGATTTCAATTAAAGATGAGACCTCGCCCACATCGGCAACAAAAGTCAAGAAGCCAACAAAGAAGCCAGGTCTCACCATTAAAATTGAAAACAGTTCTTTCATTGAAGATTCTGAGAGCGAATTGGATGCCTTGGCCAAGTCGCCGACTTTTCATATAAGCGGCGTTTCTATTTCTCGCAGTCCCGCCAGCCCAGGAATGCGCTCCCCCCAAAAAGGAGCCAATGTCGGCCACTCGGATTCACCTATTGCCAATCAATTGAGTGGTTGCTCATCACCAAGTCTTGTGGATATCTCTAACCGATATCGATCTTCCAGTCTTGTCGTGCCACCTCCTTCCTCTCTATTTTCCATGTCCCCCGCCAGTCCTGGCTCAAAGTCTCTTCATCTTTGCAACTTTTCCACGTCACCTCGTCATCACAGCCGAGCTTCCCCAAACACCTCCAAGTTTCTGTTTCCACCACACCCCATGGAACCTGGCAATGTTAATCCCGATTCTGATCCCGCCGAGAGAGGCCTGGGAGGGACCTCATTCAGCTCAGTCCTCCATATTCATGACAGCTACTTAAGCAGTGATGATTTTCATGAGGCTCTCTTTCTTGAGAAATCACCGAAAGCAGTGAAGCGGAAACGAAAATCCAAGAAGAGTGTAACCATTGGTGGAACCAGTAGTGTTGGCAATAGCGCTTCGTCCTTGGTCCCTGAGCAAGCACCGAGCAAAGAGAACAAGAACTTGACAGCTACCTAGGTTGTGCCACAGACCTCTCTTTAGATTTGCATTTGATAAAGCACTCGCTAGCTCGCTCTCTCTCTCGTCCTCTCTCTGAGCTTCTCTCGTTAGAAAGAGGCTTTGCATTTTTCAGGTTCAAAAGCCCCGTTTTTAGCAGCACATTGTAAGAAGTCCAACTTTTGCACCTCCCATACCACCCAGATATTAATGAAACTATGCGCCTCGTCTTTCTATGTATAAGGCTCTAGAAGATTTTTTCACTTTTTGATGTTAAAGGATTAGCTCTATATATTTTCGCAGCAAAGTAAGCCCTCCCCATCCTAAATTGCAGTTTCTAACGAAAACCATGTCGTCACATATTCTTCGCATTGATGTGTGTGTGCCAATCAGGCTTTTCCTCTCTCTGAAAACGTAGGAGTAGGTGTCATCATTATTGGTTATTGTCATCACTGTTTCTACCATATTACTCCTGCATTATTACGTCATCTACAACTATGCTACTATTACTACCTACCTACTACTTCCACGATCATCCCTTGATCCTTCGACACGGACAAAACATGTCTCCTCTAAACTGTCCTCAAAATGATTGCCAAAAAAAGAAACAACGATGTATGCTTTGAACCTCTTTTACGGCCTCTGCCTTCTCAACGTATTAAATAAAGTTTTACCAAATCTCGTTCCAATTCATTTGAAATAAACCTTGAACGCTTTTAACTTTGTGGTCATTTCCAATCGTTAAAGGCTGGGCGATAATTAATAAGGCACAGTGTTAATTTTGGATTAAAAATGTCACGAGACATCGTGGCATTTTTTCTAACCCATATTGCTTTTAAGTATACTATAAAACTATTAGACTATTTTAGTGCAGAGAGATTGAAGGGTCCTTGCATTAACCAATGGGGAGCTACAATTCTTCCTTGTATATATTATGTCCAGGGAAAAAGTTCAATCCCTAAAAAAATCTGTGAGCAATAGAGTAAGAGATATTCAATGGGTAAGAGTTCCTCTAGAGTACACAAATCAAAACTCAGTGAGCCAAAATTGTCAACTAGGAGAATGTATTTTTTAAAATTCAGATGCAAGGTTTGATCAAGATTAAGGGTGTTAAAACCTGTGAAGCAAACTTGCCTATAATTGCTTGGTACTGTGCTTCTCACTTCTTTATTCACACGAGAGTGCACTTTGAAAAAGTTAACAAAGTTCATTTTTAGTAAGTACCCGTCTATCAGAACTTTGACGGTCCTTTATGACTAGCATATGAAAAAAGTGTTTTTATGCAAAACAAAATGCTTCAAGATTGCTAAAAACATGCTTTCCATCCAAATTTTTTTTTTAAGTCCATAGACTGGGATTCCGTGGATTGGGAAAAGCTCACACCAGAGGAAAAATGGAGGTAAGAAAAATTTGAAAAAAAAAAAATCCAATTAAATCAACTTTGCTTGAAAAATCGCGTTTCTTTGGTTAAAAAAATACCTTAGTAGGAAAGGGTGCCAGCGTTACCTCCAATGTAAAGAATTTGTCAGCAAGCCTTTCACAATGTTCTCGAGTTTTGTGGGAGCGAAATTGGCCTTTAATGAAAATCTGCACATCTACTCTTTGATTTTGTGGAGGATGTTCAAGGAAACGCCAGAATGAAAGTGACGGTGGCACAACCCTCAAAGAGAAAGGTTTTCAAACCTTGATGACGGGAACTTAATTGGATTACACTCTCATTTGATGGGAATCCGAAACTTTCCGGATTTCAAGACTTTTATATGGGGAACAACGCAAAACATTAAAGCTCCCCGGTTTCAAGGAAATTTTTGTTCCAATTATCTTCTTGAGAGTAAATATCTTTCCCATATTTGGTCTGTAAATCTCTTCTGAAGAAACGTTGGTTCGAAATGATGTAGCAAAATGAATCATCCTAAACGCGTTTGAAAAACAAACTGTATCCACTTACACATGAGGTTTATGCGAAAGAAATGGACAGAAAATATCCAATTTCCCTCGAGGCCCGAAACCGGCGAAATTTTATTCAGACCCTCTTGGGATTTGTCGAGATTTGTCGAAGAATTCTACGTGAAGAGTTCAATGAGAGGGGAAATGCTGAAGGACGCCGTGCTGTGAGCCAAAGAGCAACAAAGTTTTTCCAAGTTTCAAATTGGTTTTGTGTGGCTCAAGCCTCTGGGTATGGCAGAACCAATTCTCTCTCTCTGGTTCTTCCTTGTTCTTCTTTTGTGTGTCCATGTACGATCTCTTTGTCTTTAGGGCGAGGGTCTTCTGGAGAAATCTTTTCTCTATTCTAGGCTGGAGCATATCAAACTTCACGAGAAACATCGAGGACACGAATCCATGCACGCGGAAATGGTCCTCATCCTATTCGCAACTTTAGTCATTTCGCAAATTGCGCTTGTCAAATGGAAACAGATATATCCGCATTCCTATCATGTAAGTCGAGGTCGGTCTTTTCGGGCTCATTTCAAATTCGCTGAGCCTCGAAACTTTTGGCCTCTGGCTCATGGTCCCAACAACATCCCCTTTCACCTTTCGAACTCTTACAGTTAGCCACTTTGCTCGGGATGTGGATCATCCCTTTGGTCATGTCCATTAAGAATATGTGGTGGAGGTTCATCCTCATCTGGCTGGTGATCTCCACGATCTCAGGAATTATCATGAAAAGAGCCGCAGCCAAGCCCATCGAAGGCACAACGCCCAGGTTCGTACTCTAGTACAGTAAATTGCACTTTAGCCGGCCGACGGGTTCAATAATTTCTCAATTGATTTTCCTCCTCAGAATCGTGTACAAGTGGTTTCTTCTGTTGTACAAGGTATCTTATGGTGTGGGCATCACTGGGTATGTGATAATGATGGCCACCTTCCTAGGGCTGTATATGTTCTTCGGTGTAAAGCCACACGTTTGGATGGACGTGGGGATTCTGCTCATGTTCTATGCCGTGTACTATGGAGTCATGGCTCGCGATTTCGCGGAAATTTGCGCGGAAAAAATGGCTTCCAACATTGGTTACTACAAACCTGAGGGCATCCCTTCCCGGCAACTTGAACAAGACGTGTGTGCCCTTTGTGGGAACAAATTCCTCGTCAAGGTGGATCAAGAAGGTGTCATGGAGAACACATACAGACTGTCCTGTTCCCACGAGTGAGTCATTAATCTTGAAGGCTTATCCTTACCAATGAGTGTGCCACAGACTCGGGAGGTCCTAAGTGCATCTCTCGAGGCGTCCTTGTTCCATTGAGATCTGACATTGATCTTCAAGAAACGACATCAAGACAGATTTCATCTTGAAGCAAACCAGTTGATCTTTCTGTTTCTTTCGTGCGGATCAAGGGATGTCACTTTGCAAGACTGCAGGCTCACTAGAATTTTTTAACTGAGCAGTTTAGTTAATACGAGGTTTCGAGAACCTTGCTCTTGCTTTCTTACGGAGAGAAAACTGGCACTTTACCCTTATATCCCTATATCCGCTCTCGAGGAAAGCATCTGACAGATTTTTCGAACATGATATACAGTTTCTTCCTTTTTTGGAAGGGCCCTCATAGGATTTGAGACGGAAAGGAATGTCCTTTGATCCACTTTCGAAAAGTTACCCCATTGTGGACCACTGTTTGGCCGGTGTTATCGATGTACGTAGTTGGATTTAATATCTCCTTTGTCCCTTGCCTTTTCAGGTACCACGAGTTTTGTATCCGTGGGTGGTGTATTGTGGGCAAAAAGCAAACCTGTCCCTACTGCCACGAAAAAGTTGATCTCAAACGAATGTTTCCAAACCCTTGGGAGAAGCCACACATGATGTATGGGCAATTACTGGAGTGGCTCCGTTGGTTGGTGTGTTGGCAGCCGATTATTCTCGTTCTGGTCCAAGGCATCAATTGGGCTTTAGGGCTCGAATAGCATTTATCATTGGGACCCTTCCTTAAATCCAACAATTATGATTTATTATTTTGTTCCCTTGCTCTTTTTCTATTCCTCCTGTTTTCCAAGTTTCTGATTAGCCAATGTTGAATTAAACTTGATGAGTCAATAAAGAACATGAAATATCTAGCTACTAGCTCTGTGACATCTTGTACGACTCTAACCTTGCTCTAACCCATGATAGAATACTGATAAATAACCACTTTATTCATTGGCCATGACCATGGCCAAAATGTGCGTTTCTCTAGTCATATGTCATCTCACAAAGAGCAAAACCGTCATCATTTCGAGTAGAAACCGGAAAGATTCAGCCAAGAATCTCTTGAATTAGCAATGACTATCAATCTCGATAAGGCGCCCAGCTATCCAATAGCTCTCGGATCTCGTATGTATGGTATTGAAGAAGAACAGTACATGCCGGATAAACTTGGGCCCAACGAACTGTGTTTAATCAAAAAAGTTTTCTTACCAGCGATCGCCGAAGATTCAACTTTGCATTTTTACGCCTTCAAAGAGTGACACTCCGTTTTTTAGTGCTCCACCAAATTTCTTTTCAGGGAAAAACTTTTAATGAATTATGTTCCTCCGAGGCGGAGCTCTCCTCTGCCTGCCTGAGTTTTATATCCTTCGGAATAATGGCTATTCGAACGTATGGAAGACACGCCAAGAATGATTATAGCCCAAATCAGATGGTCGACAAAAGCAGGCTTAAAAGATTCTCCGAATCAGCCACGAGACAATTGATGAAAAACGCGCTTCTGTAAAATATCAAAAAACAAGCTCATGGCTTGAGGGCAACATTTTTGTTCCAAAACAAGAGTGATGGGATTTCTTGAGCTTGGTTGAACTTCACTCAGGAGGTTTTTAGCTTGGATTGTCAATTGCCATCTGAACTCGTGTTTGCCTGAATCTGAAAATGCCCATGAGCACTATTTTCTAATGTAGGATCACTAAAGTAAGGCCCTACATTTGTTAGTTTAGATAAGGGGGACCTTCAGACAAAACATGCGTTTGCTTTATTAGGGATACCAAGCAAGAATCCCCAATTTCCCATTTCTTGGTTATTCCATTAGGCAGTCTGCGTTGATAAAACTTGCTTGGAGAAGGCACAAAATTCAAGGGAAACACTTATTTACAAAGTCGAATCTGAGTCGAATTATATCATCAATCCTAACTTCATTAAAGTTAAACCGCAAAATCGTCTAAAATTGAGTATCGATGTTGAATTCACAAACTTTTATTGAAGTTTCAAAGGTCAAATGATGTACTTGAAGTTAAGATCTTTTGATGGAACTCGTGCATGATTGAGATCGCTAACACTGAATCTGGCTTTGATTGAAATTGGCAATCCAAATCATTTCCTCTACAAATGATAGCACAAGAAGCCATTTTATGGACTACATTCTTTGACCTCTTTTGATCACATTGTCGTTCCTTTGCACTTTTCTGCCCTTCAGTGTTCAAGCATCTATGTAAACTTGAAGTCCTTTGTTCTTTGAATTGGTCTTTGTTGCTGCTGGTTGTCACATTAGTCAAAAAAATCTATTGTTTCGAAAGTTCTCCTCCCTGCTTTTTGCCTTAAGTGTCATTGACTAAGACCAACTTGATGTACTTATGTACTTCCTCCTTTTTCGTTTTTATCTCACCTCATCCATGGGTTGATTGACATGAAGTTCATAACTTGGCATTCTAAATCGGAAATAACTTTGATTTGAGACAAAATTGTCGCGCCTGAACCGACTGAAAAACATTTGTATCATGATTGACAACTTTCAATTAATTGACACCGATTTTTAATATTCTGGGATGGATGAGAGGCATGCAAAATTTTCTTTTGCGCTGCATGTTTTTGATTCAAACTGCTACCAGATGTATTTCGACGCCGCTATTAAAAGCTTAGTCAAGTGGGGTTGTTCGGTGGCCTTGTGGAAAAGCCCTTTGCAATCTACGTGGATCATGGTATGTCGTTACACTACCGTAGAGCCTTACAAAGTGGCAATCAATCAACACATTTCGAAATCTTAGAGGGATAAAAGTAAACAAAAATGTCAGCCCAGAAACGCTAATCGTGCAGCTTATTTAACACCTTTCCTCTGACGAGTTTTTATTTCACATCAGTTGATAGGGAAAGCTCTCAAAAAGTATTCAAATGCCAACGACATATCTTCAGGATGGAATACCTTTTTTTGGTTCCACATGCATTTTTCCATATTTTATGGGGTCCTTGCCAAGAAGTTGGAACCAGAATGAAGTAATCAAATTTAGGAAAAGTGATACTGAGACGCCAAACTCATCCACTTCTCAACCTTGAGTCTAATCATATACCCTATACAAAGAGAACAGTTTCAATACAAGTGTGGAGCATATACAGTACGAGTAAACTAATAGGGAATATGGGGAAAATGCAGACATCTTCTGAACCCGTGATTGAATTGGTCACAAAGTAAAGTTAGTCTCTTTCGTTGAGAGCGGCAACATTAGTTTTTATAAATCCGAAACATTTTTCTTAGAGATTTTCCTTCAATGAAACCTGTTTCCTTATCCACATTCAAGGAAAAAACGTAAACTTTTATTGGAAAATTCAGATCCAGGAAGGATAAATCAATGGAATAAAGAAGATCAATCGATTTGTTCTCTATTCTCATCAAAGAGACACTTCACCTCGTTTTTCTACAGGAATGACAAAACCAATGAGGAAAAAGAAGGCTAATTTTTTTAAACTGAAAAAAACACTTTCAAAGGCGACTTCTTGCGGAAAAAATTGGAACAGAAAATGAAAATTCTCGTCCCAAGCAGGTCTTGTTCACTTTTGAAACTGTAATGGTATGACTCATGACTAGGGACGGGCAAAAAGTGTAATGAGATTTTTGGTAACATAAACACATTTATATACCTATTTGCACTTTTCGCCTTTATTTGCACGATTTTTTTAAATGAATGGCCTTAAATGAACAAATTGTTGAGAGTTTGCTATTTCTTCTTTGTAAATGTATACTTTTGGATGATTTTTTTTCAAATTTAATACCAAATCTGATTTTACGGCTCCCAGCCTAGGCTAGCGTAGTATTGATTACTATTGCTTCAATATCTAAATTTTCCTCTTCAAGATTGAAAAAATAACAAGCAGATGACAAGAGAGTATCTCAAGCTTTTTGTTTAGAAATTTCATTTTTTGCGAATTTATTGAATTTTATTTGCGCTTTTTTGGTTTTTATTTGCGCTTTTGACCTTTTTCTGCATTTTATTTTACGATTTTGGGCTGATTTTTGTGCAACTTTTGGTAACCAAAAGCTTCTTTTGATTTCCACTCTTTGCCCGTCCCTACTCATGACAATTCAACATTCCCCAAATAAGGAAAAACACTAGCAAGGACACCTATCGTTAGGTTTTGTCGGAATGTTTACCTTAGGAAAATGTTCTGCAGGATGTACATTTTCAAGATTTGTTACCAAAAGTATTCAGACCTGAAGCGTTTTTAAAAGTAGTAAGTAGTAGGCTTTACAATTTTCTTCCTCTGGACTGGTCTACGCTGCAAATTGTCTCTTAAAAAGAACGAAATTTCTGTTTAGGGTTTTTGGGCACTAGAGTCGGATGTTTGAATCTCAACTCGGCCAACGAAGCCCACCTTTTTGCATTTTTAGCATTGTCCTCAGAATGGTTTACTGTTTGTGGGTGTGGATTAACATCTAAAAGGTTCCTAAAGAATGGTCGGTGAAGGAAATCAAACCTGGTACCTCTCTCACTTTAGGAAGCTGAACTAACCAGAGCAGCATGGAAGTCCATGTTTTTCCCGTATCGAAAGGATCAAGTACCTTTATTACGAACGAATTATTAGACTTCATCAGTTACAATTTAATTACTACGACAAGGATGACCAACCGGTGGATTGCTTCGTCCCTTTCACACCCCTTGGGTCCTAACAGGATAACAAAGTCCTAACAGGATTATAAAGGTTTCACAAATTGTTAGCCTCTTTTTGGGACAAAGAACCCCTCCTCCGGTAGCAATTCTAAATTTGAATTGCCGAATCAAGGTGCTTTTGACCTTTTGCAGTGTTTAGTCCACATCTCCCATGGGGAGGAGATGTGGGGTCTTGGTTAGCGCGGTATCCTTTAGTGAGAGAGGATCCAAGTTCGATTCTCCTCCGGAAAACTTTTTGACGTTCCACATCCACAGACGGAGAAACATTCTGGTACTGGACCTGAAATTGCGTTTCGAAAAAATTTGAAATATGCAAGAAGCACTGGAATCATGGAGTGGGGGGCTAGCAATGAGAATAATGATTTCCAGTAGGAACAATTCAATTACGCTCTTCTGCAAATGAGACCATGCCTATGTTGAAAAAAATACGTATTTTAATTTTCAGCTCAATCGAACGTCTTAGACAAAAGTTATGCTCTCTCAAAGTTCAATGCAAATCCTACCGAGAATGAATGAACTAGCCCTTTTGTGGTAATCGTTTTACCACAAAAGGGCGAGTTCATTCATTCTATGCTCTCTTCAGTACATAAGTTTGAGAAGGCATAACTTTTCACTCCGGCATTTGATTGGGCTGAAATTTGAAATACGTGTTCTTGTCAATGCAAGCCCTGTCTCATTTGCAAAAGAACGCAAATAGTTCGTTTCTGCTGGAAATCATAATTCTCATTGCTAGCCTCCCACTCCATGATTTCCGTGCTTCTTGAACGATGACACGTGTGGCTGGCTTCGCTGGCCGGGCGAGGCTCAACCCTCCGACCCTAGCACCCAACAATCCAAAAAAAGGAATCGTTTTGCTTTTTCCATTGTTGAATGAAATGTAACTTTTTGGTAATTTTACTAACTGAAAGTTTCAAAAGGTATCAATGAGATCAAGAAATTGCTTGCAATCAAGTCAGATTGCTTCGAGTTAAAATTTAGAGCTTAATTTTCTTCAATTTTTATTGTAGAAACATATTTTGGATCGAACCTAAACAAGTTTTTGTACTACAAATTGGTCTTAAATTAATTATTCTTTATGATTTGTTGACACTACAAGCAAAGTAGAAACCGCTCGTCAAGCATTTTCCCATGAAGTTAATATATCAAACCGTCGGGATTGTCTTGACATATGAAGAAAATGCCTTCACATGTGAGAACCCTTTGCATTTTCAGTTAAAGCATTTGTCAACTGCTATCATTCTCTTTCTTGGAAATGGACCAAATAGCGATGGTTTCCAAAACATCTTCATGAAAACAACCCATTGAAAATTGAAAGTAATTTTTAGGGCTGAAGACTACCCAAAATTTTGTGATGCTTAGATATCTTTATTTTTTTTTAATTCGTGCGTATTCGACATAACATTCGCTAAATGGCAGTGCTTCAAAAATGATATGTACATAGCAAAAAAACAGAGGGCATTCATTCATTCTGGGAGTCCTTTTTTAGAGAGGAACTATTTGGTGGTTGGGTTTTACGCAGACTTTACAAGGGAATAACTGATGAACTGGATGACTATGATGAGAAGCGAGGAAACGTCGGGAAATGTCAGGTCAAAATTCGCTCGCCAGCCTTTTTCCCGGAAATCTCATTTATGCGCTTAGTTTCATTCCAACTAAAGCACAAAAACACAGCAAATTAAGACCTTGGGAAGATAAGCATACACGCAAGGTGCAACAACACAGACGGATGTTCTCGGCGAATTGGTTGCATTTAAAATGGAAGAGGCTTTAGAGTCGATAAAGAAAGGTGTTACTAATTGATAGCCAGATATTTTGCCGTATGATTAGAATGGCTTCCTTATAGTGTTGCCAAACAAGAATACATCAAATGAAACAAAAAGGAACAAGGAGGTAAGTGCCTTTGTCTGTCTCCCTCAGACCTAAGGGAACAATTTCCACACAAAATCAAATATGGTGGAGGTGCAAGACAGCAACTTCATTTGCTCATATTTTGCTTAGTCCAACCCCTTCATTTTTTGTTCAAGTTCAAAACTGAACTGAGCCACGTCCTTCAGGCCTTTTGCCCTGTCACCAGTCTTTTTCTTGCGCTTGTTGCAGGCTCAGAATTACACTTTCATAGCAATTCTTGATGATGATGATGGTGCGGCGGCCTTCTTTTCCCTCTTTGTCGGGAGTATCTTGTGGTGCTCGTCGCTCTTTGAAGGAGCCTTTGAATAAAACCTTCTCTCAACGGGGGTTTGCTCCGGGAAAGGCCGGTTGAGAGCGAGAATGGACCACGTCAATCCAACTCCATGTGGAGCACTCCGTTCATGCAATGAGATTTCCCAACCAGAAACGAGAAGGCGTTCAGTTGAGTTTTTTTGGTGTATTTGCGACCATTAATGGTCCGTAGTACTCCTCTTTTTATGGTGCTTGGATGAAGGAAATAGTGGAGTTGATTATTTAATGAGTTCACTAACTGTGAGTCAAAAAAACGTGAGAGTGTGATAAACCGAACTAACCACTTGAACATACAGAAGGGATTCATTAGCAATTGCACTTTCCCGTGGGGCATTCTGCACAATCAAACACAGGTAAGAGATCGTTAGGTAGGCCTAAACAAGATATTTATTCCGTTGAGCTCTTGGACGTGTACTGATATAGGGCATTCAAGGCACGAATGAGTTTTGATTTATGACCAGTGCCTTACATTGGACAGTACGGATAAAACTCAACTTACAGGTAGCTTTAGTGGGTAAAAAAGATTTACAATGTTGCCATTTACAAAGCATAAAACCCGAGACGGACGGAACCAAATCCACCTCCATTTACTCGCTCTGAGACACAGGCGCACACACACGATCAAGGAAATGATATTTCCCAAAAACCCAAGTCCAATAAAATATCTGCATGAAAAGGCGCACTTATTGTTGTACTCATTCGCCGAAGCCTTTTTTATCATTAATAACTTAAAAGACTAAGACATATTTGCTTTATTAGTTTTTATAATATCATAAATATTTAGTTATAGGTTATATTGGACGATATCAATAATCTATTGAATCATTGTTGCGCCCTTGGGCCCAATATCCAATGGATAAAAACAAAGGAAAAAATGAAAAGAATCGTGTTGATTGTTGGATTAAATTTTGAAATACAATTGGATCTTCAATGAATTTAGGGAGCAATTCGTTTTTTTTTTCTTTCCTTTCACGTGCACTAGACAACCGGATGATGTGCATTACATCAAAATTACATTTTCCTAGTTCTTCTACCATCTCCTCATTCCATGTTTTGCTTACAATATTTTACGTGGTTGAACTCGCCCACAAAATAAAACCCATATAGTCAGTCCCGTTACTTCAGTCTCAAGAGAGCAAGGGTCAAATTCGCAAAATTGTAGCTTGAGGCACGTATTGGCTATGAATTTTGATTCGAGCACGTTAAAAATGCATCGAAGCTGTTGAGAGGCTCTGTTTTGTTCCAAATTCAAAGAGATGGAACATTGCTTGTGTTCAGCAGCCAAAAGCTTTCGTTTGGCTTTGAAGCGGAAAACAAGGAGCAAAGAATGTGAGACCCCCCCATTTCATTTCCAAGCACAATACGCGATGATGTGGGTATGGGTGTTTCCTGCCAATTCATTGTTCCCACAGTGGTGGGGCATTTGCCAATGCGTTTCCACCTTGTTTTACCCTCGAAGTAGTTCCAATGCATTTCTACAATCAAAGAAAGGCAATTCTCCTGCCCTACAATTTGTACCCAGGGAAAGATGCAAAGTGTCAGCCACGCCTTCTCCGAAGCCTTCTTAATCTATACCAGAGTACGAACGTACATTCGTTCGTAAGCTCCAACCAAGTGGGAACAACATCGATTCCCAATAGTTTCAATGAAAGATTGCACTCTAACCAACCTCAGAGAAGCGCAATGGGAAATCCTCCTCAACATTGATGATGATTTTGCGCTCGGTTCCCTCATTTCCCACGCCATCCAATCCACGACTCAAGGTGCGAGTTTGGCACTAAACAGCAATGGTGCCGATGGTGAGGTTGACGGTTTTGGTAGTAGATCTGACCACAAGCTCCTCGTGAAACTCGTCGTGGCCACTTCACTTGGAGGAGACTCGGCTCATGCTTGCATTTTCTAATGCAAGCAATGCTCGTCCCTGAAACAACATGCTGTTTGGACCCCTGGAGGCGCTCATGATGATGAAGGCGCAGAACAACTCTCTACAACAACCTTGTGTTTTGGTAGTTCGTTCCATTGGGTTGGCTCGATGCAAGAGGCCCTTGCATTGGGCTCCTCTTACACGGAATCCATTTGTGAAATAAACACTGCATATTTCGTTACAGTCCTGCTTACATTTAAGAACAACACCCTATTGACCGAGCTGTTCGTTATTGTCCGAGATCGAGGCACCGACGAAAAGTGGGTCAACCCATCTCCTGTTAGAATCAAAGGGAAATGGATCAGCGTAGAAATGATGGAGGGGGAAAACGGAACGTTGTGCAAGGTCCAAATCAAGAATAATTGTTTTTTGTTCCAAGTGATCAAATCCACGTGATGCTCCTGCCCTGACTTCCGAGACGAGTCAAGGTTGGTCTTGGATTGCACCTCATTGATGTCTCTTGATCGTTATTTGATTCTTTATCTAAACAGAAAGTGATGAATCGAGACTCGAGGTAAATATATGCTGAACTCTCCCGACGTTTGTCAAACACTGAGCGACTTCTAGAAAAACACAATGCTGAACAATTCCCTTGCCAAATAGGCCTAAGAAAATCTAAGGCATTTATCATACCTCTCACCAATTAAAAAAGGAAACAGTAACGCCAACTCAAGGTCGAAAATAATGACCATGACTTGGTGTGGGATTTGCCCACACAATATTGTTGAGTTCGGGTTAAATGAATTAGAACTGGGACTTCTAATTGGACAAGGTGTTCGCCAAATGAAAATACTAGCGAGGAAGCACTGAACAAATAACTCGGCTAACTCAAGTGCTTTGTTTTCATCGTTTTCGGGCCTCACAAATGAATGCTGAATAAATGTGGTGCAGAAAATTACGTATGAAGGCTATATGAATGGTAGGCAAAGAACAACATAAGCTTCAAAATTACACGATTGTTTAGGGTTGGCCATAAGGTCAAAACAGTGATTGTGTGGAAAGTTTTGGTACTGTACAATTCGCAATCTGACTTCTGACATAACCAAATTATTTTCTGTAACTTTGAAAGTTTTAAAAGCCACTCCAAACTTGTGGTCTCATTGATCGGTCGGCAAATTCAAACCGAGACTTGCTATAAGCTTTATCTATCGATTCTATTGCCTGGAAGTGTCTAGCTCTATCTACATTTAAAAAAGTGATTTGAATTTGAAAGAAAAAGTTGTCACACTTTATCAATGGTTTTTCTCAAACCAAGTACTAATCTCCCTGAACTTTTATCTGACACATGATTTAAAGTGATGCTTCAGTTTATCATTGGAAGTATTTGACTCTTTGATACGGTTGATTTGCTGTGTACAGTATGTCTAAAACGTGCATCTTTTGACACACTTTTGAGGCATGCTGTTTCACTAGGAACATCACAGGAATGAGAGAGCTCTTGTATAGGGAGAGGCTCCAGAAGTTAGGGCTCTACAGTACTCAGAGAAGGTATGAAAGGTATCTGATACTGTATGTCATCAAGGCTCTGTCCTAACCCGGCCAGGGTTTGAGGTCAGCTTTAGCGACCGTAGAGGTTTCACTTGTGCTCTAAGAGCACCTCTAAATCCCAAGGAATCCAGGCTAATTCGATCAATGGAGTCCTCCTCTCTTCTTTATCGGGCTCCTTCATTGTTCAATGTTTTGCCCATCACTCAGTCATCGTCGGGAGTATGTAGGAGCTGATCCTCTAACAGCATTTGAAGCCGGGTTAGACAAATTTTGAAATGCTATTCCTGACCTAACCTACTATTCAAGGTGTTATGTACTCAAATATCAAAACATGGGAGACCGGGATCGGTAGAACGAGTTTATTCTTGTAGAATAACGGAGGAAGAATGGATATAGAAAGATGGAAACAAAAGGTTTAAATACCAAGGGGAACGCAGAGGGTAAATTAGTGCGAGCACAGGGAGAGAGCAGGACAAACTGAAATACGAATACAACACACAAGGGTTGCCCAGATCTGCTAACAATAACTCGGTAGTAGACCAAATATCATTTGAATGTTAACCTTATCCAGTAACTTTAATGATTAACTTTCTTACAAGAAATCCCATTCCTAGTAGCGGTAATAAAAAATCTGCAACCAACCCATTAAAAAAATGTAGTTATTCAGGGCTGTCAGAAACTAAAACGGAATTCAATCAATATGGTTTTGGTGGTAGAGTAGATTGGCCCAAATTATCAGAGGTTTAGATTCACCACAATGTTGGTCCATTTTTCCTCGAACCTCTAAATAGAATCTGTGAGATGAAAAAAACTAACTTCCAACTTTTTTTGCGAGAAGATACGGAATGGCCAAGCCTAAGGCGAAAAACAGAAACGTGGGCACATAATAATGCATGTAGTGCGTACCACCATGTAGTACACGTTGCCACTAAGGGAGCTAGCTAAAAGTGCCTTCAACCTTTTCTTCATCTGCAGGAAAACTGACCATTTTCAGATTAGTTATTTGATCATGCAAAAACAGCTCTGGTCAGGAATATCCTAAAAAATATCCTGAATTCAAATCTCTTGAACTTCTTTGCTGAAATGTGTACATCATCGCAGAGAATATCCATACTTTAAACGCGAATAAGAGGTCTCTTTGAAAAAAGCTCAATGGGGACAGTGATTTTACGGCACGATATAAGCACAAAATCTTTAATCAGTCTTTTTCCTGTAATTTTCTCTAAGAACTCATTAATAGAAATAGAGATTGCAAAATAAACACAGAAAAGGGCAAGGTCATATGTGAGTGTAAAAAATTACAAGCTGTATGTATGCTCGTTGTTTGGGCAAAATACAGAGAATACCCGCTTGTAGCTTTTTTCAACGCACTCACGCAACCATTTGCTTATCAATCTGACCCAATTAGTTGAATAATTACTCAGCCATTGAGTGGAATTAATCCATTTGAAGACCCTCGTAAAAAGCTTGAAGTCAAACTACGCGAACCACGAATACTATCAAGCAGGAAGGTAGTGGTCGTAGAGCGCTTTGATCCTGATCGAGCCCATTTGTCAAACATGGGTCGCTCTTTAACGATCAACCCGAGGACTAATTTGATCGATCAAATGCTTGGCAAAGGGTTCATTAATTCCAACTATTCTGTGCATGCGTGACTCGTTAATTATTTGGTGGAAGTTATTATTAATGTTCCATTTCGCTAAGTTATGGAATCTCTTTTCCTCTTCAAGGATTCAACGATCGTTCCAGGATCCATAGAATGATGCTTCAATGTTCCATATCATTGGCTTCGTATCGGACATTGCATCCGATATTAAAGTTTGGGAAAACAAGCGGAGAACACATTCTGCTGGTAGCTTGCATGAAAGTAGCTCCTCTCAAAACGTGGTCGAAAGTAAATGGACTTGAATTATGGCGGATCTGTTTCTTATGACACACTCTTCAATAATTGTTTTAACGCTACGACTAAAACTCAGTTGAATGCAGTGCTCCTTGTTTTATCCTACTTTATGATTTATTGTTCTTATTTTCATTTATATTCTTCATATCATAAGTTACGAAACACTTCAAAGACAAATTTTCTAGTTTGATTAGCTTTTGCCACTGAAATGCACAATTCAAGACAAAAACCTTAAAGCAAGTATTTTAAGGAAGGCGTCCCTTTCACATGATTGTTTGCCTTTTTTCTCGTAGCTTTTGATTTATGCCTTGGCATAATGAACAGGTTTAATGGCTTTTTTGGGTCTGTTTCAAAACCGCTGTCTGGTACGTAGAGTGATTGCGGTTGAAGAGTTGCTCTTGCTTCAAACATCTCGCTTGGAGAGGCCAAAGCATTGGTATCATGAGTAAGGCTGGCTTCTTGCATTCTTTAGCCTCGGAGCAATGGGTGAAGGCCAGTAAAATTTGCACCCTCGTAAAAACCAAATGGAAGTGGGTGTACGAATGGGGAGCAAATTGGACGTGACAGGCAATCCTGGGCCAGGGAATGGCTGTGGAAGTCATCAAATATTCAACTTCGACTCACCACACGTCTTGGATGGATACATGGACTAACAGTACATACTAGCAGACACTTCCACGATTACCGAAGAGAGCCGTAAAGTGCTGGCAAGGTCCAAAACCTATTCTTATTCCGTTATCTTCCAAGGCCCCATCTAAAAGATTCATGAAGCATAGGTTTCCAAAAGAAAAAAAGAGAGTCTAATAGAACGTAGCAGATGGACTGTTTGTACGCACTATGTGAAGGCCGGTGAACCATCCAATGGATGGGGTTTTTGCCTTTAAAAGTTTTGAGTTTTGTTTCCCAGGAATGCCCGAAAAGTTGAAGTGCCAAAAGCAAAGATGGACTTGTCGAAAGGCCAGACTGTGCTAGTGCACTTTCATTTCCTTCATATTCTCAGAAATAAAGTTAACGGAGAAATACAGCATTTGCATCGAGATCCATTTTTTGTGGAACATTTCAAGCCCAGTGAACCCCATCGTTTGTAAGGAATCCCTCTTTATCTATCATCCACGATGACAGATCCCTAATGGAGCAGAGGACACGCCACGAGGTTCGCATTTCTTTTCTCCTTCGTCTCTTGCGTCTTCTTCCATCTCTCAATCCTGTCCCCTTCTCGATGTTGCCTCGACACGGTTGCTCGAATCCTAACTCAAAACGTTTCAAGAAAAAAACAGAAAATGGGATCAAAATTGGTGATAATCTGAGCAAGATTTGGTTGGTTGTTTTGGGGCACAATCTTTCAAGACTTTGAACAACCATAAAAAGCTTTCCGATAGGTATTAAGTTTTAGTTAAAAGCATCACTACCTCTCTTGCTCCCTCTTGTTCCAGCACAATAAATAATAAGAAAACTATGTTTGACCAAGCGTGTTGCCCCTTTACGAACTCTGATTTTCACTGGTTTATTCTCAGTCTTTATCCCACTGTTCGGCCATTCCCTCGCTTCTGTCGCTTCCTATAATCGTTTGTCTGTGCTCTTGTTAGACATCTGGGCATCGTGAGTATGTGTGTGAGAGAGAAAGAGACTGGGTCTACATATTCCAAAGGCTTTTTTTTGGTGGAACGCCCTCGCCAAAGTTCCTTTTGATGATCATAGCCGTGGTTTATAAGCAAAAAGCAGAGCCAGTCAAAGCAGTTGTTGAATATCTCCCCTTTTACTCCATCTGAGAAGATCTGAGGAAAGAACGGCAATGAGACTCAGTTAAGCATTTTTTCCGTCCAGATTCGTTCTTTTATGAATAAATCAACAGTTGGAAGATGGTTTGTTCCAACATCCTGAGACCGGAGATACGATCAACAGCAAAAAAGGGGAATAGGATTGATAGGAACGAGGCAAAAACTGCATCATTCAAGGTAATTGCCCAAGCGTTTTTTAGTTGCAACTGTGCAAAAAGAACTCGTGGTTGGTTGCACAAGAACGACAAGTGTTGAACATTTGATGTTTTTGTGCAAAAGTATATTCAAATGGGAAATCCAAACTTTGCACCATGTTGCCTTCATTGCCAATTGGATGGGTCCGCGAGTTTGGCTCTTTTACAAGAATTAGCTTGCCTACCAGTTGCAGTGTGTAAATACAGAGGCCTGTGGGATTGAGCTCTGACTTGCATGCATTTTATTCCTTCATCTCTTGATTCCTTGAACGCAACTGGGGCTCTTACTTACGAATTGTGAAGCAGTTCCAAAACAATCCCTTCTTGTCACCGGAGCTTAGGCAATTGGGAACAACTTCTTGGCTAACGTTCAAAATGATCTCTCTCTTTCTCCTTCATTCTTGATCTCTATCGTAAAGCCTGTTCCACGATAGAGGGCAACGAAGGAAGATGGACACATACCTTTAGTAGATAAAGTACTTTTCAATAATATTTTGATTGTTCTGGTGTCTACCGATTACAATTGTTATTCATTCGATTGGTTTTCATTTGGACACTGATATCTTGTTCCTTTTGAACCATGTGTTTAGCCCTCTAACCTGACCTATCTTTCTTGGTTCGTCCTCGTTCTGTCTGGTTGAACCCTAAAACAAGCCGAGAGCATCCGGCCAAAACCCAATGGAATGGAAAGTTTCTTTCTTTTTCCTTGGACCATTTAAAAGAACGCACCGGCTCCATGTGCAACATTGGAACAAGATGAGAGAGAAGTGCCCTTTGAAAAAAAAGGTCATCGTTGTAGCCCGTTTCACCATTGATTGTGTGAGATGGGGCGCGAGAAAGGCAAGAAACTTTCAGCCCAAGAAACTTTTCTTGATATTGCCCCTTTTTGTGAGAAGTGACAAATTTCTGATCCTGGTTGGTCAGCGACCAAGAACATTCTTGGACAACCAAATGCTTTTTTTCTTTCTTCTACTTCAATGTAGTTGTGGGGTTGGCTCAGAAGGCTAAAGTCCTGGAGAAGTAACTTTCAACTTCTTTTCAACCTCTCCTGTGCGATGATCGTCTACTTACCCGCATGTCATCGTTTAAAAGATCGTTTACTTTTCAAACACAAAGTACTCGATCACGTTGAACAATAGGACAAACACTGACTGTTTGGCACATTGAGTCTTCCTTCGGGAAAGTTAGATGGTCCATTGAGATCCAGCGCGAGATGATCGGACCTACCATCAACCTATAAAAGAAAGGATTTTTAGAAAGACGTGAAATATGGCTCGCAGAGATGAAATGCTCCCAAAGAAAGAAATAAGTTAGTGGGTTTCCATTGTTGTCCATAACTACCCATAAGACACTCAACATTTGAGCATTTCCCAAAGTATGTGGGCCAAAGTTGCTACACGAAAAAGTGATTGAATTTGTTGAAAACTCGATAAACCCTTAGAAGTTCAGTTTGAAAGTTGAAACCATTTGGAACCAATATCCATCTATTCGCACTATTCGGTTTCCACAACTTAGTACAACTGGGGACAAACGAAGCCTGCACGTCTAAAAGGGGCAATTAAGAAGGTGAAACTTTGATGAGTTCACCACGTGCACAGCTCTATTCAAACTTGCCATCAAAATGGAACTGTCCCAAACTGGTCATTTGGGTTTATGCCACAGTCCGTTTGAAACACAGTACCACCAAACAGGATATTAATGAAAACGCGTGCACTAGCCTCATAACAACAGTAGCTCTAGATGTGTCTCCTTTAGTGCCAATGACGTTGATATAGTTGGTGCTGCTGCTTGTTGTACCCCATGAGGAACCACCACAATGCATTGGTTTGAATTGAGGGGAGGAAGCCCACAAAAACGAACGTAGCTCACGTTGTGTGTGTGTACACATGGTTCACACACACGAGTGAATGCAGTTATAATGATTCATGCGAGCTCGAGACATAAACTCAAATTAAGGAGGGCCCAAGCCAACCCTGATGTCCCAGGTCTATGGTCGTTGGAAGAGCCGAACATGTATCAATTATGGCCTTCCTCCTCCCCACCTCTTCTTCCCCATGGAATACTGAAGCTTCCTGGAGCTTGCCACATATAACACCATCTCCCATTGAGCTCTAAAATACTGCTCCAATTCAAATTCTTGGCAAAGGTCGAGAGGCAATTGCAATATTCGTGAACGACTCTTCTTCTTCCTCCCCCTGAATTTAGTTAGCTGGATCTGTCGAAGTTTCCGATCCTCGAGTCCCCTTTGAGAAGTCTGGCACCAATAAGAAGGAGGCTCTGTCAAAAAAGTGTCGATAGTAGCCTAAAAGTTTCTCAGGATCGCTAAGCGGATCCCTGGAATATATACGTACGTTCGGTGACTTGACGAGGACGGTTTTCTCGGGCAAAGCCGAGAAATTATCCTAACATGCGCATTGAGCAGTGCAACAGGACCCAATGAATGTAAAGAGCTTGCTCCAGATCTTCTTCCTCTCGCTCCATGGAACAACCTTGACAAGAAGTTGGAAGGTTATACGGGAACAGGACCTCCATCTATACAATTGTACTATTAGGAGGACGAGACTGATTTCAGATTCCACTCACGCTTGCAATATCTCAATGGTTCACTTGCCAAGACTTGTGGGAGGGTGTGGGTTTGGAGGCTCCTTCGAAATTCTATACAAGATATCCCAAAGGTGACGGATGCTGCTGCCCAATAACTGTGCGATCTCAGTGTGCAAACCTTTGAACTGCGGACACGAACGAGAAAATTGTCAATTTTTAAAATGTTTTTCGCCACTTTCTTTACATAAGGCTGATTACCGGGTACTTCATTCAGCTAAGCTTCAAGGTCTAAAGAAATACCTTTGTACCTAACTGCAAAGGTGGTTTTAAGCATTACAAGTTTCTTCGTTCGTCAGACACAAGAAAACATCAGTTCAAACAAGGTGGAAACTCAAACGGAATTGTTGATCACATGCACCCCTCTTCTAGTTGCTCTAGTATTAGAGACTCTCAGGACAGGCTTTTGAAGTATTGTGCACTAGATTGTTGCACGGTAGTTGCACTAGGCTAGATGATTATTTGACAACCTGGTAAAAATTGGGCTGAGTCGAAGGGGACGAACGATTTCTCTTGGGAGTCCATGGACTGAGCTTTCAGTACTACTTACCGAACCGAGCAGGCACCACCAAAGACGACGACTGAAGAACATGAACTATCATCAAACAGCTTTACACGAGAGAGACCGAGGCTCAGAGAAATGTATGGCCATTCAAAGGAATTTCGTTGGTTCAACATTTTCAGTGGACAAGCTGACTGGTTCTTTTTCTTTTCTTGCCTTCAAGTCTGTTCGGATTTCTCCACTGGTGGCCCCCCAAACTTATTCTCAGAAAACTAGTGAAACTTGCTTTTTAACCCAACGACTTTTGTTCATTCCTCTAGATCAGGGATCGGCAACCAGTGGGCTCTCCAAGGATAGTCGTTGGCGGGCCCAAGAGCCATGAGGAAAGTCTAAAATGGTGGGCCCGCGAGCCAGCCATAGTATTGTACTCATGGGCCCAAAGACCTTTGGTTGTAAATTTGCCTGTTTACGCCTATTTGGTGGGCCCCTTACAATATGAAATCAAATTTGGTGAGCCTTGGCCCAAAAGCGGTTGCCGACCTCTGCTCTAGATGACCCAGTGTTGCTTGGTCGGTTGGCTTAAACTTCCTCATTCTTTCTTTGGTTTCGTTGGAACAAGCATGTCGTGGTTGGCTCGAGCTCCAAAGCTTAAAAGAAAAATCCCCTCTTTTCAAGAGTAGGATTTCAACTTTCATTGTATTCCTTCACGCAATTCTGAATGGACCCGGATAATGCCATCGTTATGCCTTGATTTCCTCTTCAACAATAGACCAACAAAGACAGATTAGTGTATGTCCACCTTGGGCTCTACGTGCAATGTAATTGAGGACGACAAGCCCCCTGAGACTGAAGATTTGTTTCTTTATGGGGCACACTTAATGAACACGATTGTTCTTCAATATTTTAGGCACAAAATATAATGTTGCGGAAAACATCTCCCTGTTTTGGTTTTAGCTTTTTTAGGCGAATCCTCAAATGGGCAAGCACTGCGTCAATTTGATTACTACAAAGGTTCTCACCCGAAGATATTGCAATGTAAATCTTTAATGGGCGCTGTTCCGATGGCCAACTCAATTGCAAGGTGAGCATTGTTGAGAAATATAACCGTAACAAGGGCATGTAGTAGTAGAAATACTACTCTCACAATTAGACATCGAAAATTAGAGAAAACAAAGCTATGGAATGGACCAAACTTAAAACGCATTAAAATACATGCCGTCTCGTAAGTTCTTGTGTAAGCTCATTGGAGGCAAGGAATTGGAATAGAAAAAAACCATGGAGACTTTTTTGCTGATGAGCGAAAATTAATTTCCTTTCCTTTCAAAAAGTCAGTCTAAAAACTGATTGGTGGTGAAACGTTCCCAATCGTCATCATTCGGTTTCGTCTTTTTCGTTTTTTCCTTTCTTTTCTCTTTTTGTCCGACAGGACTGAACCGATGTAGTAGTCCATACATACAGTACCAACTCCTACTATTCATTCTATAGTTATTCAGATTACTATTCCCATAAGCTCTTCTTTGTTAGTTTTCATCTGATTTGGAGAGCCCTCGAAAATGCCTGTTCCAGCTCTTGAAGAGATTCTAATACCTCTTACCAATAAGTTCCTTCCTGTGGGTAGAAATTGAAGAGCGGATCAAAGACATAAATCTAAATGTGGAACTGAAAGTGTGGTCCAGGATTTGTTACAACTTCCACTTCCAATCCGAGCGGCCAGTTCCCTTTTCACGTTCCAATTGGAATGAAATAGTTGGAGGCGGAGAGCACAAGAAGGATTGATTTGAGGTCAAGTACTAATGGCGTACTTCATGTCCGGCTTAGTCCCAGGAGGGGCCTACTTTTGAACTCCCCCGTGGAATGGATTCACCTGTGCCAATCTTGACTACCCCACCTTTGCTTTCTGTGTACATAGAACTCTCCACGGAAGTTCTTCACTTTTGGACCATAACAACTGGAACAAGAAAGAGAAACAAGGTTAACAAAGCATGAGGAGAATCTCCAGGAAACTTGTTGAAGATCAAGAAACCCTGCCTGTTCAGCCTGTAAATTAAAACCCGTGTGTTTTCGAGGAGCACGAAGAACACGCAAGCACCTTGATCAGAAAGGGTGTGCTTTCGATGAGAACTTGTAAGAAGAAAAATAGAAATGTGGGGCCAAAACCAAACGGGAAGCCTTAACGTATGTTCCCAATGGGAACCATTGGCGCGGTTTGGTGGTCTCGAAGCTGTCAGATATTTGATTGAATTTTACGAAGCCAACGTTTTGGGCGCATTCTAATTCTTCATGCACGTCAATCAGGGCAGACAGCCTTGACATGCTGATGATGAATCTGCTGAAATCATTTTGACACTTCAATGACCTTCAAATCCCATCGTGCTTACTCATCCATAGGGAAATGGCTCGAGCTTTGATTTCTATTCCTTCGGTTGATCAAATAATAGGATTCACAATCATGTAGAACTGTATTCTCTGATGGTTCTACAGTATTAAACGCCTTTTGGTTTTGAGCTCTTGACAAAAGCTCCTGTGCCTCAGAAACCAACGTGATTTCATGCCTCCAAACTTGCATGTTTACCGTAAGCATAAAGTATTGTTGTCCACTGGCCTCAAGACACTGGAAAACTTTGGATAATTGGCTTCTCTTGGCGCGGGTGTTGCTTGCAGTTGCTCAGGAGATGGAAGGCAAACGATACTTGATAGTCCTATAGACCCTGGTTTTCAGACGCATGTTCCTTCCCGTCAAGGGCCTTCCTCATCAGCTGTCCTAGGACGTAACGGATGAAATGTGATGAGGACTTTCACCGTTTTTTCGGATAGGAAGGATGATGTGTTAGCTCTTGAGGGAAACAAATATTTGTGTACGACCTCTAGCAATTATCCCAACTCCTACCAAAGACCCATTTGTGCCATGGACAACCCTATCAGTCGTATTAGATATTGCACAAGCTGACAAAGGTAAAAGTCTCTCAAACCGATTGTTGACCGATGGCCTGTATTTTCCGACATGGCCATAGACTCGGAACTTGGAGGACATACTAAAATCGGAGAAATCGTTCCAAAAAGAGAATTATTTACGATCACCTTGGTACACAAATAATAGAGAAAAACAGTGTATTGTCGAGCTTTAGTAAAAGGTAGTTTGTGAGGTTCTCAAAGAAAATAGATGGGAACCAACAAGAAATCTGGAGTATTTTGGTGGCATTTGCATGCGAAGGCTTAAAGGATCTGATTATACACATGCCTCCCTTTCCCAGCCTTATTGTCACACGCTCATGCAAAATAAGCACACACACATACAAAGTATAATGTCCACTTTGGATTTAAACCACCAGGTTTTGGACATAACGTGTCCCTTGGGAGAACTGAGGGCCTGTGGGTTGGTGGACAGACGGAAGGGGGCTTTAATCCTAGTGTATATGTCGTTGAACGAGGTAGTACTGTAGACCCCATGGACTCGCTGTTTACTCCCATTTTCATGGCAGGTCATAACTGTCAATCAAATTTAGGCTTATCACTCTAAGTCATGATGGCCTCTCGGTACGCTAGTCAACGACTCAGTCAGACTTTACCCATCCATCTAACCAACCAGTCAACCACTCATGCTGATACCCTCTCAGTCTGCCAGTTCCTAACTAACTGGGAGAGTTTTCTCTCTCTCTCTCTCCCTCTCTTTCTCTCTGGCAACCAATAAAGTATTGATAATCCAGTTCCCAATATATTGACGGTCCACAATTGAAGCATTCCTGCTCGATGGCAGTAAAAAGGCACCGCTACTGCAACTTTATCGCCTCTCCGATTGTCCGTGTGCCCTAATCCACCAGTGAACAACCAGCCTCCACGTGCTCTGTTGCTGTTGTATTTGCTGTTGTTGTTGTTGTTGTTGTTGTTGTTGTCGTCGGGGTCCTTCATGGTGCTGCCGCTTGCCATTGTTGTTGGTTGGACAGTTAGGCCATTGGACCAACAACAGCAACGCTGAACCACTGAAAACTGGGATATAATGTCAAGAGGATCATTAACAAAGGGCATAATTGATTTGATAAGGGCGCCATGGAAGGGCACTATGAAGAGATAATCTAAACCGTGACATGGGTTCCCTTAATTCAATTCATCAATATACAGCTTGTTTTGACTAATTGCCTTTTAAAATAGAGACCTGGCACAATCAATGTATTGAACCTAATCCTCGGTAATGACATGACAAATGAGGAAAAGCCAAGCTAGCGTCTTGAGGGAAGCGTATTGAATATGTACTGTAGGTAGCTTTCGAGTTAATCTAGCGATTCGTAAGACAAAACTTTTGCTCCAAGATAGCTTTCATCTAAAACGAGACTTCTCTGAGACTGTGTAACAGAGCCGCATATTCGCCGAATTTCCAGAATGATTCACAAATTTTGTTCTCATTATCATTTCTAAAGGTCTGCTTTGCCATTCTCTCGTCGACGAAAGGAAGAAAAAAAGACTTCGAACTTTGCTTGCACCTAATCCAAGTGTGTTCAGCTCTCAGTTCAGTTTTCCGTCTTATTTATGAGAAAGACGGCCATAAATTTGTGAAAAGGATGGCGATTTGTCCACCATGGCAGTCACAAAAAAATGTTGACGATGAAAGTTGTTTTGTCTTAGAAGTACACCATTGAATGGTTCGACCTCGAGCAGAGGCCATAACTAGCTTGTTCAATGCACTTTTAGCGTGTATGTGTGTGAGTTGGTAAGAATCAGAGATCCGTAAGAATGAGGGTGAACGAGGCGGACTCAGGGACGGACAGATAGAGAGAGAGAGATCACAGACAGATATTACATAGCTCTCCTTGTCATAATTGAACATGGAATCCCTGGAGGGAGAGAAGCGAAAAATTGCTCTCTCTGCTTGATCAGATTTAGGCCCAATTATGTCCTCTTGGCTCTGCCAAAGGCTAACTCCACACACGAGGCCACCAACCAGCGTCTTTGTGCTCAACTCGACGACTGACTGTGGAGCGTGCATGACAGGGGCAATGCCATTAAAGACGGGACTGGCTGAATCAATCTAATCTATCTTGAGCTTTCATCTTCTTTCTTGCTTCTGCTTTTCTCTCAGTTCCCGGGATCGAAAGATTCTTGGAAGTGAACGAAGGAGCTTCTTTCTCCGGAGTCACGCATTATTATGAAGATATTTAAGGCCATTAAATATGCTCCAAATAGGTTTAGTAATAGGTCAAAGCAAAGTGGAGGAGAATGTCAGAGTGCATGTTTAGTATTTGTTGATGGATGTCTAAATGCAATTGCAATTGTTTGGTCAAGCTTATCTTTGTGTCTCTTCTCTTAAAGTACTAGAGCTAATGACTACTTTTACAAGGCAGCATTCGAGCACAGTTTTATCGCTATGATGAATTGGGAGAGGAGGAGGTCGTCAACTCTAAGCTTTACAACAAATACACATTTCACGTCAAGAGTTGATAAATGATGAAAGCTAATTCAACACGTAATTGAGCAAATAAAATTGGGTTTGAATGGATATTGGTATCCATCCCAACTATGAATGAGGACATTGTATTTGCTCTAACGCTTAGGTAAAAAGGTATGTACAAATGTCCAGTATCGTGTTTCGGAAAACGGAAATGGGAAGGATTTTCTCGTCATGTAGGTGAGATCCATTCTTGTTCATAAGTTCAATTTTCAAATGAACCAACAACAAACCAGTTCTCGCCAAAAAGCGGGTGTACATCATTCATTCAACTTCTCACTTGACAATGCATAAATGTGTATCCCTATCACCTACTTTGTTTTGGAGCATTTGATGTCTGAATAGAAAATCATCCGTTCATCCGAACATTCTTATTGAGTTTCACCCCCGAAAGACGTCCTAAGAGATATGAGTACGGTAGTTCGTTTAGGGCCTCTCTGATCCTCCACCCTGAGAATGGCGCAATTAAAGGCCTTGCCATCTGTGTGGCCTTTTCCCACGGGCAACTGAACGCGGAACTCGAGCTACTACTGCTAGCGTATTCGAAAATCGCTCAACGCGTGTGTTCACAAATTAGATTGGACTTGTTTCTCGCATAAACTATTAGTGGTTAACAACTCAAGGTCTTGAAATGCATGCTTTCCTGACGTGTGCGACGCTGAGCACGAATGTTTAGTAGTTCGAGTAGAAATACTGGCACATGATGTGTATGTGTACAGCTGTACATGCCAAGAAAAACAATTGACCTCCACTCGTCATATTATTCGGACTAGTCGAGTTTGTCGTAGGGAAAAAGCTCGAGAGGAAATTAATACATAATGCATTGGAGCCCTTTCTTCCCTCATTTCATTCGTACTCTTTCAAGTGAATGAGGAGGGCCCTTTTCATTGCCTAAGGGAACGAGTTACGTCCATACATTTATTTATAGCGAAAGAGAAAAGTGTCGGAGATTGTCCCACTTAAGCAGTTCTGATTGCCACGTGAGAAAACCGAAAGAAAAACCACGACATTGCTTCACTCCAAGCCTAATATCGCGTTGATTCTCTTTATCCAAGCAGGAAAAAAGGAACGCAGACAAATGGCCTTCGTTGGCCTTATCCTGCTTGTCCTCATTAAGCGTAACCGTGCAAGATTATTGTCCTCTTCCACGAGCAAGCAAGCAAGCAAGCAAGTAAGCGAGCGACCAATCTAAAACCACCCACCCAGAACCAACACAATGGCAGAAAGGTGCCTTCTTGTTTGTTTCCCTTTGCCGTATCGCAAACTGGATTTGCCAGACGTGCATTCCATCCGAGGCATTGCAATTGTTCTTTATAAATAGTAGCCATCTTTGCAACCTTAATGGGATTTCTTGCCAGTTTCGCTCATTATTTCACCGGTCGTTGTGCCCCTTCTAACTCACTCACTGATGTTTCAAACCACACTAATGGGTCCGATTTAAGCGAGCGAGCTCAGAGTGAAAAGAGACAGATTTTTATGCCCGTAATTGTTCCCCATAAACCGTGCAATTAACACATTAAGTCTCCCGCTGTTCCAAAGCCCCCGAGTGGTCCAAGAAAAGAGCTTAAGCTGTCTTTTGAAACTTTAAAAAGAGTGATGATAGTCTATGTAATTCTTTACTCATAACGCGAATTAGAGGGGGAACTAATACACAAAAGCTCTCTCGCTCTCTTCTGTCCTTTGGCTCCCTTCTTTCTGTTGGTCGGCAGTCAGCTGTCAGCCTCAATTCTGATTAATGATTAATGAGAGGCCCTCACAATGTGTATGCGCTACATTTTGTTCCTCCTAATGACAAGCGGGACATGAAAATACAGGAAACCAAACGGGAAAAGTGGAACCATCATGAGCTTCCCTCCCTTCTTCGTCTTCTTTCTCGTCGTCCCGTCCCCTCTTATCGCCATTACTTGGATCTTTCGTGGTTAAAGCGTATTCCCTTCAAATAGTAAAAATCCAGAACGAGGAGTGCACATGGAACTCTTGTCTTCGTATCATGGTACACGACAGCCGCATTGGCTCTGCATACTTTACATAACCCTGCGAACAAGAGAATGACATTGGTGCACTATATGGATGGCACTTGACTCGGTGCAAGAAGTGCCCTACTTTCGGAGAAGATCATGGATGGATCCTCTTTCTTCTAGACTTTGTACGGCAAAGCCTTCGCCAAAGGTGTCTTGCAGATAAAATTCACACTGCATGAATGAGTGTCTATTTCTTGACAGGTCACAAAAGAAGGCCTATAGTTGTAAATGGAGACTGGCAACTCCAGTGTGTTTTTAAAAGGGTTATTTTTAACTTTCCAAATGAAGTGAACAATCCAATCCTTTACAACAGTTTGAATGGCTTGTTGTTGGTATTCATTGACTCCAGACGTATTAACCCACATTGCAGAATACAAATGAGGGAGGAGGCTCTCATTCTTAGTTCAGCCAAAGAGGTCATGCTATTTTGGGAAGCTTGACATTTGAATCTCAGAAAGTCGCTTTTTAAACCAGATGACGTGGGTGCAAATTGTTCCCCGAGAGCCGGGTATTCGTGTCCAAAGTCAATTGATTTTCATTGCCCGACCTGAGTGAGTGGTGTTTCGGTGGCCATTGTTGGATGATGGTTGGTGGTTGGTGTTTGTTGTTGGCCTTTCTTCATGCATCGTAAGTAGAGGATCAAGGTTCGTTCTCCTATCGCCTTGTCTTTCTTTTTTCCTTCTGCCTTTTTCGTTGTCGTAGTACGTGCCTCCCATTGCTTCTTCCTTCAGTGGTCCAATAACAAATCGTTTGGCTCAAAGCCCACTCCCAAATGCCTTGACGTACTTGTTGCAATTTATTGGCCTGACAGTGAGAAATGGTCGCAAATTTCTCTCCCAGATTTCTTGGGTGCACATAATCTTAGTCTTTTTTTCGACAGAGTCCAAATAAAGACGTTGATAGTTGAGATACAAATAAGAGAGCGAGAAAGAGATACCCCCCTTTTGACTGAAAAAAAAAACAAAATGTTGCTAGCTTGCCATCAAATAATGATGGAGAGGTTTTTTGTTGCTCGGAAGGGGTTTGAGGCTGTGGTAATTTCCTTAATGTTTAGAGTCCAGGGGTTGACAAAGCGCCCCTAACGCGTGTGGCCACTTTATTAGCGGCCACCCCCAAATCGTCCCCTTCCGTGTTTGTCGAGAATAATGTAGAGAATAAAAGTAGAAATGGACTTTTCCACAACGACCCGACGGCTTTGTCGTCTGTCGTCATGGAATTGTCTGTGAAATTCAAAGTGCTTAACTTTTTTTCGCCTGTCACCATAACGCTCAAGGGGTTGGTTGGTTCAGACAGACCAACGTGGAAGAACGCTTTTTCGACGGTAGAGAAGGGGATCTTTGAATAAAGTTTTGCCCTTTTTCCGGACGAAAGCCAGGTGTTCTTTGCAATAGTGAAGTGCCCACATGCAAAGAGGATATTTATTTGACAGGATAGCCAATGAAATGAGCTCGTTGTGTCGCCTGCTTAATGACAAGGCGGCGTGGGAAGGCTTTCTTGCAAATATGGGATTCCAGAATGTTCTTAAATGGGGTAGGTTTGCAATGGAATTGCATCTCCTGGTTTCTTACTCACAACTCTGTACAATGTCTGAGCCTTTCCTTTATTCTCGAATAGTCAAAGTTCTCGCATTTGAGGATGCATGGCCACCCTCCAAAGACCTCATTGCCAATAGCCAGCAAGAGTCCCCAAATTGAAATGATCGGAAGCTCGCCTCCAGGGCTCTTTTTCAGGTCCAATGAAATGCAGATTCTTCTCGTGTCGACAACTTTCCAAAGCGCGAATCAATTAGAAGATAAATGCAGTCAAGCGTCCAGGGCTATTTTGTTGCTTTAGTGTGCAAATATATTTCCATTAGGAAAGTTTCCGGTAAAACTGAACTTGACAAGATATTCCCCACTGACGACAGTGGGGCTTCTTTCAGGCGCCAGATGAAACCTCCAAAACTTTATTCATTAATTACAGCATTTTCTAGTTCTTCCTCTGCAAACGCAACAGTAGTAGAGCGTACCACACCCAAAAGTACGTTCAAACCAACTTCCGGGCTCCAATATGTTTTTTTTCAAGGAAAATGGGGAGTGCGGTATGTTGCCAAGAGCATTGATATGACATGACTAGACAACCAACCGACCTTTGTTATTTCATTCAACTATCTCATTGCCGCCAGTCCGGGAAGGTTCCCTTGTTTGGTCCTCCAATTGACACGAAAGACTAATCTGAACATGGACTTGTCGAATACCCCATTTCCACGAGCTACAACACAATTTAAGCATTGAGAAGGCAATTTGATTCTATTCCACCCCACACTCGAAGCTGGGGGCCATTATGAATGCGATGCGAGGCTACGTACTTGCTAGTTGGATGGAACGACATCGGGATTTGGAATGTTCTTTGTGCTCCTTCTGGCCCTTGCCTATTCATGGCAAGGAAAAGAGTCTGATTTAAGCCTTATCTCCTGGATTTGCACTCAAATCGTTGAGAATTGCCACACTCACCACAGGGGCCATATATCTCATGCAAGCAATGACAACTTCTTCTTATACATAGAATGGGAGGATAGAGGGTCCGATCCAAAGAGAAGGAAAAAAAAGAAGGAACAGCGTGGGATTCAATTGAATTCCATCCACTTCGTCCACTCTCTCTTCCCATACATAGAGTGCAATTGTCGAATCGTCCCGTCGAGATGGAAAGTGGATTGTGGGACACTAAATTCGACATTGAAAGCTTCCAAACACATTTGATTCTTGGAGATTTTTTTATCGGGATTTGCAACGAGTTAAGTGTTCCAAGAAACGCTTAAATAAATCTAAATTCAAACTTTGTAAGTTTAACACTGGTTCATTGACTATTTATCACTATTAAGGAGATGACTTTAATTTAGCTTGAGGTGAAGAATATAACTTAGTTCGTTGCCTACGTAGGATCATTCTTGGATACTTTTAGATGCCAATTAACCGTAATTACTTACTCCTCATATAAAGCATACGAGTTGATTTCTCTTTTCTCCAATTGCATTTTTTTGGACACAAGCAAAAACAACGAGTCCTTTCTTTTGAAAAAGTTGCCAAGTGGTGCCAAAAAAAAGACTCTTGAGCCTCGAAGTTGGGACATTTGTCATCCGTTGGCTCAAAAATGGATCACACGTTTCATGAAAGGCACGAGTCAGTCTTTTCTTCTGAGAAACTAATCTCTAGATGAGTGTGGCTCTCCAAGGAGAGTGCATTCCATTAATGGAAGTGTTCGAATTGCGTTGAAATGGCCAATTACTCGGTTAATTATGACTGCAGAGGAGCCAAATGAACGATAAAAGAGATGTCTGCCAACCCTTTACTGCACACGAGATGATCTTTGTGGCCGTTTTTTTGGTCCATTTTTTTAAATTGACGAAGGCAAAACGCATCGAATGTTCGATTTCTATTTTTGTGAAGCCTTGATGCAATTGGAACAACTCATTTCCCAAAGGTGCAAACATACATGCAAAGGATTCGAATCTGGGTTCGGTTTTTGCATTACGAGACGTCTTTTATTTTGCCTTCTGAAGTTTTGTGGAGTCTATTTCACAGTTGAGGTATTCTCATTCGAAAGTCATGGTCGTTAAACGTATCGTGTGTCCTTTGACGGTGGCAAGTTTAGTAGTCATCCCACCAACGACGAAAAGTCGACGACACGAGTCATGGGGCTACGTAGCAGACCCGTTCAAAGTAAGTTGTTCCAGTTGAGCCTTTATTGAGAGTTGCCTCAACGAAAGGCCCCAACACCATTGAGAGGTCTCAATCTAGAGAAGGGAATAATCAACTTGTTTTAAGGCCAATCACCTTCAAGGAAACCATATTTGCTTTTGTGTTGAATTATCAGTATTACTGCATTTGTAATCGCCAATTTGACTGTAATTGACACTTAACAACTTTCGATGTTTATAATACAGAAACCGCGCGAATACATTGGACAATTATTATTAATATTAATGTAAATTTCGAAGAGGACTGCTCACGATATGTCTTTTACATGATTTTAATGTGACAATATGTCCCTTTCAGGTTGATGATGACAATGAGTTTGAGACTTTGCTTAGGCGAGTCTATAATTGTCGTAGTCGGGTACACCATTGCTCTTCGAAAATATCAATCAAAATAATCTTTATTGCAAGAAGCCATTGGATAAATATGTACAATGATTCATGTCGATCCAGGTTTTCTTATACAACTGCATATATGGGGCCCATTCTGACTAAAAGGAGTAACCATTTGAGCCAGATATCCCTAGACAGATGATGAGGTGAGGGGGAAAACCTGGGCTTATCCATGAACTCGGTCGCGGCTGTATTGATTGCCCTATAACCATCTCTCATTGATTCAAAAAAGATTTCGTAATTGACCAAATAAATCTAGCAACAAGTTCACGAAAAGTCTGCCTTCTTGAAGCAAATTTATCTTAACGTGAACTCCTATTCACGGTTTGATTTCTACAAAATGGGTGAATCTAATCCTGACAATACATAAAATCAACATATATTGGAGCGTAGGGAGAAATACTAAAACGTTCACTCGTTCACGTTTGCTTGGTATGTGGATTTCTATTTGGACTCAGCTCTAAAATTGCTTTGTCGTTCTTTTGAGACAAAAAGAAAGTTTTGTATTGCCATAACTTCCCCAACTTCAACTCATGATAGATGAACTGAATCTTCTTCCAATGTAGGACTCTGCTGCAAATAGCCGTAGGTTCTTCTGGTTGTAGTTATATGACCGTTAGTTGGTTCAGTGTGTCTCCTGTTAGAGTTTGTTGTTTCAGATCTTTTGGCCAAGTTTTTTTTTTCTCATTCAGCTTGCCGGTCTCTCTGGCTTTGATTTCAAAACTTTCAGAACCGCTCCTGTGTCCTGAAATTGGATCCTGTGCTTCGAAAAAGACAAATATTAGAACGACCCCAAATGTTATACTGAAACGATTATCTTCTCCAGTGACAGGGCCAAAAAGATTGCGGGGATATCTGGGACAGGCACACCCTACAAACACAACAAGACTTTGTTCATCGTTTCGGGTTTGAGCCAGACCCAAGCACATTTACCACGATGCCAGTTCTAAATGAATGTTGGGCAATGTATATACTGTTCATGCGCCTGGCTCAGTGGATGATTCTCCGTGACTAAATGGCCCCTTGGTTTTGTCCCATGATTTGGCACAGTTCACTTGCCCCTCCAGCCAGCAAGCTGTCGAGGCAATTAAAAGCAACTTGTGCCTCTCACTTAATTGCTCAGTGCTAAAAAGACACCCGCACATTCACTCTCAAGAGAAAGAGAAAGAGACAGAGAAACGACGGACGGACTTTGTACGGCAAGTGCTGTAGTGGTACATCCGTGTACATCTACACTACTGTCATACGTTGTTCTTCCATTTCTCGCTTTCCCTCCAGATCTGGAATTAGGAAAGAGGACTCAAGAAATCCAAGGAGAAGAATGAAAGACAACGAGGAGCAACAAGCATGAAGCAATTGGAACTCTAAGTATTAGTTGAGGACCAACGACCAAAAAGAAGGGCCAGTCCAGCTTGTATCTTTGCAGCAGTAGAATGGCCTACTTCAAAGTGGTGTACTACCACTACGAACAACCACCACACCACCATCACCCTTCACTACATCAAGAGCAAGATGGTTGGTGTTGGGCCATAGCCGAAAAGCAATGCGAGTTGTGCCATTATGGTCACAAATGCGAGGATGACGAAGGACGGACCACACGGGCTCTTTCTGAAGTTCCCAAAGAGAACATAATACTGCAAAAAAATCTTCGCAAGTAAAGTGTTTGTTGGGACCGCAGTTGGAAACGAAGGAAAGAAGAGGAGAACGGAGGAAAGGAAGCAAAGAAGGGAGGAAGTTAAAATGGAAATTGAGCAGAAAAGTGCATTGAAAGCCTCGAAAGCGCACCTTCGTTTAATGTGAAACTCTTGTGGGATGTTTCAAGGCAATAAAATGTGAGATTAAGTGGGTTTCTAGCATAGACCAGTTTGCTTGTTAGTTCTACGTACTGTACATTCTTTGGTCATGGAGCGAGGAACTTCCTATGTTTCGCATACTCGAAGAATACTTGGTACTTGAGCTTACTCTCTACATTTCTTTTGAATAAAGCCTCGAAAAGGTCCCATGGTTAGAACAATTCATACACTCTTACACCTATATACGTTCTAGTCCTCGTTCATAAATAATTATACGTTGTCAGGAGTATAATGAAGAAATGTTGCTACAACAAGGGGGAGACGAAAGTGGCGAGTTGTCAGCAATATGGGGATCATAAATACAAACGGTCCTTCTACAAGTTCACTCCTCAAAGGTCACAAAACTCGCTTGCTTGTGGTGAGCAATTTCTCATTTACTTTGGACTGGCAAGCCTCCAACCGAATTGGTTGTTCACATTCTTTCCTAAAGCCATCAACTTGATTAAAAATTCGGTTGTCATGAGTAACTGGCAAAGCATTACCATCAAGTTAGTCAGGGTTTCTTACCCCATTTCCTGAGACTGGCTCAAGATCCAGGAGCTGCCCCCACAATCTTAGGCGTCGTTTTTGGAAACGGTAAGCGAGGATGGTTGGCTGACTTGCAGTTGTGCTTACACTACTCAGACAGGGCGACTATTCTATCTGGGATAAGAAAACTGTTCCCAAAATCATCTGCTCGCTTGTGCCCTTCACTCAATGGTCGTAAGTTCCACTTTCAACGAGACGAAAATGAGGATCGCCGCAAACCAAATTTCGAGCCATATTATACTTAGCCTCTTGAGAGGACTTACGGAGAAAAATAGCGGCAAGAGCCAGGAAATGGGCAGACGATGTTCTGTCTCGATGATGTAGGTGGAAAGTAATATCGGTAGATTCTTTTATGAACCCCATTGGACACAACTAAAGGCGCTCATTCCACTACATCCGGTTATATCCAATAAAGGTGAAGTAACTTCATTCTCGTAGGTCCTCGTGAATGAATGTTCAATGTGAATACGAATTTCAATCTTGGAATTTGAATGAACCCTTGTGGATTTTTGTTACTTCTGGTGTTTGATAACGAAAAGTTTTCAAATTCGAATATTAGGTCCTGTTCAGGTTTCCCTAGCATAAGACCAAGTCATATTGGCTCATATTTGCAACCGTTCTTTTGCCCTCTTTCTTTCTGTCTTTTTTTCTCGCCTCAATATGCATCAAGTGCCAAGGTTATGCGGATCTGTGGCCCGAGTTTGGTCCGTCCTGCAAGCTGTTTGCAATGAATAATGTTCACAGACACACTCTCATCTTGGGCTTCATGTTTCTTGGTGGAACTAGTTCAAAGAAGCCTTATGGAGACAGTCAGTTGGTTCGGTAGTAGGAGCGGAAAGAGCCGTGAGTTGGTATCTCGGCCCCTCATCAAATGAGCTCCTTCGTATTTCTTGGGAACAAAATCAGCTCTCGGATTGAAATCCCATTTTGAAGGAACGAGTCGGGCGGAGACGACAGGGACCACTACCGAGGAAGAGGAGCAAGGTGAAGGGAAATAGAAATGAATGCAAGAAGCCTTTCACTTCGTCGACCATCCAACACGTAAGAACTAGTGCAAACCAAACATCGGAAGTGAAAAGGATTTGAAGTCAAACCGACCAAAAAAAGGAACCGGATGCTCTCAGGACCAGTGAAGCAGGCCCTTGAACTGTCTTGTTCAAAGTCCCCCCTTTCTCTCCCCTAAAGGTCGGAATGCATCGGAAAGTGCATTCACTTCGCCTCTACACAGCATTTCGAGTTCAAGTTAAAACGAGACCATTCAGGCGTGAATGATGGATTGGGGGTCGGTAAAACATTGCCTTTTGATCCAATGACCACAAAAAGCTGACCAGATTTTTGGATTGCCCATTATGAATGGTTGTAACTTGTTGAAGACTCTTACCAAGCACCGTGCTCATGAGAGGCTTGACCATTTTCCCTCAAAATGGGCCACGTGTCAGATAACATTGTCTGAGAAGCTCAATAGGCGGGAGGCACGTCAAACTCGCATTTGAAAAAAAGACGGGTGCCAAGACGAAAGACGGGAGCCATAATACACTTTACAGCCGAGGGACTCGCATATCTCTCAAGAGAGGATACTCAATCATCGCTCGTAGGGGTTTAAAGCCTCTTGCCTTATCCCTTTTCCCATTGACGGGCATCACAAACGAACGGGCGAAGCATGCAATGTACTTCGTCTCGAGAACACATCTCGGCGCCCTCAACGACGTTTGGAGGGGCAGCATTCGGTGGCTTCCATAACGGCACCCGGTACTAAAGCTTGCTCCAACTTGTTCCAAAGAAGGAGTCCAACCCTTAGCTTTGGCTATTTGAAGTTACGAATGTGCCAGCCGCACCCACTAGAAGAAGTAGTGACAATGGCAGCAGTGGTAAACTAACCCGGGCTAAGTCAGACAACAACACATCGTTTCTATGAAGGAAAGGCTTACACAGTAAACTTGGAAATGTTTGGAGTCTTCATCCTCTTCTCACATGTACTTCTTCTTTAACTCTTTGGAACCTTGGCCAAAACTAGGTCTCGTCAGTTTCTTTCTCCGGAATAATGCTGTTCAGTGTGTTTGTATCCAATGTATTACATATATTGCTGAAATAAACGCTCCTGAATCTGGCTTCAATAACTGGAGAACATACAAGCTTGCTCCAATTTAGCCCTTCGGGTGCCAACTTTGCCCATGGATAGGTTTCTCGACTAGGTCGTTCCTTAGTTCTAGTCAGCTATATGGCTTTTGCGTCCGATAAGAAGGAAAGAATGGTTTCTGAACTTTATGAATGCAGTAGTTTTAGTGTTGGGTTCTTTTTCCCTGGAATCCTCTCCCACATCCCACCTCGGAAGTAGTGTAAGGAGGTTCTGAGAATAGAAGTACGTCGTGATCTCTGCAGTGGCTCTCCAATACACCTACCTACCGTCTCGTGAAACTAGTAAATGCTAAGAACAATAGAGTCGAGAAATCATTTTTCTTGGGTTTAACACTCTGTTTGCTTCTCAAGAAGTTTTCTCTTTCGAAATTGTGTTTAGCTATATTTAATGATGCGAGTCTGAAAGGATTTTAAAGATAAGCAAAACTGATCACCACTCACAACAAACAAAATGAAATAAAAGCAACTAAAGAATGCAGTGCAAATTGGAAGAAAAGTTTTCACAATTGTCTGGCAATCGTGTGGCAACTAAACTCAGCAAATTCTTATTTCATCTTTTTTTTTTGCAAGAAGTCTTTATGTTAACTACCAACAGTTTTGTTTTAACTGACTTGGTGTCAAAGGAAGTCGAACAGGATGGCCCACTTTTTCGCCAATAAAGCGAAATAAAAGCTCTCAAGAGAATCCTATAAGGAGTACACTTTACATCGAAAGAATATACCAATTTGACTAGCCGTAAAGGTTCCTACAGTATCACAAAGAATAAAACCAATTGGTACAACAGTGAATAACTCTTAAGGTACAATATTTCTGCAATGGAATTTTGCACAATTTGCCATTTTTATTTTTAACCAACTTTTGTCATCCTCCCTTTTTATTCACAGAAACGATATTGACTTCTAGTCTATTTGTGAAACTTGGCAACATCTAACATTCTCACTTAAATGTGAACAAGAATCAGCGATCACTTGTAAAATAATCGAGCACGAAGTTATTTTGAACCCCATCAAACCTGATCAGTAATAAAGTCAAACTCTTATTAAAGGTTTCCCTCTCTTGACTAATCCTATTAACATGTTCGTCAACGAAGACGTTGAAAGGTTCCATTGTTTGAGTTTGAAAATGCGGAAATCGTTGAGTTCTTTGTACCTGACCTTCAACTTTGTCTGGCAATGAGACTTAAAAACTTTGGTGCATTTTTTCCAACTTTGCCCCTGCCCTTTGGGTTTTTTTTACGGTTGAAGCCTTTCGTGCTTGGCCCTTGGACCTCGATCTGATGATTGTCTTTTTATTGTTTTCCCTAGGGACCTCTCGCATCTCTACGTGTGGGCCTATGTGAGAGTATGTGTGTCTAAATGTACTTAACGTTTGGTACAACTGATTGCATGCCAGTGAGAGTATGAGAGAGAAAGAGAGAGTGGGGTGGAAATCCATGGAACTTGAACGTGCATACTGAAGGTCCGCTGGACAGAGGTTCATATCTGTGTCCGGGATTTTCCTCACGGACCATTCCCTGTTTTACTTCTTTCCTCCGATCTTTATCTTCATTTGCTGTTTGGGCAAAAAAAGACCCGGCCTCATCCTCGTGGGCGTTTTCAAGTAAAACCCTGGACTCGGGAGTAATATTTCTGTTTTATGTTCCAAGACCAGAACACGTCGGCATCCAGAAGCATTTCTAAAGTGTTCCAATTGGTTCCATGTGTGGCTGTGTGATGCTTTTTTCCCTGATCTCAAAGGAGGTTTCCTAGTTTTGGCCGCGTGTGTGTACGTGAATGTGCACACATCAAGTAAGCCCCTTGGATCAATGGAGGATTTCTGGTGCAAATGCAACGGATCGGGACTTGGGACGTAACAATATCGACAATCGAGGGAGGTCATTTGGTTCTTCCTTTTTCCTCATATCTCCTTTGATAAGTACAGATGAATCCCGTCTTGCTCTGATTCACGTCTGGTCATCCAAAGCCAAGAAAGACCCTTTGTATCTCAAAGTTCCAAATGACAGATTGCAACAATTCAAGTCTCGAGATGCTCTTGTACTTTCTTTGTGTCTAATACCTAGACCAAACGTATCTAGCGAATATCCTTGCCGAGTACTCGCGTGCAATTCCAAAATATCGATGCTGAATCATGATCTGATTTGGAGCTGAATAGTGGCTGTCAATACTCTTCATCCCCAGTTCACTTCGTTCTGCATTTCGGTAAAAGAAAAGGGCCCTCCCCAATGCAGTTTTTTGAATATTGATCATGAGTTGAATCAATGGTAGAAGTAATTCTGACCCAGACGGATTGAGAACAAAAGCACGAAGCTTAATCTTCAGCATATTTTTCTGCTCCTCTCATTTCCATGTAATTCCCTCACATTAGCAACAGATTTTGACAATTCCGAGGTCGGCCAGCGGTACTTTTCAAGGTTTCAAGGTGCAGACAGACCGTTGCAAATTGCCAACAGAAGCTGGTCTCTAGACTACTGAGAAATGAACTGTAGAAGAACTAATTTGGCTTCTTTCGCTTGAAAGCTTTGCGTATGTCAACCCTGTTGTTATATAAGATCCTGTCCAAGACGAAAGAAGACGGCCATGCCAGTTTCTGAGAAGGTCTGCACAGTCCGATCCCGGACTCTTTTGTAATAATCTTGGCTCCGAAACTTGCTGAAAGGGCCTTTTGTGCCACCTGAATAATAAAAGAATTACGACATCACAAAAAAGAAATAAACCTCACTGGACTAAAAAGCGGAGGTTGTATTGTAAAGGCCACCATTTGTCTTTGGTTTTCACTCCTAAAATTGGATTTGGCTCATAAGTGTTCGACCGGCTCGTGCAAATGATAACTTGGCGCGAACTTTCTCATGTACTCCAAAAAATATATTAGTGTCATCAGCCAATGGACGCTCTCTGGTGGGCTTGAACACCAAAAATGCTTTATCATAATGTGGTAGACCAGAGTTCCTATTTAAATTTCAATTAGGAACGTCATGCTAGCTTTCCTCTGAAAGCATTAGCAGTGGTGAACAGTGTACAGTGCTTCATACTAAACCGTTTGCATTTTACCAACATTTCCTTGGCTCTACTGTACTTGGTTTGTTGGTTCTTTTTGGTAATTAAATGCCGAAAAAGTGTGTTTTTGGATGTACAATTTGAAATCACATCCAAGATTCGGAGGTTTTGTGAAACAAAGATGCCAGAAGGATATTAAGTCAATAAATTTTATAAAAAGAGTATATAATAAACAGAGGTTGTAAGGCACTTTGAAATGAAACGGAACAAAGGTTAAATATAATGTGCAGGACAATTTATCGATTGCCCAAAGAGAAGTGTCAGAAACCAAATTGTCTTCTCATTGCAAAAACAAAATCTTGTTCACTTTTGGCTGGTTGGGCCATTAACCTTGCCACAAGAACTATTAATTACATGTCCCTTTTCGGAACTCAGGTAGTAGAACGTACGTAGTACATAGTACACAAACCTTTTCGTATTTGAGCGGGAATTTACGCTAGTACGATTACTAAGAACAGATGAATTTTTAACCCACTTCAAGACAGAATATGATACTCTTAAATCAGTATTTCAGTAAAAGAAAAAAGTTATGCTGTGAACAGATCTTGGCATATTTAACAATATAAAGGAGCCAAAAGCTACATAGATAGAAACATCGAGGTACTTGAAGTATGTTGGCTATCTAGGTTAGCTAAGATTCCTTCTAACTAACAAGAAGTCACAAGACAACAGTCAACAGTCACAAGTCACAAGAGTCTAGAGAACAAAGAATATTGTTTCACCGAGGACAGAAATAAACATTTACGAGCTTACAGAGTAAGGTTTGCCCTTATGTAAAAAACAATTGACACATTGCTGTTTCAAGGGCGTCGAAAAGGCGCACACTACTTATTCAATTTTACATGGGTGGTATAATCTTTGAGCCGTCCTCGATTTTAGTGCTTGGCTAGCTGTTCCTAACCAAACCGTGTTTCTCTTGTCTGTTCCAGAATTCGAGGGGTTTACAAATCATGATGGTCTGAGGAGTCCATCACAATTTCTGCAGGCGACTTGAACCAAATCTCGGATTTAGCCCAAGGGATGAGTTGCTCTTGTGACTGGGTCTGTACCCGTTCCCTTCTTCCAAGTCAATGTCATCCCTATCAAAGCTTACTCATCATCATGGCAGCTTGAGTGATGTTCCAACGACACCACTCGACGTGGAACAAGGCAAGAGAACTTCTTGGCAAAGAAATCTCCATCCACTCGCATTGAGCTTTTGAGAGTTTCTTCTCATTTTTCTCCACTTCTCACGCTAGAAAAACTGAGGATCTTTGCTTCTCATTTTGGCCTCGAGGCCAAGACCAGCTTATCCAGGAGTCGTGCTCGTGGCAAAGTCAGTCAACCCAAGCGCCACGAACAAGCTCTTGTTTTGCTGGGACGTTTCCGACTGGAACAAGCAAGCTTCTTGGAGAGACGCCGACGGACGTGGGCAAAGAGGTGGTCGAGCAAGAACGGGGAGCTCGATGACATTGGTGCCACCATGCGAGTGATGATGCATCATCCGCCATAAAAGACGCCACTTTCAAGCTCCGTTTCCTTAATATCCTCTCACCATGGACATGTCCTTTGCTAGCATCATCTCTTGGGTGGTCTTCCTCATGCAAATTTCATCACCTAGGGAGAGCGAAGCCCGAATGACGCTCACGGGGGTGCCTGGCCATGTCCAAGGGATCGCAGCCGCCACTGTCGAGGACTGGACCCATGGATGTCCCAAGGGATGTATTTGCAAATGGATTTCGGGCAAAAGGACGGCTGAGTGTCAAAATAGCGCTTGGGACCGAGTACCGACCTTTGAACTGCCTGATCGCATTCAAGTGCTCCAACTCGCAAATAACCCCATCACAACGCTTCCAAAGCAACTCTTTCAAGACCTGGGCATTATAAACGTTCAGAAAATGTTCCTGCAGAATTGTAACATCACTGAAATACACCCTGATGCCTTCCACGGCTTGGAGATCTTGATTGAGTTGGACCTTCGACACAATGGAATCAAACAGCTCCACCAAGGCACCTTCTTGGGCAATAAAAGAATTCGAAAGCTGTGGTTAAGTCACAATCCTCTTCACACGTTGTCTTCATTTGCTTTTCCAAGCATTCCTCACCTGAGAATTCTTGACCTTTCCCACACCCGCTTATCTAAATTGGGTCGCTCCACTTTTATGGAACTAGAGTATTTGGAAGTACTCCATTTACGGGATAACCACTTTCGCCGACTCGATAAACGAGTCTTCCTTCCAATGCAGCAATTGAAAAGCCTGACACTCGAGAGGAACCCGTGGCAGTGTGATTGCAGACTTTTGGACTTTTGGCAGTGGCTCATGAAAGAAAACCTCTTCAGCCTTCCCACTGCTTGTGAATCACCCAAGAAACTGGAAGGTACCACGTGGGACAAACTGAGTGTTGGACTCTTAGCATGCCCTCCAGAGGTGATGGTCCCAGAACCTATGGTCACTGTCTCCACAGGGAGTAAGGTTCAATTGGGCTGTTTAGTGACAGAAAATCCTGGGGCAACAATGACTTGGATTCGCTCAGGGATTGAGATTGCGAACAACTCTAGGCACGCCGAGGACGGCGCTCAACAGAAATATGTGATAACTACGGGTCTCTGGGACCATAAATGGTTCCACCGAGGTCAACATTCCATGGAGAACACTATAGTGAGTGTGATAGATGGAGGTGAGCCTCAGGCTCATACACGTGGTCGACACGACTCCAGAAAGCGTTGGTTCAATCTGACTATTGACAATGTTCACCCGTCTGGGTCAGGCAGCTACACATGTGTTGCCCAAAATAGTGGCGGTAAAGCCGTGGGGAATGTGACTGTAGTCTATTCTGAGACCGTGGCAACTTATCTCGAAAACTCCAAGATCTCTGCCCTCCTGGTGGTTGGAACAGCGTCCGGAGTGCTAGTGTTTCTATGTCTTAGTACGTTTCTTGTCTGCTTGGGAGTACACAGGAAACATGAGCATACACGACGAAGACGAGAACAACATCTGTGTTTGACGGCATCTGGGCCCAAGTCGGGCTCTTCATTGTTGGCAGAGATGGAGGATAGACCAGCTGAGAAGGAAATGAATGGTTCCACAAGTTTTTGTGTAGAGAGGACCAAGTCATTTCGCTTGCAAAAGCAGAGAGCTATTGAATCCTTTCCTGATAATGAAGGAGTGGACGACGAGCTTGGACTTGAGCTTCGTCCGCACAAAAAGCTCGACCCAAACGATGAGATGGTCTCTGGTCGGGCCGATGCTCAACATGGCATGAAATCGACAAATCAAATTCAACCCTCACCTCTCCTTCACTCGCAAGGAGTGACCTCAAAGGACTTGAACTCAATCGATCACGAACATTTGTCCCTGTCTGTGATCCCATCTGTTCACCCTGATTCGTCGTCCTCTTTTCGTCACGCGAGAGACAAACTCCGTGAAAATTCAGGTCCATCATCAAGTTTGATTGTCAAAGCCAACTCAAGTGCCTCCTATTCGGCAAATTCAATGCTTGGCAGCGATGCCGATAGTGGTCGGGGAAGCATGACCGCACCCAGTGGTTCTAACCTGGCACAACAACCACCCTCGTCTTCAAATCAAATTGGACAAAAGTCCAAATGTGGGAGAGACACTTTGTTGTCTTCAGCGTCTGACTCCTCTTCCAGAGGCCTCAATCTGACCTCTCAGAGTGTTTCTTCCCCAACCGGCCACACCACTAGTCCAATGGACTCGACTAATTCCAGCTGTTCCACTCAAAGCGCATTCGGCCATCACCAAAACATTCTTGGCTCGTCTTCCTCTACAATCATAGCCAAGGAGCAGGACCAATGTTCCACCACGTCGGGAAACACAATACGACACGCGTCATTTCCGCTGAATGGTTGCTCCATGAGTGTCATGGACAGCATGTGGCGAGGTGGAGTCGGTTCATCTACTCACCTTTTTGATGAATCATTGGGCTCGATGAACTGCTCGGGAACAGCCACTCCTAACATCAACGGGGTCGTTGGCTTTTGGTCTTCGGCCAATTCCCCTTGCAATATGAGGACCCTATCCAAACAATCTCGACGATTCCAACCCAATGACCTTGCCCGTCACCGACATCCTGCCGGAAATGTGATTCACGCAGACTTTACCTTGCCTCGGGGCGAGAATTTATCATCCTCTCGTCGTTTAGCGCTCAATGGACCTGATTTTCGAGCAACCACTTTGCTATCAGATCGAAGACTGGTCCCCATTTCCGGCAGGGACAGAGAAATACGAGAAATTTCTCCCACGAACCACTTAGGAACTCCATTACATCAGCATGAACGGAAACGAAATGGCAATGCCCGTGCTTCGTCGCCTTCATCCGCCTCTGTTTCCATGTCCCCTTCTGCTTGGCAGGCCTTGTCCAATGAGGGCAGTGGTGTTTATTCAGATGAAGGCCTCGCCATGTCAGGGTTCAACCAAAAGAATCGAGTCACCAGCTCTACTAATGGCGGATTAGACACTGAACTTCTGGTGCAAGAAATAGAAACTCGAAGAGAACTTCTCGAGGCTCTCGTCAAAGATAAACAAGATACCGTGGTCTGATTTGTTTTTGTGATCTCCATTGAATAAACTATACACAATGTTCATGCTGCAGACACGAGACCTGATTTTGACCAAATATATTCTGAAACCATAATGGTAACGCTAAAATCTAAAGCCTCTTTGACTTACCATCCCATCAAAAATGCACCTTACGATTCGGGAAATTCGAGTGAAAAAGAAATCTTAGAGAAATGGTGGAAGTTAAAATAAATTTCTTTTTAACTTTGATCCAAGCCTGGCCAGCAATGGCTGCAGCAGTTTATTCAGTCAGACCCATCGTACGAACTCTATTGAGCCCATCGCATGGAACCTAAGTCGCTAGGTGTAAAACGACCGTACCAAGTATTATATGACCCTTGGGAGTAGGAGAGAGGATATGTTGAATATGGACGAAAAAGAATTATTCTCCAGAGACCTAGACTGGAGATATTTGGAGGCAGCGCAACGACATACTCAGTCGCAACATTGGCAACAAATATGCAGTGTACACTGCCGCCGAGGGGCGTAACTCTGAGTCCGTACTGTACTCGTAACGTGAGTGCTAGCTGGTGTGGTGAAGTCCAGCGGTGAAGGAGCTTAACTCTTTCCAGGTCCCCTAAGGCTGGGTTGTATCACCCATTTCCCAATTGGACCGGGTGCCTTCCAAAGAATTCCCATCAATGTTTAGTTGACGCAGCCAAAAACACTACTCCCTAATCCAAAGAGAGACCCAAAATGGAAGGCAGTTTTTTTGCCACAGCAGAAAATGGTTCTTGACGTGGCGAATCTCAGTCAGTCGACAAGGCATTGTTTATCGCAAAAGAAATATGTGTTCTCGCTATTTGGAATATATTTTGAATATCTAACCACTTAAGTTGGTTGTAGTGTTCTGCATTTAAACTCGTTCAAGATCTTCCCAACTTGGCTTTGATTGCGATAAAAGAAAAAAGGCTCTAGATCAGCGATTCCCCATCAAGAATACGCCATGTTATTTGAGAGATACCTTCATTTGGTTATATTCATTGCCTTGTGATAAACAAAGTTACAATAGTTTCTCTTTGAAACATGACAACGAAAAAAGTTCACAAAGCAAAAAGCTAGAGGTACAAGAAAAAATGTAACCGTCAATTCAATTCAAGGCAATGAAATGTACGATGTAGGTTCTATCAAAGCTATTACTTTATCTTTAGCACTAGGATAGGCTAAAGAAGGTTGTCATCTTACCTGTTCTTGAGCTTCTTACGCCTTCAATCTTGAACCTGCAACCTAAAACAGGAAAAGCCACGAACCAACTAGTATCTCAATCATTTTGACACTTGAGCCACGAAAAGCCAGAAACTTGGTACTTGTCCCTCCAATGGTTGGTTCTTGATCTATTTCCATCCGAGAGTGCAGGGTAACATGAATACCTTAGTTCCACAGTGAAGACGTCTTGTGGTTGGATTTGTTTCTGACCCACTTTTCCTTGCAAATCATTTAGGAGGCCATTTTCTTTGTCTGTGATCATTCAAGCAAGCAAAACTTTGGTCGTATTTGAATAAGATTAAGGGGAAAGAGGGAATGATGAAAATTCCAGATTTAGGAAAAAACAAGAGTCTACCGATATTTTTTTTTAAAAGAAGAAGTATCCACAAACATGTTTCAGGTTAAAATGGTCAAAGGATTCAAGCTAACATGTCTTTATGTTAACCGTACTTTATGATGAAATAGGGCGTAGTCGAAGACAAAGCTTTGGAGGCTTCTACGGTAAAGAGCCCTTACCCAAGTTTAATAATTCCTGAACAATCCTGAGATCACTGAGCTTATTCCAAGCAATTTTTGAGATCGTCCTTTTTGAGATTAATTTTTGAGAGCATCCATCTTAGCTCTAATATAACTAAGGTTTGTTATAACCAGGGCTACCGAATTTTGGTAAAAACATTGCCAAAAAATGTAGTATTTTTGTACTTATTTTGGGAAATTATGAAACCAAATCGGATTTTTAATAATTTTACTTGCACTTTTCTCATTCATTGCCACTAGCCTTTTTATACTTACCCATCATTCTTAGGCCCTACTTCATAGCTTGGAATAGCTGTTTGTTTGCTTATTTCTTATAAAGGGCCAATGCACTTGTGTCAAATCAGTATTGTTATTCAGTTCAGTTTGTCACCAATTACACGTTCATTACGAAAAGGCGCGCTTATCAAGAGCAATATGGAAAACTGCAAAAATCTTGGGGTCACTGGAATCACATGCTATAGGGGGGGGGGATGGTCTTCATCAAATTATCAATGGCACTTTTGAATTGCTGCTAAACTAAAAAAAAAGCCGCATGTTATCGCACCTAATTCAAAAGCTTGAGCACACCAAAGTGAAGTAAAGTCACTCTCGCTTTTGAATTAATTTTTGTAACTTCTTCCTAAAATGTAATTTACAATAATCTTGTGGCCCTGGCTGTGGCCCGCTCCGTATTAGGTGCATGGAAAAAAATAATTTGAAAGCTCGGGGTCAAGAAAATGTTGAGCATTACGAAAAAAGGTGGTATAAATATTTAACCATTAAAGTACTGATTCAATTTTTAAAAAGTTCATTTTTTGAACTTTCCCTCACCTTTAAGAAACTCTATCATTGTGCTTTTTTTCTTTCACATTCTAAATTAAAGCAAAGCGCACAAGCCAAGTCGAAATAAATGGCTTTGGCGGGACTCGAATTATGAGCACACGCCATGCCATGACCATTTGATAAGGCATATAATTGATCATTACTTCAAGTATTTTCAATACTAGCCTTCCTAATTCTTCGCTCTATTGTATGAACATCTTTTATTAATGCCCAAGATCTCGCTTTGCAAAGTTTGCCTTCTAACGGCATTGGATTAGTATCTATGGAAGCTTGATTCGAAATCAGTGCATTTACCCTAAATATGTTCAAATATTAAAATCTCCCATGGACTTCTCCACATACCTGGCGAATTGGGTAACAACAAATGTTAAAAACTACTTCGCATTAACTTCGGTTCATTAGTAAATCAATTGATAGTTCGATTCGTGAGAGAATCTTTCCATGCCAGTGATTTCCAAGAAAGGTTTTGTACCGAGACAAGAAAAACTCTGTTCTTTTGACAACGACAACGTTTAAGGTCAAACAAAGTTTCATCGCCAATTCGTGCCATTCGGCACGAGGCAGGTTTTTTGAGCGTTGGAACCGTTGGAACTGCTTAACTGGCGCTCCTCGGTTCTCAAACCAGTTCGAAGAAAACATCAAAGCTCAACTGGAAGTCCGTCCCAAGTCAAGTCAGGGCCTACACAATAAACTCTGTGGTCGTCAGTCCGTCTGGTCGTTTGCGGACTATCCATCCTCAGAGACCCTGGAAATGGCACAAGTCTGTTTTGTTTCTACCGCGAAGTCGCCAACTTCGAGGGTCTGGATAAGTTCTGCAATGACACTACATTGTAACCACTACGAACCCTAGTCCTTAAATTGTCATGTCTCACGGAAGCTTTGAATAAAATCTAGTGCAAGAAACTTCGTTCAAAAACGTGTGGTCTTTCCAAGTCTTTGAGCATACTGGACGACCATTAGGAGCACCAAAGTATTTAGAGAATCACTCAAAAAATGTCGACGTTGTAATCATTGCAATGTTTATGTATATGTACAAGCAAATGCATAAATTGTTGGAATGAACAATTAAGCATGCACGAGACAGTTTGTTTTCATAGTGCCAATCACATCGTCACGTCATTATTAAAGACGCAATTAGCGAAAATAAGTGCAAATCATTGGCCTCGTGCCGGTCGAATGAATGCATTGAAAAAGACATAAATGAAAACCTTGCACACCTCTTAAATTGAGTACACTGCAAAAACCCACCAAATCTTATTTGAGAGGACATTTCTTCGATATGACTTTTTCCTATTTTAGCACACTCTTGCATCAAGCAAGAGAATATCTAAGGGTTTTTACCAAAACTGCACTGTTTAAACACTTTTTAAAAGGTATGCCCAATACATCCCTTGGTCAATAGCATTTCTTCTTTTCGAATCAACAATCATTTCAGCGAATTCAGGGCACATATGATCAAAAGAAGAGGATTGGAAGCTTGACGAAATAACTCGAAACGCACGCAGAAATCATCCAAGAGATTAAGATTGTTATTAATTCAATTGCATTGACTAGACTTTTATAGCTTATAGCTGATTGACTAGTGAACGCATAAGTCAATTAACAACTGACCTGAGACGTACCACCAATCATATTTGTGGGTGAAAACCAAACGAAATAAGAAAAATGTCCTTCTTTGGCGTAAAGATAGCAAATAGAAATGAAACAGTTGGGCTATCTTACGTGAAATACTTTCCATGCTTCACATTTGCTAACAACATTTAACATCCAAACTGTCATGGACGTGTAGAGATATTAGGTCCAAAAAATAATCAATGACGTGTTTTGTTCCACATTGTTACGTTCTCAGACATTGACATTTGTGGAACTCGTGATTGGAAAAAGTTTCAAGTATTACAGAAGGATTTTTTCTCCAACTTTTTTGATAGGAATGAAAATGCAAAACAGATTCAGATTTTTTTCATTGTACAGAGAGAGAGCATTCTTAGCCCAGCAAAAGTACTTCACAATGTGAGGAAAGAGACAATATACTATAACAATCTTTTTGATTCTAACTTGAATGTAATCTGTCCCTGGCATTAGTTTCATTTTGCGATGATCCAAGCTTTTCCGTATTTTGCTTGTCGCCTCGATTGATCTAAAAATGATCGAGGTTTCCACATGTTCTCGTAATTCTAATGTCAGCTGTTGAGTGTCTTCCCTTTCAACTCTTAGATGTCTTCAAGTTACCCAACAGAAACACAGTACATAAAGCAAGGATCTCAAAGTAGTACTCGGACTCGGAGTGCATGACTTAAGCGTGTGAAAAAAAGTTGAGTAGGCTTGTAAACGCTAAAACAAAACTGATTAAAGACGGTATCATTGAATTGAGCGCAAGAAGTTAGCTGCAATCGTGGTCTGAATACTCCCATGGACATTAGTTCTCCGTACTTACGAGACTGACTGACTGATTTGTTCAACACGGTGCCATTCGAGCATTTTGGGTGTTGGTGTTTCTACAAAATAGAGGAGTTTAAGGGTTGAAATTCATAATGACAAGCTTGGTGAAGGGAAGAGCCCTCCATTGGGTCTTCAAGATCGGCAACCGACAAAAAACAATGGACTTCTACAGAAACATTCTTGGAATGAAGGTGAGAAACTCACCGTTATTATCACACACATCCATTTCAAAGGCTCAAAGTTAGAGTTTAGTCATGTGTATGATTACATGCACGAATCGTCTGTCCGACAGGTTTTGAGACATGAAGAGTTCCAAGAAGGCTGCGAAGCAGCTTGCAATGGTCCTTATGATGGGCACTGGTCTAAAACCATGGTGGGATATGGGCCTGAGGACTCCCATTTTGTCGTGGAACTGACCTACAACTATGGGATTGGCAGTTACAAGCTTGGCAATGACTTTCAAGGGATCACCATCAAGTCTGCCAAGGCCATTCAAAAAGCCAAGGAAGCATCGTATCCATTGAAAGATCTGGGCAATGGCAGCATCCAGATTCAAGCTCCTGATGGTTATCCTTTCATTATTCGACCCGAAGATGTTTCGGACAATCAGGATCCAGTGGAGAAGGTGTCACTTTCTGCCACGTCCATTGAAAAATCACTCGAGTTTTGGAAGGGTGTCTTGAATATGACAGATATATCATCCGACCAATCCACGGCACTTCTTCAATATGAAGACAATCAAGCAAAACTGGAATTGATTGTTCAAGATAGCATCGATCGAGGCAGCGCTTATGGCCGAATCGCCTTTGCCGTTCCAGCAGAAGCTTTGCCTGGAATTCAAAAGAAAGTTGAGTCTAGTGGACATGGCGAAATATTGAAGCCCCTGGTTGAATTGGACACTCCGGGGAAAGCATCCGTTCATGTTGTGATATTAGGCGATCCGGTAAGATGCTCTGGATCTTGAAAGAGCTTTGTCTCTTGTTTCATTCAAATGTTCCATCCCCTTAGGATCAAACTGAAATTTGTTTTGTTGGAGACGAAGCATTCCGGGAATTGTCCCAAGTGGATCCTGAAGCGGACACCCTGCTGAATAAAGCCATGGAAGATGATAAAAGTGGCGAATACTTTGAGAAGAAGGGACGAACCAAGCCTTCCGCCTAGGCATGATGCATTTTTATGTCGAATTCGAAGATTTGGTTTTTTAATGATTGAATAAACATGCCGACGGTTCTTGTCCGGGAAAACAAGGTTCAAGTGAGAATGAAATATAAATGAATCAAAGTGTGAAATTTCATTTTGTTGAGAAACACTGCATGAATTAGGAGATCATTTACCAGGAATGTTTATTTCTCTTTGTACCCAATTGTGTGTGTTAGACCTCTTTTTACGTAATCAATTCCAAGATTTTTCCCCATCATTGTGGTCTTGCTCACATGGCAAAGATCCGTGATGGACAATACACATTCTCAACTGAGTGTACGAAGAGCTGCCAAAAATTGAAGAGAGCCTTACCGCTTGCCTTGGTTGAGTTGTTACCAGACGCTTGGTATTTAAAAGCAGCATCTGAAAATCCGGTTTCTTTCATCCATCTGACTCCATGTAATTGCTATTAGCTTGTAAGAAATTGAGACAATACCTTGATTTGAAGGCATGTATTTGATTGTCGTATGTTGATACTTATAAGAAAAATGTAGCGATGCTTTAAAACATGTTGTTTTGGTAAAGATACTTTAAGCTACACAGTAGTTATCCGAATTTTTTTAAACGTGTGTCAAATACAAGCATTATTGCATTCCAACACCAACGGACCCGTATCCTCCTTGAGCTCCGTTAAACGCGTTGCTCACATCTAAAGCATTGTATCCAGCAGGTACTCCTCTTTGACTACCCCCGCAAATTACCTCTTGCGACACTTTGGGGATCCTTCTGTGTTCTTGGCGACACTGTTGTTTGGGCAAATTCTGGCAATCTTGGTAAGGTGCTTGTCTGCAATCTTGCTTTGTCACCCAATCGCACACTTGATTGGGAACATCACGGCATTCAGGGTAGGTCTCCCAATCACACTTTTGGTAAGGAACCTTAGTTTGACGTTGCTTGTTCACCGTTTTGCATCGGACTTCCTTGACCTTTTGACATTTCGTTGGATCGTCCACCCACACTTTGGAACCGTAGCTGTTTAGTTGCCAAGTTTGTTCGCATTTCTGATCCCAATGATCATTGCAGACCTCTTCAGGATACGATTGGCTTTCCGTTCGATAAGCAGTGGAACATTTCTGTCTTCGTTTTTGTTCGCATTTTCGAGAGGTTTCTGTCCGACAGACTTTGTCTCTCTTGGGAACGCAGACCTCTTTGTAACTTTGTTTGCATACACGCCTAAGGAAAGACAAGAAGAGAATTACAATCCTTTTATGAGCCTCATGACTTTGATAAACCTACGAGGGAAATGAATAATAAAGTAATCTTATGGCTTTCAAAGAAAAAAACTACCACGTCACAGCCGCACTCTTACGGGACCATGGTTTATTCTAACAAAGGACTTAATTATGGTTGATGTTACTCACTCATATTTGGTTTCGCACACGTCGTCATAAACTTCTTCGTAAGTTGTGAAAGATTCTAAACGGCAATTTGATCCTTTGGAACCACCTGAGCCTCTACCACCACCACCACCACCACCATAACCTTGAGGATAAGCTTGGATGAAAGTGACTGCACCGAGAATTAAGGCTGTAGATTGGACTGAAAACGATTTCATTTTGAGAGCACTCTGATGCCTTAGTAAGACTTTTCACTTGCGATGCTTTTGAACGACTGATAATTTCGGTGGGAGAACGAAGTGCTATTTGTACCCGAGAGATGCTTCGTAGTCTGTGGTAGTGTATGAAAATATGAGAGGAAGTCTTCTTTGTCGTAGGAAAATGGGAATTCCCGTCTTAAACAACCATTTAGAAGAAGGCGCACCTTGAGTGACAGGGGAAAACCTGGAAAACCTTTTACTAGTATTCTTTACTCAGGTATGTCGTTAATGACCTCAATGAATGTACCGTGTGTGTACGGTGGAAATTCAATTCTGAGAAATGAAAGGAAAACCCCTACCAAATTGATGGTGTCTTCCAAAAGAGTCCATGGCTTTGAAGATTTTTGTCGCAAATTTATTCTCTTGGCGAGATCCCACTAAGATAGGAAAACCTTGTATTCGAGGAAGTTTGTCAGGTTAAGGCCCACTCTGAGGATCTGTCCCGAACTGTTCTTTTTTTACCCGACCAAGTCAATTACCGAAACGCCGGTTGTGGAGAGCTCATTAGAGATCTTTGTGATTTCGTGTCAGACAGGTCATTACCGTCATGGTAGATTTCCAGGTAAGCCCACGACTTATTTGCACGGCGAGTAAGCTGAAACTTGTCCATGTGTCTTGAGTAGAATTAAACGGTTGAATGGAAAATAGGCTCTAAAAAGATCGGAGTCGCTTTGTTAATGTTCAAACAGACCGTTGTGCTCCAAAAGGCTCAATAGAACCTGACTCCACGTACTCCAAAATAAAAGCTCCTTCAAGCTTAAGAAGGCTATCGCAACCGAAAAATTGAAAGGCAAAAATGCAAAAGTTCAAATGCCCGATGTGTTGGTATCATTTTATTCTAACTTCCGATAAAATTGATTGCAGTCCCAAGGAAATAGGAGCTGAGCAGTGGTTCTTGTTCTGGAAACTTTGCCAGGTGTCAGATTGAATTGCATTGCAACAGTATAGCGAAACTATTTGGAGGCTTGCAATCCATCAAAAGAAAAAGTTGACAGTGTTTGAGCCTTTTGAATATCGATTGTAGGACATGGTAAACCCTCTATTCCCACGCTTTGATTTCATTCTTGCTAAAACCGATTTTTATAAAATATTACATTTCAGTAAATTTGACGTGGGTTACTACTACGTAAAGTATATCCGTCGAAGGTTTTGGATGAGACTTCTTGATTTGCAATTCATTTCCTTCGCACTAAAAGTTGTTTGTAAATGCGATTACGTAAAATATGGCAAAATAAAAATATTGAAAATAGAGCAATAAAATAGCAATGCTTTCTTGACTTTAAGAATCGATTAACTTAAACGTGTGTTTCAAATAGAATCGGTTTTAATATTGAGGATGTGTTCAACCTCGAAATGAGAAAAATCGGATGTTCTTTCAAAGAGAACACGTTTTTGCGGATCTGACTTAGTGGTTGTCTGTGGTCGGAGCGTACACACAAGAATATTGTGCGTGTTGAGCACAAACGTAATGCAAAAAGATGGTCCCAGGCTGTGTGACTGGGTAATGGAACAAACTATGGTTCAACTTCAACTAGTTTTTTATCCTTTGGCAAGAGTTAGAGGACTACACGCAGAGAAGGAATTTGAATGACCCAAAAGCCATTTGGAACACCACATAAGTTTGAAAATATTCACAATGTTGTAACTCGAGCTCAACTCAAAGTGCCAAATTGGAATTTAAATGGAAAATGACGCTTCTCTTCATGGGTAGGTCTTAGCCATTGAAGCATTCGTGGAAAAGGCAAAAACGTAAACTGACATGTTTCACATTGGTTTGGTTTGAGAATTTTCGTTGAAAAGGTATCTGTTTCAAGTTGTCTCCGAAAAATGCGTGAGGAACAAGGCATCTGGATAAAAAGCCATACAACCACCCTTGGAAACCCAACGACTTTTCTCAAAACCAAAACTCTTTCAGGGCAGTGTCAATATTCGCAAATAAGTGGAAAGGAAAAGGCGAAGCTAATTTAGCTTTTTGAATAAGCTCAAATTTCCTGGGCTTAGTTGGAGTATTTGAATAAAGATTGTCAGATGAAAATGTTGTGTTTTCCATGTTCTCACTCACTTTCATTTCGTATATCTTTTTTGCAGTCCAAAATTTAGTTTGTGGCCCTTCGTCTGTTGGAGTAACTAGCACCTAAAACTTCTTGTCAAGAACGGTGAGGGAAATACAGAAATATCTATGGTCATAATGATTTTACACTTGCCTACTTCTATCCCATATTAAAGGAAAGATTTAAACTAGTAAATTCATAAGTACACGATTATTTTCAATCGTCTGCCTTACTTTCACTTTTTTTGTTGGGTTGCGGATAAAAAATCTTTTATTATTTTTTAATTGTTTTTTCTAATATTATTTAATTATAATCATTTTTTATTGAGCAAAGATGAATAATTTTGAAGCAATCATCTCAGTCCAGCAACAGCGAAGTCTATGTTTTGTGTCATCACTCATCAGCATATGATGAAATACTGGATTTTGTACGAAACTTCTGGAGAGGAGCAATAAAGAGAATAAACAGGAGCGGACCTAAATGTGCAACAACTTACTTGACTTCATACATGCCACTAAATGATCCTTCAACCTTAACCATTTGCTTCCTATCACTCATGAAACTACCAAACTCTGGGTCCCAAACTCTTTGAGTTGAATCAATTGAAAATATGTTGCTCTCTAAATGCTAGCTTTTTTATTGTCAGTGGTACGAAGATTTTTGGAAGTAAATGGTAATTTCATCTAATTAGTAATTGAAAATTCGTTAATTGTCAGAACGCAGCTTCGCAGCTGTAACCTTTTAAAGGCTTGTTCCTTGGGAACATTGCCGCTCCTTATATTTTACCTCATCCGCGGGAATGACCGAATATTCCCCCATTTAGGCTGTCAAAGCCTATACTCAAGGAAATCGTAAGACATGGAAGCCTCCGCTCAGGATTTCGGCTGTGGATTTTCAATAAATCGAATTCCATTTAAGTAAATGATTTTATTTTGATATTGATATATTTTTATAGATTATTATGATATTTTGATTATTTTTATAGATTATTATGATATTTTGATTATTTTGAAGATTGATACGACAGGCGTTTAAGGATTTTGTTGGCAAATTTCAGCATAATACGTTCCTCCGTTCACAAGAAACAATGTTTCTAAATTTGCTACATTCGCAAAATACACGCGCGGAAACGAGAGAAAAATTGACCTTACAATCGTCCAAAAGGACGATGGTAGGTGCAAATGTTCGATCTGAAGAGCGCGCTATGCTCTACGTTTCAAATTACTCTAAATGCCACAAGTTTCAGTCGATCAAGTTGAAATTAAGCATGTGAGTTTTACATTACCAGCCGGACAACTGGTTTAACTAGATTTTTCTCTGTCAAACACAGAATTCCAAAGATGGATTTTGCCTATAGCTGAGGCATCCACCATTACGTATTGGATTGATGATGACCTAAACATGGATTTTTTTTGCATGAAACTGCTTGATGGTGATTCCATCGATTCGATTCCATTTGAAGGATAGGCTCCAATGACATTAGAATGTACGGTATCAGATTTGAGCGTTCGAGGTCGAACCGATTCCGTAGCTAGGTTAGTCCCCTTCACACGTAGGTAATAAATAAATAGTAAGAGATTGAATGTGAATAAATGTTTTTTTTTACTCTGCTAGGCATAGCTTATAATTGCATCGGCTGAAAATATTTCATTAAGTTTTGAAATATTCCTATGAAACATTTTGCTATTTTAGCAAATTTCCATGTTTTCTTTTGTTTCAAAAGGCAATTGCATTTGAGCCAAGAAATTGTAATTTATTACATTTTTGGGCGTGCAATTGTAATGTATTGCACTTTTGGACATGTAATTAATTGTGTTTTTTCCATTTTTGGACATGTAATTAATTGTAATTAGGAAGTAGCGAAGGGGTTGAGCGCTCGCCTTACTATCCACTAAAGCATCTTTACTATCCACAACATTCCTGGTTCGAATTCCGGGCTTGCCGAGTCCTAGTGGCCTTTATGGTATCAATTAACTTACATGAATGCAGTAGTCCAAGGATCACTAAATACCTGATTCTTAAGGGGATTTCGATTTCACCCGTGTCAAGCATTCAAATTTCCCGCTCCTTGGAAAAAACTTTCTTTTTGCCTTGTTCCTCGAAGAGAAAAGAAACCAAAAAGGATCCTTAAAACTTGCCGGTCCCAATCAGAATATATTCCCATTCACACATTCACCGCTTTTTCTTTTATAAAATTTCTCTGATTAATTCCAATCCTATTTTCGTTTCTCCTGTGACTTGTGTCATTCCGCTGTCGTCTCCAACACACAGGCAAAGTGCTGCCAGAGAGTAGCTTTTATTGCCATTTCCTGCCATTGTGGCCGCACTGCAAGCACAATGGCAGTCGGAATTCAAAGGTAACAGAGAGGGAGAAAGTGAATGAACATTGTATGACATATGGAATCTAATCGGCCTCCAAAAAAACGAGAAAAGAGTAAAAAAAGTCTAGCTAAAAAAAGCCCGCTTAAAAGGGGCGGAATGTGATAGGATTTTTCTTTCAAAAATGGCAGTTTTTACATCTTTTGGCATTACCATGTCTCAAACTATCAGCAACGTTGCCCTCTCAAGTCAGACAAACAGGCACGTCACTCATTTGTCTTCTCTTCTCTTAAATTTTTACCACTCGATTAGTTGAAGAGGCCGCGTTTGAACTCTGAAGCGGCTCTTGTCAACCCCGGATTACCCGTGATTTCTCGCCGCCGTTGCCCGTGTCCCCTCTTTCGTCCTCGCTCATCATGCATACGGTGTTCTCGCGTTTGAACTCGAACCTGGCGTACACGTCGTCGGTGTTGGGCGGTCTGGTGTTCATGTGCTTCTTGTCCACGTTCTTCTTGGACTACACGACGCACGCTCAGATTGGCACGGTCAACGTGGTGGTCAAACACGTGTCCGATTACTCGGCCTCGCGCGAGAAGAACGACTTGGGCTTCTTGACCTTTGATTTGCAGGCCGATTTGAACCCGCTCTTCAATTGGAATGTGAAGCAATTATTCCTGTATTTGAGTGCCGAGTACGCCACGCCCAAGAATGCGGTCAACCAGGTGGTGCTGTGGGATAAGATCATTCAGCGCGGCGAGAACGCCCTGCTCAACTATAAATCCATGAACACCAAGTATTACTTTTGGGATGACGGCAACGGTCTCAAGTGAGTTGGGGTTCGTCGGTTAATGTTAGAAATTTTGGCTTTCGGTATATGCATGGAAGGCCCAAATCGGGTTCAATTTGCTCCCTATTAGCATAGTTTTGGACTTAAAAAAGACCAAAGATTTAAAGTCTAATATAAGAAGATCGAAGAGACAAAATAAAACGGTGTTTTGCCGTTGTGGCCAGTGTCATTGGACATGGCTTGGGCCTAGCTTACTTGACATGCACCTGCCCCTCTACTTCGAAATTATTCGAGCGTTGTTACTTAACGTTAAACATTAATATCGTTCAAAATCTGCATAAGTTGTCACATCGCTAAATAACTTCACCGTTAAAGATCGAATTTAAACCAAAAGCAATGTCCGCTTTAGACCATACATCAATTGCTTCTGGAAATTTGCGACAAGTTGATTCACGAAAACTCGTTATTCGCATTATGTTGATTGCTTTACATATTTTGATTGTTTTTTGCTCTTTCAAAATGTTCCAATTAGTTGGAGCCTTTATTCCGACAGTTGTTTTATGTATAGTCGTTTTAATTACTACTGGAATTTGGTATAATTGTGTTTTTGTCTTGTTTCCGCAACCACTTGTATTTTCGGCTCGTGACAAATTTTTTGTTGCCTAGTGTCATGATAATTTAAAACGAAATTGAATTCTTTTGATAAAATGAGTGGTACGAATGGTAAAGTTTAAAACTTACTGAGCCACAAATAAGTAAAATGAATCGACATCCTGCTGCCAAAAAGTCAAGCCATATAATGAGCCATCAAATCCATATTTTTGGCATCTCTTTGAAAGATCGGGGATTTCAGAAAGCCCATAGCCCATTTTGTCGTTGCCGAGGCCCGAAGAATGAATCTTTTGGTTTCTAACTCGTGTTTTCTCCACTGTTCTCAATTGTTTCCGCCATTTTGGCCATTTGACCTAACTAGCGTTAAGTTCTTTTACTTCTTTCCGCCATCTAAAGCATGCTTTGTTTGCCCTTCTTTTCAGGAACCACCAGAATGTCACTCTTACGCTTTCTTGGAATGTGATTCCCAATGCCGGCAGTTTGCCCCGTGTTCAGGCTCAGGGTTCACATAGCTTCAAATTTCCGGCCGAATATACGACCTCGAGAACATAAGGCCTAAATCGGGGGCACCCCGAGGGCGACGCAAAAAGAAGTGGCAACCCAGTCACAAACCCGAGAATTATTTACATCCTCTCAATCATTATTTTATCTTGTTTCACACCCTAATCGTTGAATAATAAGTTCGAAACAGCCCTCGACATCTCGCAAGCATTCTCTCGAGATGTCTCGAGTAACGTTTAAAGGTTGGATGGTTGGGGTTGGAATCATGAAATCTCAATTGCTCAGGTTCTATATGGGGCTTTTTGGGCCATCAATGTCAAACACTCGTAATGGATTCACATTTGGCACTTGTCGGGCGGGACCATTGAGAATTGGCAAAGCATTTGGTAACATGAGAGCTAAATCTTCAGATTCTCCCATCGTCGTCTCTTTTTCTCCACTGGTTCCAAGCAAGAAAAGAAAGAAAGAGGCGAAGAAAGTAAAGGGAAAAGTAGAAGCGTGGAACTGAACCACATGGGGACCCAGGAGCCATCGAAAAGCACGTTTTGTGGAAATGGAACACGAGGCTTTTGAACGAGCCAACAAGGGCCGGAGATTGTTTTTCAATACCCATATATTTTTTTCCTATTTGGCCAAGAAATTTGAGCATTGGCAAAGTCTTTCGAGTTTCCGGGTCATTTTCGAATTTGATCATCTCGAGAAGGAAGCGATCGTTTGAGAGTACTTCTCGCGTCAACTGATCCGCCATTTATCACACAACCGAGTGAAGTCTATAAAAATGTCGGGGAAAGCTTGGGAATGATGCGGGACAGGCGTCAAAGTTTAGTCACCTTCTCCAAACCCCCTCGCATCTTCTCATCCTGGTTCTCGTGGAGTAAGCGAGTTGAAAGTTTTCTAAATATTTCAAATACACACTCACACACGTTCACATGTAAGCAAGTAAGCAAGCATCTCACCAGAGCTTTGCTCTCGAAGGTGCGTCTCACTCATCTCCGGTAGAAATCAAGTTCTCTTTCCAAGTTTTCGAGTTTCAAGTGGAACCGTGTGTGTGTTCCACTTACGGGAAGAGAAGGTTGAAAACTTGTCCGTGCATTAGATGAGACATGGGCATCAAACAGACCCTAGTGGGCTTCTTAGATCCGCCTGTCTCAACCCCCAGGAATGTGCTCGAAGTGCAGCACATTTAGGGGACCCCACAAAGACAAAATGTCGAGTCATCACTATGGAATAGACCATGAGATACATTTTTCTTGACTCAAATTGAACAGCTATGTCCAAGTTCTATCTGTGATATACGATGAGTCTACTTCATCATCCTTGAGATCCGCTTTGGCTTCGGCCAATCGAAAGGTAATAAAGATACAAGAACTTGGCTCGAGTATCAATCTCACTCAGGGAAAAATTGTCATGTGCCAAGAGGGGAAATATTTCGTCAACCGGCCAGCCATCTTATCTTGTTAGAGTCTCAGTTGAATCTTTTTCCCATTTTCATAAATGTACCCCTTTAGAAGATACGTTTTGGAACAAATCTGCTAGGACATTCTACAGTTGTGCCCCTGCACTAAATTTAAGATCTTCCTCCCCATGCTACCCTCTCTGGCTAGTTTCCAAGCCCCATGACGGAAAACGAAGACCTTTGTCGGACTAGAGATCCAAAAAAGGGGAACCATAATAAATCAGTTCCAATTCTCCCCCTCCTCCTTTTCCATAACCGGCTTCGTCTCACTTTCTCCAGGGCTCTTTGTTAATATGAAGGGTGGTGTTATTCGAAAGGAATTGCCACGAGTCTCTAACTTCTTGGTTCTACTAGTGAGACTTCTTACGGGCTGATTGGTTGGTTGAAGAAAGAAATAAGTAGGATTGGAAATCATTGTAGCTTGAACTCGCAATCTGCAAAAACATAATGCTTTACAAAACTTTTTGGACAGGTTCTTAATCAAAGACCACCTTCCAATATGGGATGCCGAATGCATATACAGAGAGAGCCCATTGCAATTTCCAATGGACCCCTCTCATCAAAAAGCGACCTTGCATGTTTCTTTCATCCTTAGGGTCAAGTGGAAATCTGTAGTAAGTAACCGGAAATGCTTCTCATTTCCAGGCTTCTTCCTGGGGCTCTCCTTTTTTGCTCCAAATCCAAGGTCCTACATGAATGAGTGGACTGCCAAGCTTGTACTCCAAGATCCCTAGCAAAAAGTCTTCTCCAGGCGAAGTTGATGACTATCATATTAATCGAGCAAACTTGGTATTGACAGCCTCTTTCCCAGTTCCCTTTGGACGGACTTCACTCTCAGTCCTCCTCGGTTATGTATGGGACGAGGTGGACCCGTGGAACAAGTTGGTAGGCAGTGTATTTGTTCGTAGCATGTACAGGGTATACCGTATAATTAGAGACTCGATTTTCGTATCATAACTCCTTTACTATTCATGTAACTAAAAGTGTTGTTGCATCATCAAAACAATACCAGATGCACTAAGGAGGCAAACAAAAGCTCAATTTTCAAAATGGTCACGTATGGTTTGCACAGCGGCCTTGAATCTTCCAGCTTTAGCCCCAGTACTACAGAAGCTCATGAAAGCTTCTTTACCCAGTACTAGCACGCACCTCCATCAATTTGGTCCTAAATGAATTGATATTGAGACTGAAAGTAACGTATGCCTTCCACTCCAGAACAGACCAAATAGAAAAGCTTATACGATTGAGGCCTGGAGACGAATGAGGACATTCATCCTTGCCCCATAAATGAGAAACAACATCTTTATTGTAACTTTGGACAAGCCGTGTAATGTGAGAAGAGTCCAATCTTGTTGGAAGAGTAGGGAAGTTAGGAGGCCATTTTCGCAAACTTAATATTTGTTGCTAACAAAATATCTTGACAAAAGAATGTAAAAACATTTTGTATCAATAAAAAAACGTGAAACAAAAAGAAATACCACGCACAAAAACGCAGGAAACTTTCAGTCTCAATCTGGAAGGGACACCCTGTAGAGGGTGAACGGTTGAAAGTGCTTTGGCTGACCGCCACTTCCAATAATTGAGGCTGGTCGTGAAAGGAGATTTACTGGGTACTCACAATGACTTTAGATTTGCTTGTTGGGATCCCCTTTTACTCCAGTTTGGGGTGGCCACCCGAGGATGAGTGAGCGGGGATGATGAGAGCTGCATCATTCTATTAAGCAACTGGACATTGGGTGCGTCTACGAGGGGTCTTCAAATAAGAATTGGACTTTCCCTTCGATTCACACAATTCTGTCAGTTTTGAAATGGATGCTCGTTAGCATGAATATTTCTTTTTAAAAACGCAAAGCTGGACATTTAAATTAACCTTTGAAAAGGGCAAAGTTTGAAGTAGGGTCCTTCGAGAAAACGAAACAAGCAGGATTTCTATCACCCTCAAAATAGTGAAAGAAACCTTTATGAAAAAGTGTTTATTAGCAAAAAGATAGAAATGTTTGGCTTGGAAATTGTGACAAGTGCTAATTTGAGATTGGTTTATATTGTTTCATTTTGCTAACCCCTCTCTCTTACTGACTTGCGTGAATGTCCGAAGAGAAGTAAATTGCTTGTGATGGAATGAGCTAGGATGACGTTCACAGGAAGAAGGCAGACAAAGAACGATGACCAAAAGACCCCCAAGATCATCGAGCTCAGGGAATTGAATAATGAAACCTTGGGCAAACTGTATGCTCTACGCGTCCTGAATAACCAATCTCGTTCCAGTTGCTCTTTTTTTTTGGAAAAGCCACAAGGGTCAAGATTAATCTCTTTTTGGCCAAGTGGTTCGAGTGGGTCAAGAATGAAGTCGCAATCCACGTTAGAAGTATCACACAAGTACACAACAGGCAAAGGAAATTGCCTTGAAGCTACGTTTTTTTGCCACCAGAAGTTCTCGAATGACATGGGACGACTATAACCTTGGCCCCGCCCATTTCCTCGTTGGCAACCGAAAAGGGAAACTCCGCAATGCCATGACACGCAGCTCCAAACTCGCCAGTTTTCTTCAAAGTCACCACTGCTCCAATGAAGTCGGCATATTTGTTCGTGATTCGATCAATGGCTTCTTGAGCCGCTAATTGAGGAGGCATCCCCGATCGCATGGCTTCCACGGCCGTAAAACTTGGAAGAAGTCTCAACATGATATCTCCATCCCCGGTGGCAGCTGCCCCACCCACCTCGCTATCGACATACGCCCCTGCACCTGGAATCGGCGAATCCCCAACCCGTCTACAAACAATAAAGAAAAAAAAATCGTCGATAAATGAAGCAACACATTATGGTGGCATAGTGTACCCTGGAATTTTATGACTGGCTCCGTTCGTTGATGTTCCGGCCACCATTTTCCCATTTGAATCCAAGGCAATCATGCCGATGGTGTCATGATTTCCGCTCTCCCCAAAAGGCACTCGGACTGCTTCTTTACCTACCGGGTTATATGGACCACAACTTTGAGATGGGTCTGGGGAGACATTCTACAAGGTGTGAAATACCGTAGAGTTTAAGACATAATGCTCTTTGATATAATCTCATGTCTTACCGTCCAGAAATTTGGCTGACAATTTTTGTCGCGCCAGTTTTGCCACTTGCTTTGAGACTCTGTTGTATTGAGCCACTCTTCGGTGAATCCCATTTGCTTGGCGAATAAAGTGGCTTGCGAACCCGCCAAAATGCTATGATGTGTGTTCTCCAGCACTTTTCTCGCGACACTAATGGCCGATTTGACTCGCCGCAAAGCGGCAACAGCCCCGACATTGAAAGTCTCCCCATCCATGATCATGGAATCCAGGGTGGTTTCACCCGATTCATCAGGACTTCCTCCGAATCCAACGGTGCCGTCACATTGATCACTTTCACATCGAGAGCATCCTTTCTCGACAGCATCAATGGCACTTCCGTCTTGCTCCAACACTTTCCAGGCCTCTTGACAGGCCGAGAGAAAATTCCAAGTATTGATCACCACTGGAGACGAGGTTCGACCTTGAGTATGAGGTATTACAACCATTAAAATTGACAGAAAGCACCACGAAATTGGGTCTCTTCCGAGCTTCATACTAGTTTTATGTACTCTACGGTCGTGACTGCTGACACAAGACGACGAAACCCATCTGACTGGGTCACATTTCTACTTAAGCATTACCCACTTGTTGTCTCTATTGGGTCAACGACTTTTTAGGTGAACCCCCCAACAATATTTGGTCAAGAAATTGCGACGGATGGATCGACGGACGGAGAGTCACAACGAAATTAACGGTAGATAAGCAACCTACATCAACAGTGTCATCATTAGAGATAAGATAAATAAATTAGAGATGAAATTGCGTTTGGAGTATTTGGCGCAGTATTCTTTATGTATTCGACAAATGGGTTGGAAAAATCGATGATTATTGATATTGTGGATAAATAATAAAAAAGATGAATGAAAGGAAGGAAGCATAAATATGGATGACTTTGCTTTGAAATGCACAAGATTAATAACATCTCATCGAATGTTTAGCTGCTGCTGTCTCTGGATTGATAGAACAGAATGTATCCCGTTTCTGACGATTTCTGAATGTCTGTGGTCAGCCCGTAGAAATCCTCGATGGCCGAAGCCTCGATTTTCTGAAAAAAGTGACAAGATAAATGTTGAGAGAGACAGAACGAAATTGACGGAAGATCAACAACCTACATCAACGATGTCATCATCGAAGATGAGCCAAAATCCACAAGATTTGACAATTGAAATGTAATGGCCTCGATTGGGACCGGATCCACAATGAATTACCACGGCTACTAGATCGTACATTCGATCCGGATTCACGGCATCATCCGACTGTGAGGTGCAAAGAAAAACAATGGAAATGAGAACTTTGATGTGAATGACGTTACCATAACCAGGTAAAAGGAGTTTCAAATTACTAACCGTGTTAAAGAGGCGAAGTTCCAATGGGAATACAACTCGATGGGACACCTTGATGTGTCGATTGAACTGTTCCATATATTTGAAGCGCTTCAAGTGTAAGGCTAGAATCGTTGGCAACTGTTTGACCCTCATGCATTTCTACGAGAGAAGGATTTCCGTTGATAATGCTAGGCAGTTTCATACGGATATCGCACATGTCTTACCTGGGCTTCTTGATAGGCTGAGCAAGTATCACATTTGAATTTATTATCACTACAAAGTGTTTCGGTGCGGCTAAAATTACGTAGACAACTGGTGAGAGACGTGTTTTGTTCGATGTCGATGCTCAAGTCGAAAAAGTCTTCATCCTTGCTCGTCACCTAAAGAAGTTACTGTTGATTGATATAACAATCATAATAGTTTAATGCTTTCAACAACGAACCGTTTCACAATTGAGGCATCTCGTTTCACTCGTAAGTATCCCTTGGAAGATATCATTGATCCAAGTGTGCTTGTTCTCGGTTCCGTGGCTGGACGAAGTTCCTCCTCCATCCAAACTTGCGTTGGCTTTATTGTTATTTGTCGTTTTGCCCGTTGCCGATACCACAGTTCTTTCTCCTACAATAGAAACAATTTTAGAAACATTGGTCCTAATTCTCTAGTCACTGGCACACGACTTTACCATTAAGCATAGCCTAAGAGTCAATAACTTTGCAAGAAAAAGCCGTTCAAATCAGTTCCAGCAAAAAAAATCGGGGCTGGCCGAGCCCAAATGTCCAGCAACGCTTCAAGGCTTTCGATGAAATCCATTTCTCAATTGGAACTGTTAAAGCCATCAGTCTTTAAAGAGCGACCTCAAGTACATCACAATAACCAATTACTTTTTCAATGAAGAACAACACCCCCCCAGTTCAAGAAAAACACTCACCAATGATGGTCTCGTTGATGTGATTGATGAGAAAGTTCAGGAACTCGTGTGCATCTTGTTGCATGTAGTTGTCAAATTCCACTGAAATCACAAGATTAGTAATATTAGCTTTAGCAACATCGGATTGGTTCCCATTCAAGAATCATTGCTACATCAAACTCTTTGCACACCTTTCTCCTTACGAAGTCTGGCGATGAACTTTTTCGGGGCAATTGTTCCAACTCGCTTCTTCTGCGTGGCAATGGAATGAAAGAGATCCGCCAAGCAAGTCAATAAGGTCTCTTTGCTCCGCTTGTTCTTGGCCTTATATTCCAAGACCTTCTCACGGAAAGGCTTGCAGAAATACAACGCTTGTAACACAGAGTTGGAATAGCATGTGTTTCCAAACTGGAACGAGGAACATCAAGATCATTATGAATTTTACAATATTCATCATCAGTCTTTAATCAGTTGTTGATGATTCATCCATCCATCCATCCATCCATCCATTCATCCATCCATCCATCCATCTATTCAATGGGAGGATGTTTACTTACGTTGACAAGTCCGAAGAAATGTTCGTTGGCGGGGAATAAGTCGGATCCGATATCCTTCTCCAATTGGCTGGCTGTTCCGCCCTTCAAGACAAAGTCAAACATTTTACTTTCAATTCAGGAGAAGATTTAAGGCTCACGGGGTTGTTGTTGTCCTACAACATGATTGTTCACAGACTATCAAAATCTATATTTTGATCCACTCAGCAGCAGGCTTTCCACCTCCTCGATCCAGTCTCGTTGTTCGTATGTATGACTGACTGCGTTCAATGTGCCTACTAGTCCAGTTGTACGTGCGATTCATTCACAGAGAGGATCGGGCCGTGGTGTGTAGTTCTACTACAAGAGGAGGATGTCGTGGAGTAGTACCCGACAAGACTTGGGAAAATCGACGTGAGCGGAACCCAGAGGACAGGGAGAGGACGATAACGACGACAAAGTCAAGCAAGGAGAAGAATAAGACCAAGGAGGGAGGAGGACAAGTGCATGCGAGTTCTCGAGTGAGGCTAGTAGGGCCGTCGAAAGAGGGACTTCATGATGGGCTGTCAATTTGGTTCGGAGGGATTGAAAATATGCGGCAAATAAACTCGTACAAAGAAATATCAGACACCCAAAATGACAGGAGTTTCATAGGCAAAGCCTTCAAAGATTCCATGGTGCTTTCATAGGAAGTATAGTGAATCGATTTCATTTTTTTCCCCTAAAGAAAACTTTATCGTGTCGAAGATGAAAAATTTCCCACAAATGGGAATTGAAATACATGAAGACATGAACTATCAAAAACTATCTCTATCATTTTCAAGCGGCATTAGTATTCAATAATAGCCTGGAAGAGATCTAGCTCGTCTCCTAAGGCTTTCGCCATGTTCTATTGTCTCATATCAAGATATAAAAATGTTTATTTGTTTTTAGTACCTGTGAAGAAAGCTAAACTCTACCTTGTCGAGAACCACCAACGATTTTGCCATGCATTAAAAAGACCACTCATCCTTTCAATGAGCCATGTTTTCAGACCGCAATGCCAACAAAATTGTGGAATTTCCTTCCTGTTGGAAGAAATCACGATCGGTCAAGGACTCGGAATGTCAATCTGAAGACCAACAATTGACCTTAACGGAAACCCAAGTGATCTTTCGAGAAGATGCCGAAACTCAGACCGATGAACAGATCAAAGAGACCCACGTGGACGAAGGACAACTAAACCAGCCTTCATTGGTGAAGTTTCTGGTTAAAGTCACGCCTATCATGGAGGAGGAACTTGCAGCGGCAGCTCGAAGTCGAGCCTTTGACGGCTACGAACCGGCTACCGAGAAAATCGACTCAGAAGTGCGAAAACTTCACGTTCTCGTCCACGGTAATCAAGAGGATATTCGAGCTAGCGCCTTGTCTTGGGGCCCTTCGGGTTCGGTGATGGCCGTAAGCTATGAAATGGAAGCTCACTCGGACTGGTGCGATCATCTGACGCAGTTGTGCATTTGGAATCTCAACCGACGTGACTTTGATCCCGACAAACCATACAAAACCATTCAAGCCTCTTCGTGCTTGACTGTGGTTCAGTTTCACCCTAGAGATCCAGCTTACGCGGCAGCCGGCGGATTCACGGGCGAAGTTTATTTATGGTCGGTCTCTCGGGACAACGATCCCTTAATAGCAGTCTCTTCATCGATGAGTGGTCATCGAGAAAAGATTACCAGTCTTCATTGGATCAACGCCACGACCACGGCTGAAGGCTCTTTGCGACACACCCAATTACTATCGGCAGCCCTAGATGGGAAAATCATCCTTTGGAACATCGACACCAACACTCAAGCTTTAACTCCATCCAAACGATTTTGCATCCCGGCAGAGCACATCCCCCGATCTTTAAAGGCCAAAGTCAGAGCCCGAACCGAGTTGGGTATCACCTGTCTGGACTTAAATACCGAAGACGAGAATATCATTCTTCTGGGCACAGAAGCTGGAGCGGTCTTTCAAGGGTCCCTGGCGGCTATTCTACCCGTTCAAGGACCGGATAAGGACTCTGACGAAGGTCCCGAATTTCTCGATCCCGTCAGTGTGAGTTTTCAACCGCACCGAGGACGAATCTTGGAAGTGCGATGCTCGCCTTTCGCTCGCGATCTCTTCTTTTCTTTGGGATCGGATCGCGAGCTTCGCTTGTGGAGTTTGCTCCAACCTCACGCTCCCCTAACCATCCTTCATGCCGAGGCTACTATCCCGCTTCGAGCTCAATGGTCGCCTTTCAGACCGGCCGTTTTAGCCCTAACGTCCTCGCAAGGCCAGCTTTTCCTCTACGATCTTCGACAATCCGTTTCGCGCGCGGCCTTAAGCGTCAAATCGTCCGATCGATCCGTAATTTTACCCTCGCTCTGTTCCTTGGCCTTCAACGCCTCTACACCGGGGTGGATCGGGGCGGGTGACGCCCATGGGGGCGTTCACGTCTGGAAACTGCCGCCTCAATGGAGTGACACGGACCAACAAACCCGAGATCGCCTCTGGATCACCCATCTCCTCACGCGACTCCAAGAAGAAGACCAATAAACCAATTCGAACTTAATCGAGATATTAATTATTATGAACGTTGAAAACAATAAAGGCATCTATACCGTTCATGATTGATAATCTAAGCGCGTAAACCTACCATCCTGGTACAAGGAATGAGTTTGGCGCCCCAAATTCGTCCCAAATCGCTCATGATGGAGGGCGGTTTGGGCTTTGACAGCGGGATCCACCGGTCTCGATCACCACCTCATGGCGTCTCTCTGTCAAGGACACGTTGGGCTCCGATGGGAGCGATTTTGGCCCAATGGGGAACGCACACACGCAAGCACACGCGGATGCGAAATGGTCAATCGGTCGATTCACGGGATCAAGAGCGCTAATATTTTGATCATGCTTTTCCACATCTGTCACTTGGATTTCTCTCAGAAAGCTAAGAACCACGATAAAATGTGAACCTTTTTAAGTCTCTATTAAATCATGTATGAGTAAACATAAAACGTAAAAAAAGGTTTTGAGCGGGTTTACTGTAATTATTAGTGGTTCATATCAAACTCAAAAAAGCTTTAAAGAGAGCATTAATTTCTCATGAGTTTGTATACTAATGTTAAAATCAGCTGCCTAATCCTCTTCCTTTTCCGCTTCAGCTCTGCGAAGGTAAGAATTATACTTCACTATTTGTATGTAAATGGCCTGAAAATAGGCCAACTAAGCGGTGTAAACATCTCGAACATCATCGGTCACGTATTCGCTGGCCTTGCGCCTCTCCTGGTTTTGCGCCTTGATCCTTACATTGGCCTTATACCGTTACCAAAGTCTCGTCAGGTTTTCCACTTCACTTTATTTAAAGATGCCCAACGTTCAATGAAAATGAAACCACGACCGATTTACAATTGCCTCTCAAAAATACCAGCCGAACCGAAGGAAAAAGGCTCGTTTCTCGTGAATGTTCCAATCCATGGGATGAGCGAGATACTGGTGGATTGGGAACATTAGCCGTTTTGAAGGTCCTTGGAAATCGCGAAAACTTCAGTCTCATGCTTTAAGAGCGAACATTAAATCAAATGGACGAATTGTCCTTGAGTTCCCTCGAATGTAGCCTAAATGATAATTAAGCCCGACTACTAACCTTAAATGCAACGAATAGTGACCTAAACCTTCTCGTCTTGAAAATTGGTTGACATATGCTTGGTCATTCTTGGCACAGCTCTTATGAAATCTGTCAACTGGGAGAATAAATACCAAATTTTGCGCCGGGCATTACCGTCCAAATATAGTTCATGGATGAGATCCACAAACCTTTATTTGTATCTTGATCTACATGACCGTTAAACCGGGAGATGACCCCTTAAGGGATAGTCAACTTTGGATGCAGGAGATCAGGCGATTTGCGCATGTTCTAATCGTGTTTTCGTTTTAGCCCCTTTCCTGTCGTTTTGTGTTGAGCCGCGGGTCTCGAGTCGTCCAAGAGCATCATGACTAATCCCAAGGGTTATCGTCGCGGCACGCGAGACATGTTCTCGCGAGCCTACAAGACCAAGGGTGTGCAACATTTATCCACCTATCTCAAGTGCTACAAGACCGGCGACATTGTGGACGTCAAGGGCAACGGCGCCTTCCAAAAGGGTATGCCTCACAAATCGTACCACGGCAAAACTGGACGCGTGTTCAACGTGGCTAAGCACGCCGTCGGCATCATTGTGAACAAGCGCGTCAAGGGACGCATCCTCCCCAAGCGGATCTCCATCCGTATTGAGCACGTGACCCACTCCAAGTGCCGTACCGACTTCTTGAAGCGTGTCAAGGACAACGAGGTCAAGAAACGCGCCGCCAAGGAGGCCAAGCAGCCCGCACCTGACTGCAAGCGTCATGTGAGTACCCAACCGAAGTGAAAGCCTTTTTATTTTTATTAGTGAAAATTATTATTATTATTAAATTCAACCAACGTCGTTCGGATACAAATATGGATGCACTCGACCATGAATGATAGTTTAGTCAGTCTTTAGATAGCTTTTGAAACTACGAACTTTAAATGAAACTTTTGTCATTGAATTTAATGATGTATTTTCTGTTGATTCCAGGCTAAGGAGCCCATTGGTGCCCATGTGGTCAGTGCCAAGAACAACGAGCCTCAATTCTTGGCCCCCATTCCTTACGAATTCGTCGCTTAAGCTGTCAATAAAGTTGGATATACCTAACACGCGCCGATCTTACCCAGTACATTTATTTCTTTATGGACTGTGTGCGTCGTCTTTCACTGAGTGCGAAAGAATTCGATCAAGGCGTCCAAGTTGTACTTGTCAAGGATATCCAAGAGCTGGCCAACTTTGCTCTTGACGTTTTGTCCCTTAAACTTGTGTTGGTCAATGAACAGGTCTGTGATCATCCCTGGAAGAGTAAATTCTGCCATTGGTAATAGAACCACTCGTTGGTAACTTATGATGTTTCGACAATTTACCGTATAATCTTTCCAATTGGGCGGGTTGTCGCTTGAACTGATTCTCGAGCTCCTCTGCATTGTCCAAAATGTACTGGAACTCTGGGGATAGGAAATCGAGATTCTCCTCGTGAGCTGCCAAGTCTTTCAAGGGTTGAATCATGGCCACCTGTTTGGCCAAAAGCAATTGGGATTCGAGTTTGGGATGAAGCAGTTTCAAAGTATGGGTCACAGACTCGTCATTGACATCTGAAATTGGGAGATTTCTCTTCTTAACGACCATCAAGGAAAAGTCGAGTAATCCATGACAATTTAGCGTACCGCAATCGATCGATAAGTTAATTCGTTTCTTGGTCGCTTCACGAGTCAAAAAGTCCTTCAAAATCGAAATAGTTGAGATGTTATCGGATTTGAAGGTTGCTTCCCCTTTCCTAGAAATTGGAAAGAAGTAGATTTGTCAAGTTATTTTCTAGTAACCGATTCAAAATTCATTTACGAGTAAGAAATCTGAAGAAGGGTGTCCAAAAAGGTCGAGATGAAGGTGAATGTAGCCACATCGCCAGAGGGTGGCTTCTCTGGAACTTCTGGCAAACAAAATCCGACCCAATTATGCATTTCAGCCAACGAAAACGGACCTTTCAAGTGCAACACATTGGCTGGTCTGAAAGGAAAATAAATGTTGTCCGTGTTTGAAACCTTTTTTTAATAGTTTTTTTCTCTACCTAGTCTTGTCAAACTTGTGGGTCCTCATGTGCAAGGACAATGGCTTGATTTGGTATTGTTGAACTTGGCAACATTTGGGCTGAAGTCTGGGAGTAATGTACACTTGGAGTACCCCGTATTGCCCCTCAATTGTGCGAATTTTGATCTCCAAACGCGTTGTATTGGCCTGGCATCTGTATGTGGCAAGTAAGGCGTTGCCACTCTGAAGGAATGGATTCAAATACGAAATGATTCATTTTTAAGGATATTCGAAATAATGGCCATGTTACCTGAGGGTCACAAGCACTGTAACTGACCACTGCCGAGTTTTTCTCCACGTCTAAAAGATCCACTGGAACGTCACTTTGAAGTAGGACATTGTCAATGGACGTCTGAACCTCCAGGCTCAAATTGTACGATGCATCGGCTTGGCTAAGTGTGAACCTGTCGTTGATATCCAATTTGGGTATGGCTGAAATGCTCGAGGGTGGATTGTCTAGGGTAGCATTGGACTGATATCGGTCCCTCTCATAGTTCACTTGCAATTGCAAGGTTTCGATCTCAGCCCTGTAGAGTACGAACCAATACATGACTCGTTGAAGCCATTTTCAGCCATTCAAATGGATCAGTTTTTTTACCTGAGCTTTCCCAATCGTTCCCTGGTTGAATCTGAGATTGAAGCCATTTCTACTTGAAGTCCTGTGTGAGCTTCAACTGATTCGGAAGTCATACCAAAACACCAACCTGCAAGTGTGAAATTGGATGTAATTTCGAAGTAACTGTGCAATAGCGCATAATTGAATTTTTTTGACATGACGTACCAGAATATGTAGTGGCTACGATTTCCTCATATCCAGCGTTGCCCACCACGCCACCCTCAATTGAGTTGACACTCTCGCCACAGTTCTGTAGTGAAGAGACTAAGATGTTATCACTGCTTTCCCAAATATCCAATTCAAAGAACTCCCTCACATGAGTATACTTCAAGGTGGGTTCTGCATCCTCATTTATATCATCTTCATAGGTGTAGACTTCGATGGTGCCGTCATGTCGTCCCACTATCAAATCTCGGACCCCATCTCCCGTGATATCGTAATTATCCATAGACAAAATGGCTCCGTAAGCGCCTTCCCGTTCAATGAGCCAATGCGTTTGCGGTCCTTTCCGATCAAATTTCATCAGTCCCAACTTCCCATCAGAGGTTCCATAGAGGACTTCGTCACCGTTTTCTCCCCCGTCATTGTAATACAATTGCAAACACGTTGGAGGTCCGGGCAACTCTGCACTATATAAAACGCTAGAATCGCGTAGCATTTTAACCGACCTATCTTGACACGCCAATAAAGGGGTCAATGTCGAGATCTTTTCTCCAGGCAAAGCTAAAACATCGTTGATTTTGTCCTCTGAGAGAAAATAATTGGTATCCTGACAGTCTCTGTAATGATTATAGATGTGTTGTCCCGCCACGAGCAAATCATTGCCCGTGATTGATGTGGTCTGAATGGTTTCCGTCAAATTCGTCTCAAAGCTCAAGAATTGTTTGCCTTTCTTCGTAAAACCTCGAATCTCATTTCCGGCGGCCACGAATATCTTGTCTTTGACGGTCCCTAATGCTCCACCCAACTCTAATCGATGAATCTCGGGACCGGGTAAGGTCTTGAAGGTCAAAGTGGCATCTTGGCGCTTCATACTAAATACTTGCAAGATACCCCCATGATCAGCCACGGCCACCTGAAATTTGAAAAGGTTTATTTGTTTAAAGGGGCAATGAAACCCGGAAGAGGTTCACCTTTTGCTGGGATTTGCCTCCGGCGGAGGGCATCAATCGCATAGTACGGGGACTCGTCAGTCCAACTTGCATATAATCCACTCGGGCTAAATTGAGATCCATTTTGTAGCTAATACCTTTGGATTATGTTGATTGCAAAGACACTGAGACTGCGGAGGACAGGTATATGGTTCAAAAGAAACGCTTTCCTTTAATTCATTCCTTCCCTTTTCAATCTATCCTCTGAGATACATAGAAGAAGTTTAATAACGGCGCCAATACTGAGTTTTAATGAATATATTTATATTTCTTTTATTTATAATTTATATTATCTTACTCTTGGGGTAAGGTCGAGAAAAACCAGAGCATTGAATCGTTTAACTTTTTATCAGATTCAAAGTAATCCTCTCCAAAATCATTTTGCATTCTTTAAGACAAGATGTTATAAATGAGTCAAAGGACAAACAAAAAGATTCAGAATCTTATATTAGCCTCACAGAACTCGAAATACATCAGATGATTGAACTTTACAGACAGCGCCACAAGCCGGAAAATTTACCAGCTTTTCGGTGAGCGGAAATTGAGGTCTCTATCGAAAAAAGATCGTGTTGGGGATAGTTTTTGCGGATGTTTGAGATTCGCATCGAAAGGGCGATTTGCTCTTCACTATTTGATGATTGAAATTATTGAATATTCTACAAAAACTCAACAATCAAAAAATGTCGAACCCCACTTGCACCGCCACCATCAAAGGCGTATGATATATATAATACATTTTGAAAGACCGCAAATGAACCCAATTTCTTATTGCTCCCCCCAAAACCAATCAATCCACGAAATACTTGAAGTCTCGCAAATATTTCCTCACACAAAACCAACCTCGTGCAGCTATTTTTTTTATCTCATGGTTCTCAACTTTTCCGCTGATTCGTCGGTTGTTTCTTTACCGCCGTGAAAACCGTGAAAACCGAGAAACGGCAACGGAATCAACTTCGCTTGCGCATGCGTGTTGGGCGGATAAACCTCAATCGTAAAATCGTGTTCCTGGGGCTCTTGGACCGGCAATAGATTATCGGCTTGAGAATGGGGCCCGCCAGCGAGGCTCACCACAATATCCATGGCCTTTGGACCCCGTACAAGGCCTTGGCCTCCGTGGTCGAGGAGGCCATTCTGCGGCGATCGCCGGGATTGCGACACGATTTAGAGCGATCTCTACGCCAACACAAGCCCCATTTCACGGCTCTCCTCAAGAATCCGGTAAGAAGACAAATAATGTAATGTCGTCGTGCTTTAAGACTGCATTTATAATGAATGATCTTTGATTTTGATAGAGTCGCAATCCGGCGGATGCGGAATTGGTACGAAAAGCGCAAAGTGAAGGGATCGCTTGGCCGCCGGGATCGAATTCCGGACGAATCGAGAGTATACCTTCGCAAATTGTCGAGGAAGCCCTCATTTTGGCCGAGATGTTTGACTTGAACGAGATTTCAGCCCTGCAACTATTGCTTTTGGGTGAGGTTTTTTTTCTTCTTTTTCATGCTTTGAATCCTTGTAGGTTATGGGTAAGAACGTGTTTCTTTTGTGCAGGCGAAGAACAACTCAATCAGTATCCGGGATTAACGCGGGGTTTGGTGGCCGTACTTTTGTATTTTGATGGACGAAAAGCCTTGGTTCAGTCGTTGCGAACCTTGGTGCAAGGCCGATCAGGGGTGACCTGGACCCTGGAGCTCACCAATGACATCTCAGAGTTGGTGATGGAGTATACCGATGAGCTCTTGGAAGGCGGCATTGTGGAGAAGATTTTAAGTAAGTCAGAGGAAATTTTGTCTAACGGCAAGACTTGAAAATCTTTCTTTTGTTAAGGTTTGTTACATTCATTGAATTGGAGCAAGGAAAATGTTCGACTTCAGAAGAATATGGCGTTGGGGAACGCCAAACATCGACGTCAGGTTCAGGATCTGTTCTTGGACATCAACCAAAGTTTGGCCGATTGCATCTTTTGTTTCGCGGCCCAAGGCGGTCTCAGTCAAAATGACACCACGCGGCTCATCGATTATTTGTGCAAAGTGAAAATCGGCGATGCCGAAGTTAGTGGTGTGATCGATAACACGCATCTGACCTTGTTGATGGCCCTGCTATACGCTTTAGATGTGAGTGTGCTCAATAAGACGGATGATGGTGAGACCGCCATCAAGGGGCTTCCCATTCTGAAGGACAAGAGCTTTATTCCCATTGTCCATCGAGAGTTGGGTCCGAACTCCAATCGGAAGTGGTCTCATCCGGCGATCCAGTCGTTGGCTCAATTTGCTTGGTCCATGACCGTATCCACTTTAAGATCGGTACCGAATTTGTCCACCGCCATCATCGACGACGACGAGGCCATCATGGATGCTGCCCTGGAAAACCGGTTGTTCCATCTTCTGCCCGAAGTGATTCTACCTAATCCCTTGATGTTAAAAGAAGAGTTTTACCATCGACGAATGCATCAATTGATCACGGACTTCATCGTGTTAATGCCTTTGAAGGTAAAAGAGCTCCGGAATCGAGCGGACGACGCAGCCAGAAACTGTTTGATGCATGAGCAAGAAGGCATTCATTATAACATCCCGAAAGCGGGGCAGCATTTTGAGAACATCTTGCAAACCATTGCCAAAATGTATGAAAAAGATCCCATGAATCTGGGCTTGGCTTTGGATTACTGGTGTCCTACAGACGGTGGCAACAATTCAGGCATGACGGAAAGATATCCCCAACGACAAGTCTCCTTGTACAAATTTGTCCGATTGGCTGGAGACCTACTGATGCCCACATTGTACACACCTTACGTGAAGATGTTAGTGGGTCTCTCAAATCACCCGCAATCAGCATTGCATTGCTTCAACTTGCTCAAATTGAATGGTATGACTGGTGGGCAACAAGGGGCGAACACGGTGTCTTGGGATCACTTCTTCTCGTCGATGCAACAATATTTTTCAAATCTGAGGCAAGAGCAAATGCCGTTCTTTTCCGGAGCAGCCTCGGACGTGGTCTATCGGTTATCACGCCCGATGACGCGAGGCATATCACCCGCCGAAATTAATGGATTAATCACCGTTCTCAAGCTCGTTGGCACTGTGAGTCGACAATGTGAAGCCGTCCGGATTGCCATGGCAGAAAACTCAGCTTGGCAACCTTTGTTGGTTCTTATTGGTCTCTTGGGATGTGCTGTCCCTTCACCATTAAAGGCCGAGATCATTCTCACATTGGCGGCCTTTGCTAAATCATCCAGCATTTCCAGAGTGGTTTGGGAAAACATTGAGAGCTCGCAAATCATCAACACCATTCCGAATGTGGCCAATAACCGTCAATGTTTGGGCACGGAGTTGGAGGAGGTGGAATCGAGAAATGAGGAATATCCTATGACTCAAGCCTTCCTCCATTTGTTGGATGTCTTGGCTCATAATGCCATGCCCGAGAACCTGGGCGCAGGCACAAGAATTCCCGGTCTCGAACCCTATTTTCGATTTGTGCGAGATGCGATTTTCCTCAAATTCAACACCAGAGCCTACAAGATCCCGGAAGAGAAATGGAAAGTGGCATCTGGTTGCTTGAAGTTCTTCAAGGTTCTTTTGGAACATTATGATCCCTCCGTGACTGACTTCAATTTCAAGATGACCACCTCTCAAAACCAGGAGTCGGTGACTCGTCATGCTGGATTCGAACTCATGGTTCAGTTCTTGCAGAACTCTCAGACTTTGCGGACTCTCCTATTCATACTTGACGAAGGTTGTGCCCACTTTGACATGTTCATGCCGTTCAACGGGAAAGTTGAATTAGAGCAAGCTTGTCTGACTTGCCTCGAGATCTTGGAAATCGCCATGGACAAACAATTCTCGTTCTTGGAGTGCGCTCGAGAAGCGAATACCTCCATTCTTTTGTCCCCTTTGGATCATCTACTCCTTGGAGTGAACCCGAGATCGGGAAAACCAGACCACATGCTGAATGTAGCCAAATTTGTCACCTATTCATGGTGGCTCCCGGCCCAAACTTACTTTGCCATCAAGGTTTTAACTCACGTGTCGAGCTCAGTGACGGCTCAAGAGAGTCTGCTATCAACTTTGAATCACAATGAAGAGATTGCCAAGAATGTGATCAAAGGATTCACCGATGTCTTAGATAACGAAGACTTCAACGCCGTAGAATCTCATGACGAAGAGACCTTGCAAGAGAATGGTCGGTACATTGCGGCCTCTCGAATTGCCATCGTCGAGCTGTTACTCAATGGTTTATCTCTACCCGTCCGGGCATCGTTGAGCCACTTCCTGCTGGGATTTGAGCTCAAAAAGTCCATCGCTAAGTCGACTCTTCAACCTCCGGGTATCATGGGAGCCATACGGACTCCATTCCATGCCCTTCTGGCTTTGCTTCGACCCACCTCAAATAAGTCCTTCTCCCCGAATCTGGTGACCTGTCCTCATCTCTGTGAGAAGGCGTTTCATCTCATCTACATGCTTAGCTCTGACAATCAAACCTACGAACCCACCCTGAGGTATCTGAGGTCCTCTGAGGATTTTTTGAGTTGTCAATTGGCCGTCTTACCACTGCCCGAAGAAGTTGAGTCGGTTCAAATCATAAAAGGAATGGCATGGTTATTGAAAACATTGGCCATAGAACTCAAATTAGTGTGCTCATCTCGCCTCCGATCTCAAGTGACGTTGCTTATCAATCTACTATTGGATGCCAGCTCTCCAAATGCTCGAGCTACTGGGGATGATTCCCACTTGGGTGATCCAGAATCAACATTCTCGCAATTATCTCGAACCACGGTATCCACTATGGCGTCCACCAGACCTCAGGCTTCGTCTCGACAGCACCGCTTGCTGCAAGTTTTGAATGGCATTAATTTTGTCGAAGTTCCCATGAGCACTCCCAACTGGGAAATATTTGATACCAGTCAAGTCCGAGATGTGATTAAGATGTGTGAAAAAACATCCTTCACTGGAGAGCGATCGATTGATGTGCCCAAAATGCATCGCATTCTCACCGAGGAATTGGCCAATTTGCAAGGGGCCACTGCTCTGAGCCAAAGGCAAATCATCCAAGAGGAAATCAAAAGGTAAAACATTTACAGTAAATTAATCTCAACTAACCACTCTAAAATAACTGACTAATGAAGACATGTTTTTGTCAGTATCTTATTGTATGTGGTGGATATGAATTCGGCTCAAGAGCGAGAATCTTCCAAGAAAAACATACTGGACGCTTGGCGCCAAGTCACTGAGGTCATGTTGTGTTCTGTTCCCGGAGACATTCTCTCATCCAGTGCCAAGCAACAGTTACTTTTAGACGTCCTTCAAACCCTTCTGAATAAGGTGTTGGTGGATGACACGCTCCCTGAATTGGCCAATCAAGTGTCTGGTGTTGTTTTGTTGTTGCTCGCCTCTCTCAGACAAACATACTCGTCTTCAAATTCGGATCCTTCTGAAAGCCGAGATCGAGCCGGAGCAAGAGGTGACAACTTTGTCTCCATTCTCGATGCGACCCAACTGAATCGAACCGTTTCCCACCAAACTGCCTCCAAATCGTCAATGGTTTACTCAACAGCCCTTTATGTTATTCTTAAAGGACTAATTCTCTGGATCAATTCGACCAGTAAGTAGTCTCTTTACATTTTTTTTACCTTTTTTGCTAAAATTAGGAAGAAAGTGAGAACAACTATGTGTAACCTTTTTATAGGTGCATCGGCGCAAAAGGTGCGATCCAATCTGTACGGTGCGTTGTTAAATTATCTTCGAATTGGCAAGGCCGACGTGTCCAGCAATGAGAGCTCAGAGTCCATGGCATATCAAAAGTTTCGCAAGGCCAATCTCGAGATTATTCTCGACTTTGGTGAGAACTTCCTCGACATTCTTTGCAGAGACACGGTCAGCGGTCACAATATTCGGCGTATGCTCGCCGTCAGTGTCTTGGATGAGCTCATCAAACTGGACGGGCGAGGCACTTGGACGTTCTACATGTCCAATCAGGGTTACCTCCGGCACATTATCGAATCCTTGTCCAAGGAAGATGACGAGCTTCTTTCCCTCTTAAATCCCAGTCCCGGAGATCTCCGACTTCTTTACACTTACGAATCCAAGATGGCCATGCTCATTCGATTGGCTTCCACCGTGACGGGAGCCGAACTTTTGCTCGAATCCGGACTCATGCTTCGTTTAGCCGAGATGAACGTGTTCTCTGCGAGACCCGATGTGTCCCCGGCCGTGATGGAAATTGACGACAACGCCTTCTTCCCCTCACCTTTCAGTCGATATCATCAGATTCTGTTCCCGGTCCTTACTCTTTGTGAGGCATTACTAGCTAGCTTGGGCTCGGATAATCGCTCGGTCACGGCTCAAATTCTTCATTTCATCACGGCCAACGATGATCTTGTGCGAACCATTCTAAAAAGTCGGGGTTTGTGGACCATTGCTCATCTTCGAGAGTTATCATTACTCACAGGGTTGATATCTCAATGTGTGGCCCAAAGCGAGTTCATGGGCGAGGACACGGGTGATTTGGGATTGCCCGCTTTCATTACATTGATTCAGCGACTCATGTTGGGATTGATGCCGCATTTTGATCTCACTGAACGTCTCACTTCCATTCTGCAGAAGAACTTCAACGGAAAGCAATTAGATGAAGCAACGAAACTTGTATTGGAAATTTCTTCTCACATATTCGGCTTTGCCAAGAACCTCGTCTCCAAGAGCTTGAGTCAGTCCAAGTACTGTCGTATTCTTTTCACGCCCTCACTTTTGGAAGCCAACGATGCTCGTCAATTTGAAGGTACTTGTAGATCTTTTCAACCAGCATATTGTTATGTTTAGTTTTATTCAAACGTATTTTGTTATTTCAGAACAAACTCAGCTGAATATTCCAACACGCCCTCCGAGCTTAGGGCAAGTGATTCTCGTGGTGAAACATTTGTCTACCCATTTGCATGATGCCAGTAGTGTCGTTGAGGATCTTCGCGTGAAATCCAACACCATCTCGCACCTTTCCAACGAGGAGTTGGATGTGTTTGTCTCCTCGGATTTGGCCACAACCAACAAGGTGATGTCTACAAATGAGCGGCGGTTATTGGTCTCTTCCATCATTAACTCGTCCATAGCGGAGAAGGAGCATCAAATCAAATTGGCCCAGGGGTCGATTGAAAAAGCCACATTACTGATTTGGGCGCATTTAGAGCATTTTATCTTTTATGCTAACGCCGATTCAGATTCCTCGCTCACGCCTTATCAAAAAGCGTACCGTGTTCAAATAGGTAACGAACACACTCATGATTGGTATCGACCGAAGTGAATGGTTCTTGACTGGTCCAAACTCCATTTCCATTTCAGATGATTTCCATCCCCCCGGAGATTTGAGCAATGAGCTCTCTACTCACTCCAGTATGTCTCGAGCCTCGCTCCAAAAGTTGAAAGACGAGATCCGAACGTGCTTCAATGAATCCCTTTTCTACCAAATTGAAGACGTGAATAGCATCATCGGCAAATCCAGTCCTGACGTGGCCAGCTTTTTGGAAATCATGATTCGACGATTGAAGCGACTGGCTTCCCTCCACACTTGAACTGAGTGAATTGCCTTGGATTCTCGGTAATCCCAGTGATTAGCCATGAATTTCGAATATGAATGACATCTCGGACGGCTTCATTTAGAAAAAATAAATCGACCTGTGGAGGCGAGGCATCGTGTACAAACAGCTATTAATTAATTATTTTCATGATACAATCCCGTCCCTTCAAACCATATATCCTATTAATTGGTTGGTGGCTCGAGCAAGAAAACTCCCGTTCTTTTATTAATGTTGGTGGACTGGTCGAAAGGGAGCCTTTCTTTCTAACCAAAGTTGGCCTTCAATGTCAGCTTCGCCAAGTACCTTTCTAGTTTCAACCATGCACATAGTACGTACGTGCACACAAACAAACAAGAATTTACAACCTTCGAGGTCGTGTCTGATGTTGATATGGTGGACAAGGGAGAGAGAGGTCTAATCTAAAACGCCAAACGTGGCTTGAAAACTTTTAATTCCAACTGACTCTTGCCATTAGAGAAGTGTACCCGTTTGGGGCCCCTAGGCCTTACTTAGTGAATGATTAGGTTGCTGCCACTATCCTCTTAGTTTAGGGTTACCCGAATCGAGGTCAGATTACACCCTATCCCGCAGCACCACCACCCCTATTTTTAAGTGCCTTTCTTTTCCATTCATGAACAGCGGGTCTTGAACCTAAAAATAAATGTTAGCTACATACGCCTCAGCTACCTCGGCTTGCAACTGGATGGTGCATTATGCTAGCCCCAAGTTTTATTGAGGACTCCTTGTCTGTCTGATAACATGGGAAAATTCATGTGTACATTGTTTATGACACTTCCCCTTTTCTTTGACCGAGTTCTCTCGCCCTCAGTTCTCTCTGAGAGCCCAACCGAGTGAATGGATTCGAGCTAGCGCAAAACAAGGCCACGGAATCCAAGCCCAACATAGTAGGAGTGAGTGTGTGAGTGATTGGGTGTTGTTTCACCCAAGGTTGTTCCTATGTTCCCCCCTCCCCTCTCTCATTTTCTTATGTGTGGATACACTCAACACTCTCCCACGACATTCATTGATGTGGACTAGCTCACAGAAGAGCCACTGAGGCCATTTCCCTCAATGAAACGAGCGCACTACGCGCGCTCTTCTCCATGGCCTCGAGCTTTCATCTCATTGATAAATTTGGAGTCAAAGAGAAATTTCCCCCTCTTTCCCCCATGACTTTCCTACTCGATTTCCCGGTATGGCTAATCCTGACTGGCTGTGTGTGTGTCTTTATTGAGAGCATGCGCGCGTCATGGGCGCGAACGTGCCGTCGGTGGCAGCATGCAGGGCGCACATTTCCAGTAGGGAACAAGCCGCTTGGCTGAATTCGTCGTAAGACGAGTGAGTGTTAAAATATTGAAAATGAAGAAATTGAAAATGAAGAGCCTCTCTCCTATTATGACACCTCTTTAACTCGAATGAACGAACACCATGCATGGGTGCTTGAACACTTCCGCAAGTGGCCGAGTTTCTAGTCGTCGGCCCAGTTTGACCTCCCTATTTACTTGAATACCTGATCAATGAGAGCTCGTGAAGCACCATAAATGAGTTTGAGACAGTGTCTCCAAGATATTTGACGAATCTCCTCGATTCTAAACACAAGCGGCGTTGACATTTTGCACGATTCTTACACTCTTTTAAATTGACACTACTTTGCAATTAAACCCTTGGGATAATCAGATTTACAGACACGTTAGTGATTAAAAATGACATTTTTTTACTTGAACAATCTTGAATCATCACATTGAGGAGCAAGAACTGTCATGACCACATGCCATGTATTTTTTCCGAGTTGCCCCCGTTTTCAGTTCAAATGGATAGATTCTGGTAAGTTCAAATGAATGGCTTTTAATGTCTCTTTCTGTCTCGAAAAGTTCATCGCTGTTGTTCATGTTTAATATTCAAACGCTTTTGAGTAGTTCTCCTCACCGTGTGCCTGTTCGGGTTTCGTATCCATTGATGAAGGCGGAAGTGTGTGTGTGTGGTTGCTCTTCTTTAGCAGTCAAGCAATGAGCCACAGAGAAACACTGAAGGAAAGAAGGCAGGAAAAGAGAAGTACCGTGTCGTGCAGTGCGGCCTTCGTTCCCTCGCTGTTCTCTTTTTTTGTTCAGCATCGAGTGGTGAGCGTAGTGCGTGCGCTAGTGTGTTCGTTCACCCCTTCTGGACCGCGTCTTGAGCCATCCCATCCCATCCCTTCTGTCTGTCTGTCAACTGGCTCACTCCCTGAGAGACTGACTGCCTTGAGGTGCTGTTCCACGTCCTTCAGCTGGCTTCTGGGCTTCGGGTTCACGCTTTAGGTCCTTGCCACGTCCACGAGGGTGAGGCCGAGCCACTGCTTCCCTCTGAATGTATGTGTGTGAACATCCAACCTCAGTCGAGGTTGAGGCTGACCCGATTGTGTGATTTTGTGCACGACGCTTTAGCCTTGACTTGATGGAACCGCTCGTTGGCTGAGCGGTCTTTTCTCGATCCCTCGCTTCTTTTATCTGGCCAAGGTCGTGGAATTCTTCGTAGTCGGTGCGGTCCATGAACAACGAGCGTCCCCGATTGCCGATGGATGATCCTCGTTCTCGCTGTTGTTCAAGCTAAGGGTGAGGCCAATAGAGTTGACGTGGAGGAGTTTCGCTCGGCTTTGGCCTAGCCATTGCTTTGTAGAAGACCAAACAAGACCACGTAGCTTGAGCCCAGGAGGGGCTGATCCAAGTAGGTTCATTGGGCGGCCTTCTCCACGCGTCAAAAGAGATTGAAAGCGAAAGAAGGAAGGAAAGAAAGCGAGGCCACCGTCGCTTCATTCGGCGTGCGAGGACGGCGGCGGCATCTGATCCTGTGTGGCTGCCCTCGTGGAAAGTGGTCTTGATTCGCCCAGCTCCGTCGAGTTCGAGGAGCTAGTTGGCTTACTACCCGACCTCGTCCACTGCATCATTTTGGAGACCGTGTGGAATTGGTTAAGGAGTAGCATCGGCAGCGGTCGACGGAGTGGAAACCGACCAGCCTCTCCAATCGTTGAGATTCGTCTTCTTTTCCTCTTGTTCATCCTCATCTCCACCCAGACGAACCCCAACACCACGACACCACTAGGTCGCTCATTCGTTCGTTCGTTCATTCCGTTCCGTTCCTTCGTTCCTTCGTTCGTTCCTCTATTACTACATGTTCAATAGTGCCGAGGCGAAGAAGCAAGGGAACGAGAACGAGAGGGACTTGGGATCATAATCGTCATTATTATCATCATCATCATCATCATCCTCACCCTCACTGATCGAGGCCAAAGAGCGACAATTAGAGTTAGAACGGCAATCGAATTGAGCCTGGCCAGACCAACCCTATGAAAGTGGATGTCGGTGGATCAAACCATGCTCATAGTGTCACCTCGAGCCATGGCAGCCGTCCGGTGGTGTGGAATACCCTCGCAAAATAAGTCCACGGTTCATTCAATGTGAGGTCCTCCCACCCTTAAGGCCTAACGAGCTAGCTCCATCCGGTGTGCGTGCTTATTTATGTGTGTGTTTGTGTGTTCAAAACGCCCCCTCCAGCATTCATATAACCTTCGGGTGGATCATTATGACGGGGGCAATGATGACTCCGAAGCCGTCTAACATGCCTCACTGCCTTTGAGTGAGAAAGACTCGAGGCTTGACCTCTGTCATAGGTCCAAGGGGCGTTTATCTTTCGCCGATTCTACCTCCTCCGTCACAACGGGCACCTCTCAGCGCCACAATTCCACCACCCACCACCCACCACAACCAAGGGCACCCGTGGGTCCGGAGGAGGGGCGTGGTGTTCCGGGCTCTCCCGATCGGGTCCGCCGGCGACGGTCGGTCGGTTTCCTCGGCCGTCTGCCCTCACTTGGGGTCGCAGTGGAAAGCTCGTCGACCTTGAGTGCATTGAATCGATCATCCTCTCTGAATTGTTCCTTGTCCTCTTGGTTATTATTCCCCTACCCGGAACCGACTTGTCGTGGCCAATGCCCGGTATACGGCGAAGGCGGAGCCGTTGGAAGTATGTCTAGTTGGGGGGAACGGATGGCTTCTGTGGTATCAGCATGTGGGCCGAGGCTCTCGGCCAACCACCCGGGAATCCCGTATCATCGTCGACTCGAAAAGTAAGCCCCATTTTTTTCTAGCTCTTAATCGTGCCTGAAGCGCCCCTGTAAGATTTCTATTTACTGTGCGGTAAAACATGCAAATGAGTGACAGACCTTTTTAAAGTGTTGTTGATGAACAATATGATTGACGTGGGAGAATGGCGGCAAATGGATCGCTTGATCATCGAATTATTTTTGTAATCCCTTCTTAAGAATTAAGAAGATTCTATCCCATATCAGCAATAAGCTGGTAATAATAGATGATACCAATGCCTACGAAGCAGGTTTCAATTTTCAATTGATCTGCTTATTCACAGACTACTGACTGGCAAGCTCATCTCGGATTTAGTTGAATCTCGTGTCACTTTAATAATTTGAGTCGTTATTCGTCTTCGTTCTACAGCGTCGTTTGAGTCGGAAGAGACCCCATGTTCAATCAAATGGCCCTTAGATGATTTCAAAATGGAGTCATTTAATTTTTCAATTGTCACTTAGCCCTGTTCAGATAAAATGGAAGACGATCCCATCCCAGATAAAATTGTCCTAGATTCAAATGAACTAGAAAGCTTCTTCTTATGTGTCCGAAGGCACTAACCTAAAATCAAAGATGGTACCTAGAGAACCGTTACATTGTTTCTGAATGATAGAATAATCTCCCTTAGCTCCACTTCATGATCGGCTCCCAGGCACTTCATACAATGACTGCAGTATGTTTGGCATGCTCTCAAGAGCTTCCTTGTGTTCAACATATGGCCAAAGACAAGGAAGGCTCTTTGATCGAAAATTCGCTCAGCTAAAATCACTCTACTAATTTTTGGACAGCCCGAGTCCACGTGGCTTTTGTACATCGGTTCGTACTTCTTGATATTGCCATTTCGTGTAAACTTTCTGCAAAATGAATCATATTTTATTATGAATATCTGATAGAACCAAACTACTGTCTCTAAGGTATCATTTCCATGCGTAAACGTCCCGATCAATGAGAGAGCAGAGTCACTTCACTCTAGCTACAAATAGAGTTGAACAATGTGTGTTGTTTCGGGGATCCTATGAATTAAAATCTACCTGTGAGTGTGAGTGCGTGTGTTTTGGACGGTCCCTTCATGTTGGTAGGGATCCGTTCTTCCATTGGTGGAGGATCCATGGGCACATGCATGTCAGGCAGTACGATGAGATACTTAGAGGGATGGAGGTAGGAGTACATGGTAGGTACATTCGTACGTACGTACGTCCAAGAGCGGCACAACATCAACAACGCCATGATCGACACCGCGCTTCCTGCTGCCAACCAACGCGATGTCTGGATGTTTTCTGGGGACGATGATGGGAGGGAGGAAGGGCGGGAGGGAGGAAGAAGGGCGGGAGTGTGTGAATGTAGTACGTGTGCGTGTCTGCATGAGTGAGAGAGAATAGGCGCAAAATCAAGCTTGAGTGATTAAAGTTCACAATCGCTTCAGCTCCCACTTCCACCGACTAGAAGGCACACACAAGCCTAAATGACAAATTTTTACTATTGATAACAAGTCAAGCGGTGGGAGAAGTCTGGTTCAGTGCAATATTCTTCAGGTCTGTGTTCAGTCTTATCCGACCAAATCCACCTATGCTTTGACTGTTGAATGTGAAATCGTGTGCTATTTGTTCGAGTTGTGATGGTGGTGTGACTCGGAGGTCATCACTTGTTGTGCAATACGAGGATAAGAACAACACGAAACATGATTGTTGTGCCTATGTTTGGAAATTCGTGCATATTTCACTGATCCCTTCAATGAACTCGATAAGATTATGAACTGATAAGATCAAATAGTTCGAATGAATGAGTTACGGAGATATGACTTTTTAATGGACTTGTTCTATTTGTTATTGTGATATCTACATCATGGCCAAACCCGCTCCCATAATGTTGGATTGCTGTGGGTTTGAAACTCATCGCAGTTATGAACTTTGCAGGGTCAAATTTGGTGTACCATTGGAACAAGTGTGCAAGAAGGACATTCCTGGACCCCTATTGGTAAGTAGACTACGATTTTCTCCAATTGAATCAACTCGAAATGTCACATTCAAGAGTTCAGATCACTTTTAAGTAGCAATTGTTTGTCCCTTTAATGATCGCGATGACAGACGGTCACTTGTGTTTGAACTCAATGTGAACTGGTTGTTTGAGCATCATGTGATTGCTTCTTTTTTTTAAAGGTCATGCTCCTGAAATTAAACAAGGAGGGACCACGCAAAAAGGATGTCTTTAGAGCTCCCGGACATCAAGGCAGCATGAGGAAACTCATTCATTTCCTGCAACAGGGCAGGCTCGTCAACATCCATAGTTTCTCGGTGAACACAATTGCCTCTGTTCTTAAGAAGTTCCTTCGAAAGATCCCTGGTGGAATCTTTGGCCCCGAAAATGAGGCTGAACTGTTCAAAATCGTCAAATTGGAGAGTCAAGAGGAGAAATTGGCCCAAGTGCAAAGGTTAAAAAAAGACACTCTCATCCAGCCAAGTTTCACTTGAACATGACAATGACGTTTCTATCTTTGATTGTGTTTCAGGGTGTTTCTCTCGCTCCCCATCTACTCTCAACATCTCCTCGTGCTTTTATTTGGAACATTTCGCGTGATTCATACCAATTCCAAGCAAGCGCAAACCGGGATGACAGCTGAAGCTTTGGGAGTATCCGTGGCACCTTCGTTCTTCCAAACCTGCGTTTTAACTGGCAAACACGCGAAAATGGAAGATGTCGAAAGATTCAAGGTAAGCTTGGCTAAATGTCCCAGACCAATGCGTCTTTGTTCTTTGAGAGATTCCCTCGCTCGTTCGTGATTTAAGAGAGAAAGAAACCTAGGATTTGCATGACTCATGGAACAAGAGCCCTTTTCCCGACTCAAAATGTATGGCTAGAAGATGAACCATTTGGTGACAGAATTGACGTGCAATCACTCCAATTATGAGGGGGATGAGGTGAGACAGTTCTCTCCTGAAAACGAAAAAAACTTTGAAAATGAATCCGTTGACTGACTTTGGCTCTGGGAGATGATCGTTAATCCTTTTGTAGCATTGATTCTGATCATAAAATTTAAAAAGCAATTTATTAGCATTCAATTGTTTTTTGAGAGATTGTCAAAAAAGGAGGGGTGTTAATGAATGAATGGCGTGTTTGCGAATTGTTTTGTTGGTTGTCCACAAACTATTGGGAATTGTCCAGTACTTCCAATCTTTTCATCTACATTCATAAGAAACCTGTCGGACCAGTCGGAATTCTTTTTGCCACCTCTGTAAAAATGGGAATTTATGCAATACTTGTCAGAAGAGCCCTTTTGAGTGTGAAGATGAAGCTTCTTGTTTGCGTTAGATCCCTCAAATATTTGAACAAAGTGCTTCCCCTTTAACCACCGCTTTCCTTACAAAAGAAAGACTTTTGATTTATGTTTGAATAATTGCTCAATTGGGTTCATTTCTTCATTATTTATTCCTTCAAAGGGGAGTAGGGCTTCAGGTTCCAACATATCAACTTATTGATTTATTGCTCACTTAAACACATTTGCTCCATATCTTGTCCGCTCATTGATGAATTTTATCGCACTCTTAGTAAATGTACAGTAGGCTCAATTTTGCCTATTTGCACCTTCTCCCCATGAGGCTGAAAAATCAATAACCACCTCAAGCACTGACTAAATGTATTTTTTCTTGTAAAAAGAAAGTTGACGTATCCCTATGCCCTCTAGACCACTGAGTTTTTTATCGCGACCCTTGAGAATTCGAACGATATTCTCTTAAAACTACTACAATACGTACAACCTAATAACCTTGTGTTCTTTGCTACATTTTAATCTCTTGTTATCAGGAATGCCTTGAAGAATGTTTAGAGAAATTGTCGGTAAGTGACTTGTTCTAAAACGAAGCAGCAAACCATGTACTAGTTACTTTTGCACGATGATTCTAATATATGACCTAAAAACAACACGCATCCCTCGACAGTATTCCCTCCCACCTTTTGTTTACCCTTCATGACTTGTCCCGTCCTTGAGTTAATTCTGACATTCTTTACTCGTTAGTCTCGTAAATGGACGGGTTTGGTGTAGTAGCAATAATAGAAACACGATGGACGATCATCGCTGCTGTCCGAACTGGCTAAAGGCCCAAAAGCAAGTGATTTGAATCGAAATCCAATCTGTGTACCCTAGATTACCCTAGGTACACTAAAATCAAACCCTCACGTGTTTTTGTTTGATGTGCTCCACGCCCCCAAAGAGGGTAAGTTGTGACCATGCATGATAACCAGGTGTACTGAAATCACCACTCCACTGTCATTATTAGTCAGAGGATCGAGGAGCAGGAGGAGGATCGCTAGGAGGATGCACTTCTTATACAAAAGTACACACTGGAAATCACATTCACAGAAAACTCCCACACAACTCGAAATTTAAAGCAAATGAGCTCTTGATTAAATCATGGCCTTAATGTCACGTTCAGTTTACACTGGGACCTTGAAAGTCACCCCAACTAATCAGATCTCTCATTTTCTCTTTCTTGATCCAGCTGGCCACCAAAGTAACCACGTTCTTCATCGAACATTTCGGTGTTCGCGATTTATACGGACGAGAGAATTACGAATACTACGCCCGATTGACAGGCCGCATTCTGCGGGTGGAAGACGAATTCATCTTCTTCACCTACCCACCAACCACATTTGGCTCGGGTACCCGTGATGATATGGATGCTAGTTTAGATTGCATAGGCTCGTGTGGTGAAAGTCGCCATCAACCCGCCTCGTTAGAAAAGACGGGCTCACTCGAAATCATTCCCGAGAATTGCACGCTTGACCCGCAGGGACGGCTCTCGATCTCATTGGATGACCAGAATGTGTCATCACCTTCGTCATGTGGGTCGCCTTCGGTTTTGGGAGGCATTCCCGAAGCTAGTTCGTCGTCAGGATTCCGGAGTCACACCCTCGGCCGTCCGAGTCTTCGCTACAATCAAACGCCCACATCTGCCTTACAACAATCCCAACAAAGTGAAACGCTTCCAAGACGACCCGGTCGAGGGTCGGAGAGCAAGTCCCATATTACCCAGTGCCTACCACAGGTGAGCCAACGAGCTAATCGACACTCCTTCCTAATGCCTTACAGTGGGCCTGCGAGCCTGGGCTCACGATCCAGTGACTCGAGGAATCGGCATTCTTGCCGGTTATGATCAAGCCTAGACCTCTAAATCCCTTCTCGGCCATTGTCAAACCATTAACCCCACAGCGCCTTCTATAATGGATCCCAACCTTTTCCTTTCCCTTGCCTGCCATTTCTCTCGTTTTATTCGGGTCATTTTACACTTGCACGGAGTGATGATTTTGTTGAGTTGGATTTTGTGTTCCCCCAAATCTAACCTCTGATCTGGATTCCAAACTCGGCCTTCGCATATCGGATCGAGTCGTGTTAAAATGCATGAAAAGCGGGACAAATTGAATTGGACATGGGCCTACGACAAGTTGGTTGGTCGTAGATCTTCTATTCAGTAAGCCAAGTCAAGATTATGTTGTAACATACTCTATAGAATAGTGCGGGTTCTTCTTCGTGGAGAGCTTGACAGCTATTGCTTTATTTGTGAAAACTCTTGTGCGTGTCCAGCCTTTAACCAATGGAATCTTGGAAGCGGCCCAAATGTACCGCTGGTTGTACAACCTGTCCAGTTTATGTGATTGCCACTAACCCCGTAACCCTGAATGTTGATTCGCAAATACGCTCATCTTGCCCGGTTCTGACCAGTGTCTTTTCTCCGGACATCTTTCAGGTCCACGAGATCCAGACTGAGCGGATGAAACACCGTTCTGAATGGTTTCTATCCGACGCGAGTGGTCTTGTAACCGTCAAGTGCGGGCTCCGGTCTCAACCCCCCGGTTCCAGCAGACCCTCTTCTCTTCTACCCGATGTCCCCGTAAGTGCCAGAGCAGCAGCTGGTCGCGAGCTCACTTCCAAAGAATCTGCCACTCCCCTTCCCCCCATCGCCTCATCTTCGATTTTGGCCTTCTCTCCCGCCCCATCTTCGAATGCGCCGGGTGGTATCTGTGATACTTCCAAGCTTTCGTCCTCCATCACTCCCATAGTTCAGCATTCATCTCATGTTTCCAAAGGTACGTTCTTGCACTCTCAAACACATTTCGTTTACCAGGTTGCCTCAAAACGCCGTGGTGTTTTCATTTCAGTTCTCACTGCTGCCCCCACGCCCAGTTCGCCGTCTGTGTCACTCAATATTCAAGGCATTCTCGCCACACCCTCGAGTGCTCCTCCCATCCAATCCACACCGCTCTCGCAAGCCTCGGTCGGACTACGAAGGGGTCTCTCGGATAAAGACAAAGAACGTCGGCTCGTTCGGCGGTCGTCTTCAAAGAAGAAAGACAAGGAAAATGGAGGCAGTGCGGTTGGCGGAGGAGCATGTGCCACTTCAATATCCGGAAGTAGCGGAAACGTTGGCACGCCCGAGAAATTAGCGGGATCGTCTTCGGCGCTGCAATCCTCTTCGGAAAGTAGCGGCACGCCCTCGTCGACAACTGGATCGGGTCATCATATCGTGACGGGCTACGAAAGTGGGGTGGGTAGTCGACCGCATTTGAAACGCACGGGTTCTGTTGACGGTCAGGGCGGATCCTCGAGTCCGTCATTGGGTGCTCACCATCATCATGCTATGCTTTGTCGGACTGGCTCGCAAGACACGCCTCACCAAGCACCAAGCACCTCGACACCCCCTTCCTGCATAGCCTCCACTCAACCATTACGATCCACCACTGGATCCGAGTCACCCCTGACCCGATCCTTACCAAGGATATGACAGCCAAGAGATCGAATGCCTGGACCGCACTTCCCTTTCCCTTGGACCTGTCCTTCCTTCTCCTCCTCCTTTTATCGTGTGTGTTCCGCCCCCACTTCCTACCAACACCTCTTGAGAAATCTACACTTGTCTTCAATCGAAATGATCGTAAACCAAAGCGCTTGACCTTTATATGCCTTCAAGATACAAGTATTGTACTACTACTACTACTACTACTACTACTACTACTACTACTACTACTACTACTACTACTACTACTACTACTACTACTACTACTACTACTACTACTACCACCACCACCACCACCACAACTATTACTACTACTTCAACAACAACTACTGCAAGAGCAACTTCTCTACCACTACACCAACCACTTCTACAACTATGAAACAACAACAACAAACATCTACTTTCATTAGTGTTGCCACGCCTCTTCCACTACTAGTACTACAACTACTGCAGCAACAACAACAACAACAACAACAACAACAACAACCACCTTCTACATCATCAGTCACCAAAACTACATTCAACCTCCGCAATATCTGCATACTTCTCTCACAGTTTTTAGTCTCTAGAGCAACAGTTTTCATGCCCGATTATCGCCTTCATAGACCTCCTTCTTGGACAGTATCAAAATTACTGCTCACTCGATCCAAAATTTCCATTGTCATCTCGCTCCTCGTTCTTTTTTCCTCCTCTTTATTATCATCTTCACACTCACCAACTTCATGCAAGAGTCTACTTACCTTCTCATGGTGCTCCTGGTCCTCATTCAAGTCAACGTTTCTTTTCACTCACTCCACCACGAGTCTCTATTACGATTAGATTGTGTATCTACAATTCTCCAAACGCGGCCATGCTTGGTGGCGTCTTTGAATGTGTTTCCTCATCCTCCCTCGACGACCGACCAGCATTCTTGGTGGGCTTTTTCTTCAAACAAAAAAAAATGATCTCTCGGAAACGAGGTACCTCTTTCCATTTTGTGTACAAAAATTGGCCGTTTTCGTAGTGGAAACAGAAAAGAACCATTTTCGTCCGTGTCCACTTTGTGACATATTGAATCATAGCGGAGAGAGGTCTTGTTTGTGCATTTGCATCCTTGTAACCCACGTTGTGTTCGTCTCCATGGCATCCATCCACGTCCATCAGCTTGCTAGTCCTTTCCTTACTTACTCCGTTTGCAAGATATCCCCACCCCTTTCTCGTTCTTTTGATGTGTCCTCTCCTCCCAAGTACAAATTGAACGCTACTTTCTTGAAGCCGTGATTATTCAGAGTGATGTTCGGCGTCAGTGTCGTTGTTATTGCTCCTCCTGATAACAATTTGATACACCAAGGGACTTTTCAGATCTAGTCCAAGGAAACAAACAATTCCGGCAAAGTCATTTGCTATACCAAAGCAGACCTTCGATGAAACCTCTCGACCCATTTTATGTTATTTTCATAATCATGCTCCTCATTCCTGCAATTCTTAGTACGGTAACAAAATCAACCAACCTCGTTATTTCGCATCCTCTAATTTTCATTGCCAGCCTGCTCGCTTCTTTGATAATCAATATTCATGTACGTAAAAGACGATTTAATGAATTCAAAACTCCTGCCTGTTTTGTTGTCTTTGTTTCAAAAGTGAACGTTTCAAGTCTTTCCCCCGCTCTCCCCCTCCCCATCCATGAAACTACCTACTTGTTTCCCCATTTGTCTAAATCTCACGAACTTGATCTTCACGTTTCACTTCAACGTCATCATTTTTATCATTATTATTATTATTAAAATTACTATTATCTTTTATGTTTGCCAATACTATGGCCATGGTTTCTCTTCAAAATCACCTTTGTACAGACTTTCGAACGAGTTTTTTGAACCAAGCATTTGTAAGAAATTCCAATCATTCCAAAATTAGTGCGTAAGTGAACAAAGAAGAAGAAGAACAACAACAACAAAAATCATTTCTCATTCAAGCCAACAACCAAATAATCGACATGGACAAGAATGTCCGTGCATGCATACACATATATAAAAACACTCTCAGACCGACCGACAGACGTCAACCAACCAATCTATCAATCAGTTGCTTGTCTTCAAAATGAGTGAACTGAATGTTCATCGTCGAATCAATTTCCCCAAGTTTTTTCATACCTTTGCTAAATTATTGAACACGATTACTAAAATAAAAGTGAAAAGATTCTTAAATGAGGTTCTTCCCTACTAACACATTTCTTACGGGATGATTTGCTCTTCATGGAACCATGTTGAAAAGTCAGAAGCCACTGCATCTTTACTAACACTGTTGCGTTGCACTTGGAAAGCTCAGAATCTGACCAAAACAGGGATTGGATTTTTATCTTGCGTTCTGAAGCCTCAAAGATTTCATATAACATTCGGACAAAAATTGAAAGGGGAAGGGTAGATTTAATAAATGGTTCCTAATTTGGTACATTGTACGTATGTGTAAAAGTACGTTGCTTGTAGCCATACCGAGCGTTGGAAAAGGCTATTTCAACCAAGTTATGAGACGACGATTTTTCCCGTGAAGAATCATTTCTGAAAACAGAACGTTCGTTCGTGACTCCGACTTGTAACTCCCTTCAAAATTTGGCTAAAATCGAAAATAGGGTGTCATGAATAGAATTCAACTAGATTTAGGTAAAGAATTGTTTTCTGTCGTATCTTTTTGAGCTGCATGCGTTTTTGTGAGATTAACCATATCAGAGTTACATACGAGGGATATCCAGACTAGAGGTAGACTGGGCTTGTAACTCGTTTACATGTACGATTTTTGGATTGATGAAAACAATCGAATTGAAGATTCATCTCTTGGGAGCAGATGTTATTTTACAAATTTTGTTCTTAGACAAACTTGCTTGTAGCTATGATTAAATTACACAAGGTATGTTGGTTGACCCCTGTATACATAGCAAATAAGCGTCGAGAGCGAGCAGCATGACAAAAATAATGTATCTTTCAAAGCTAAGCTGTCTCAAATCGAAATTTATCATTTTTTTCTGGACAAATGTTCATCAAACATAGAAATATGAACATGAGCAACATCTTAACTTTACAAGATATTGGATTTTGACGAGTTTCTCGCTCTTGAGGTCCATTTTTTGAAACGTGCAAGAGACACCCAACATATCTTGTCTAAATTTTTTTTGTGTGTGGTTGCGGATTTTCTACTACCGCTACAAGGAATGCGATTCCCTGTAAATAAGGATTTCTCCCGACAGCTTCAATCCGATCCCCAACAGGATTCGAACCTATGCCGTCTGGGAAAGCACTTACACTCGGCTCTTATCAGCCGCATTAGTACGCACGGCCACTCTGGCTTCCTTAACTAAATCATAGCTTCGAACAAGTTTGCCTGACAAAAAAATTTGTGAAATAACATCTGCTCACAAGAGTTAAATCTTTATTTCGATTTTTTACAGCAATCTGAAAATGGTACAATTTAACGAAATACAGGCCCAGTCTACCTATAGTTTGGATACCCCACGTACTTCCTTCATCTACGAAAAGGGTCGTTTTGGTCAAGGCACTTTTTCAGAGAGTTTCTTCAAAGAAAGTAGGTTGCGTGACCGAATGGTCCTTCGAGCCCGTTGATCCAGGTACATCTACTTTCATCGAGAGGGCCCTTACATTTCGCGGGCCTGTCAGGTATAAGAAGAGCCTTTGGCTGAAGCTGAGCTTGCCCGAAGTCTTGGGCGTCACCAGTGCTTGATTTTGAAAACAACACTTTGAACAACATCCAGAGGCATCTGATTCGTATATTTTTTTCGTAAAATCCATACATTTTCCGTCATAATATTTTCACATCATGTCCTACGTGGTGGATGGAGAAAATTATCGGGGAGGTTATGCCTCCAGCGGTCGCATCTCACCAGAAGATGAACGGATTGCCATGGCATACGAGAATTATGTGCGAGGCACGGTCTTGTTTGTGCTGATCTTCTTTGCCACTTTATTGTTCCTCTCCGGTTTAACCTTCTTCTTGATGTGCTACACCCGGTAGGAAGAGAAAACATGTTGATTTTACCATTTCAAACCTGGCATCGTTATTACATTACTTTTAGGTACCGTAACACACGGCAACACAAACATGGGTTTTATAATCCGCCTCCACGGATTATGCGATATCCCAAGAAGCAAAGTAATGGAACATACAGCACAATGACCCGATCCACGCGTTCCGATTATGAAACATTACCTCGACAAATTAATTCGAGAATGTCCACAGCTGCATCTCAACAAAGTGAAATGCTCTAATAGATCGATTTCCATGCTTTCCGTTGTGTTCTATTGATGAAGAAATATACATATTCCGTATAGATTTAACTCGAGTTTACTGCCAATGAATAAATAATAGACATTAAAAACATAGCTAGATAGTTCCGAAGAGACTGTTAGGAAAACGGAAATTATGTAAAAATACAAGTCGTTTTGAAAGAATTTCCCAGACGTTGTGGTCATTGTCTAAGAAACATCACAGATTATGCGGATCTATTTCCGGATTTAGCCGGGGTAGCTGAGGAGGCTCTCAATCCTTCGGATAAATTCCCTTGAGCCATGGACGAGCCAAATATTGCGAACCGTCAAAATTCTCGAAGTAATCCTCAATATTGGGATGAAGAATCTTGACCTGCTTGACAATCTCCAAATTCTCCTGAGGCACATACGTAATTTGAGGCGCGGGTCGATCCCGCGTGTCCACCAAGATACTATAGTTGGGCTGAGTGCGCCAATGGGTCTTATCGCCATGCATTTGCTTGATCCACGATTCCGGAGCTCGAGCCTTCTCATCCCACCCAATGATGACCCCATGATAGCCCCAAAGCTTGTGCTTGACCACTTGACCCACTCGGTATTTGACCGAGGGGGACTTTGGGTTTCTGACCTCAGCAGACTGACTGAAGTAACCGTCTTTTTCGCGGTATTTAAGCACTTCAAAAGCGGGAGACTCGCCCAACTCGTGACTTTCTTGGCCATCATCCGTGAAATGACGGCCTTCCGTTAGCTTCAGAACCATTTGGAGGCACCATTTCTTCCAAGGTTCCACCCGCAACCATTGAGATTGCACCTCTTTAAATTGGGTAACCTGTGGATGAAGAAACACGTCAACTTGAGAACCAATGATTTCGATCTTCAATACTCAATGAATAATTGATGATTACATACCATTTGTGAAATTGCATAGGTGCGCGATACTTCATTGGAGCCCATGTATTCCACGGCCAAATACTGAATTGGAACACACAAGAACAAGACCAAGAACTGAGCGTGATCCCGATTCAAAGGCATGTTTTGGTTTCCTGAGAGAGTTTGCAGAGAATTAGTGCAGGTCCCAAGCGAAATAAGACGTGGCAGGCATGGAGTGAAGGATACTTGGGGTGATTTGACGACAGCCAATAGGCTAGAGGGCCCACCGCATGAAAACAAGGCCCGATGCCCAACAAACCACAATAACAACAACTACAAGAGAGTGGATTTCGCACTAAGGCTCTCTCTAAGAAAAACCCATGGTAGACATCGTGAGGAATGGGAACACTTCAGCAGAGATTAGTATTATTATATATTTATGTAGGTCCATGAAGTCTCGCCCACATGTACACTCGTTCAGGCTTCTGATTGGCGCGATTGAGGTCGAATTGTCATCATGGACCCGTGTTTGTAGAACGCGTAGTGTTATAGATGCAAGAAGTAGTAGTTGTAGTAGTAGTAGGCCTTAGGCAATGTGTGTGTATGTGTGTGTGCCTTCTCGAATCTCACTGACAGATGATTGTGCTGAACGTGCGGCCTTGTGATTGGTTTAGGCAGCTCGATCTTTCTGTGCTAACACTCTCTGAAATGCAACAGCAACCTCTCAATTTGGAGACGGTAGATGGAGCTCTATATTAGAATAGAGCTCTAGTTACAAGATCCATGAGATGGATAGTCTATGAAACTCTGAAAAGCATGATAAACAACCTATCAAAAGTTATCACAATAGTATTATTTTTCACGTCTCATTTTCGTGCATAAAAATGTTTACAATAATTTTAAAAAGATTCCTTTGGTCTTTATTCCGCTGATTAGGTCTGAAAAAACTCTACTCACTCTCAATTCCAAAAGAGTACGAGAATAGAAATACTTGTAAGATTAAAACCTTTATTACATATAACCATGATTACTTTGGAATATTTCAAGTTAAAAAACAATTCACCATAAAAGTAAAACTTAAGAATATTGACAGTCAACGGCAGCATCATTCATACAGCGAGATTTTTAAAATTTCGAAATTTTGGTTAGCGGCAAAAATAATTTTATTTCAAAAATCAGTATAGTGTAATATTGAGAGTTCATTTATGCTAAGTAAAGTGCGTTTAGAAATTGTTCAAAAGTTACCTGGATTCGTGTGCTTTCGTTCCGAAAAATATTTGACTGTAAATTTGTAAGGAGTCAGTTGACATGCTTAGGTTGGGAATAAAAGGAGCAAAACATCAACCAATTTGTAGTTTATCTTCTCACCTCCCAATTTTGATTGATTGTTTCACAATTGCCATTCCCACGCAGAGATGGAGAGAAAATGTAATTACTAGGGACGGGCAAATAGTGTAAAAAGATTTTTGATAACATAAAACCATTTTTCTACACTTTTGCACTTTTCACTTTTATTTGCACTTTTTATTTACGTTTTTGGCCAAAATTGACAAATTGTTAAGAAAATGTAGTGGCTTTTGAAAAAAAATTTAGTTTCAAGATCAAATTTTGAACTAGTCAAAAAAGCTTGCATTTGCAATCAACCATTCTTAGCACCTTGAAGAAATATGTCCATTTCAGACGCAAACCTCACACTTTATTCACCATCTTGCTTTAACTATAACATCCTGTTTACTAAACTAAACATTAGACAAAAGAATCTCATTGCATTCAACCAACAAATAGCAAACCTAAAGAAACTCATGCTTTGGTAATGGAAGTATCTACTAACAATATAGATTGCAGAATTAGGTTTGCTGCCTACAAAGATTGCTATTTCTAAAAAAGGCCGTTATAAACTTAAAATTATCAAGCTAAGGATACATCAATGTAGCAGTACACATTGTTTAATTGACTTGAAGATATTACTTTTAAGTTCCAAAAGTATTTGAGAACAGTTTTGATGTGATGAGACAATGAATGCCACATTTGAAATTGAGTTCTAGCAATTAGGCCATGGGCCAAATATTGAAGTAATGCCACTAAAAGCATGCTTAAAACACATTTATGACTATTTTCTTTGATGTAATTGTTAGGCACACGTGGGTATTTTTCTGTTCAATTTTCAATGTCTATTTTTGAACAACTTGAAGGACAAAAACGGAGTGATGTAAAGCCATATAAAAAATTGTTAAATGTATTTCGACAATATTTTGGGTACATACATCCACGAGACCACCTTAGGAATGAAAAAATCAGAAGATTGTTGACTAGAGTATTTTTCATGATTTTACATCCTTTTTGCTAGTGACCTAATTAATAGAACTCCATTACTTGTGCGGCATTGTCTCTTCACCTCAAACTGGTCTCAAATGTCTTTAGAACTTGTAAATGACTTCTCCTGCTCAATTAGGAGCCGTGGGTACTCCATGAATGACGTTTTAAGTCCAAATGCAAGTTATTTGCTCTTTTTGACATTTATTTGCACTTTTTTGACATTTATTTGCACTTTTTTGACATTTATTTGCACTTTTTTGACATTTATTTGCACTTTTTTGACATTTATTTGCACTTTTTTGACATTTATTTGCACTTTCAAAATTTTTCTGCACTTTGTTTTGCACTTTTGGGCACATTTTTTTGCAACTTTTGGTAACTAAAAGGGTAAGATTATTTGCACTTTCTGCCCGTCCCTAGTAATTACAATAACAGTTGCGTCAAATTCAATTGCAATTTAATGCAATTGTAATTGGTATTAATTACATTTTATGAGCCACGTAACTCTAATTGATTACTTTTTTGCCAAACAATTGACGAATTTTCATTTAACAATTAACAAGGCTTTCGCCGTTCCTCGAAAAAAAGGAACAGGTTACAGTTCCCGTTCCTTTCTCCAAAATGAGGAAACCTTTACTGTTGAATTCCTTTTGGAAAAGGGAATGGCACTACGAAGTAAAAATCGTTTTTTTTTAAATAAACATTAATTTTGATTGTGATTAAGTTGTGATTTTTAACATCTGAAGCAAAATAATTTAGTTTTTTTTTCAGTTCAACAAAATTTCAAAGGTGTAAAGAAGTACTTCACTCGTAACACACTGCCATTCAGCACTTATTTGATCTCTTTTGAAAGTCTTGAAAACCTTGCAATTTCATAATTTGCACGGTAACCCATGGAACTCCCAACTTACATTTTTGCTCAGACATTCTTTTTCTTCACCATTCATCTCAAAACCTTTAGCTGCATTTGTCTGCCTGCATTTTGGCTTAAGGTTTGATTTAAGGTAAAACAAGTGAGATCTTGTAAGGATATTGCATTTGTGGAATCTGGTTTAAAAATCGCATGTTAAGAATAGAAGAAGCGCAAGTTCTAACAATTCCAATGAAAGAAAAATGATCCAAGGAGAGCAGCACTGATAATTCCCATTTTTCAAAACCTATCTGGAAAAAGTTGGCACATGAAAAAATAAATGCTATTTTGGCCTAAATTGAAAAATTCGTTGTCATAAAACAGGAACAATAATGTGGTATTGCAATAAAAACACTCTATTTTCAAGGATGAGCCAAAGATAAAACGTGGACTGACGAAAGCAACTAGTTTTTTGGCGAAGTGCTAGACAAATCAAAAATTCTAACGATAGACGAGAAGTTCAGTGCAAAGTTCTAAGAACACTCAGTCAAAAAACCAAACATGTTACTTTCATACATTAGATCAAATCTACTTATCTATATCAAAATCTCATACATTAAGAAGTCGCTGACTTTTACGTTTGTAGCCCTTTACGGGTTGTAAAATTAATAATGGTAAAGTAAATTGAAACCAAACTTTCATTTCAAAGATGTACATACTCTTGAAAAAAGGCCAAAGAAGTTTGCCTAGTTAGTCAAACGATTTTTTTTTTCTTGGGATTTCGTTCGAGTATTTTTAAAGTAATTCCACCACGATAAAAACAATCAAAACTAGTGCAATGGGAAAAGGAACGAGTAACGAGTACTTTTGGGTTTTTGAGCCGTTCCCCTTGGAACATTATTAGTGTTTTAAATGATATGATATTAAAATTATTTCATCGAAAAAAGGAACGAATTACAACAATAACTCGTTGGTAGACGAAATTCCATATAAATGTTAATTTCATATGTATATCTTCTGCAGTAATGTTAATGATTAACTTTCTTTACAGGGAATCCCATTCCTTGTAAAGGAAAATAAAATAAGAAATAAAAAATCCGCAACATCCGCAAAAATTTCGTACTTTCGTTAATTGAAATTTCTTTATAACTGCACTGCTTTCTAAAATCTTACCAGCCTCTCAAATAAAAATCAAATCAGCACTTGGAAAACTTTTAGTTAAATCCTTCACCATCGTTAGAACTTTACATTTTTTTTGTAAAAAGTCGGTTCCATCCAATCATTTCCCATTGTACTCAGTTTTAAAAATAGTTGCAACATGTCAATCCTCAATGCCATTTTTTGTCAAAATGTCATTTTTCTTGACAGCATTATTTCTCTGCACTTTGATAACGTAATGCCGCAAGAAAGAAATTTATTTTTTATTTATTGCCATAAAAAGCTTTTACTATTTTGCCAAAGAGTGGCATTAAAAACTCTTGGCAACGCTGTCCAACTCTGACAACAAGCGGCGCCATCGCCTTTTGATTCTTCTACAACGTTGGACTTCTAATCTCTTCAGAAAATTTAAACCTCCAGTTTTTTACAAGTTTAGATATCTGGTCTCTCCTTCAAATTTAGACCTGTGGTCTCTCCTACAAATTTAGACCTCTAGTTGCTTCTACAAATTTTGACCTTTATTTTCTTTCAGAAATTTAGACGTCTAGTCTCTCCTACTATTTTAGGCCTCTAGTTTCTACCTACAAACCTAGAACTCTGGTCTCTCCTACAAATTTAGACCTCTAGTTGCTTCTACAAATTTAGACCTCTATTCTCTTTCAGAAATTTAGACCTCTAGTCTCTCCCACTATTTTAGGCCTCTAGTTTCTCCCTATAAACCTAGAACTCTGGTCCCTCCTACAAATTTAGACCTCTAGTTGCTTCCACAAATTTAGACCTCTAGTTGCTTCCACAATTTTAGACCTCTATTCTCTTTCAGAAATTTAGACCTCTAGCCTCTCGTCCTATTGTAGGCCTCTAGTTTCATCTACAAGCACAGAGCCCTGGTCTCTCCTACAAATTTAAACCTTTGACCTCTCCTGCTAACATAAATCTCCAATTTCCCTTACAAACTTACAAATTTTGGAAGTCTTGTTTCCATTGCAAACTTTTACATCTAGCCTGTCCTTCAAATTTAGACCTCTAGTCTCCCTTACAATTTTGGGCCTCTATTCTCTCCCTACAAACCTGGAACTCTGGTGTCTCCTACAAATTTAAACCTTTAGTTGCTTCTACAAATTCAAACCTTTAGTTGCTTCTACAAATTCAGACCTCTATTCTCTTTCAGAAATTTAGACCTCTAGTCTCTCCTTCTATTTTAGGCCTCTAGTCTCGCCTACAAGCATAGAGACCAGAGGGTGGCTTTTTAGACGTAAAAGATCGATCTCAAGATCGGACTTAGAGTGCTTAAAGTACGATCTTGAGATCGTTCTTTTACGTCTAAGAAAATAGCCTCTGGTCTCTGCTACAAATTTAGATCTCAAGTCTCTCTTACAATTTTAGGCCTCTAGTCTCTGTCTATAAATCTAGTCTTCTGGTCTCTCCTACAAATTTTGACCTCTAGTCATTCCTACAATTTTGGGCCTCTACCATCTCCTACAAGCATCTTCTATAAATTTAGACCTAGCTTATCCTACCAATTTGGACCTCCAGTTTTTCTCTCATCTAGACATCTTGTGACGGCTACAAAATTAGTACTCTAATCTCTCTAACAAATCCAGGCATGTAATTTGAAATGATTTTTCGCTTCTTCAACCAATTCAGATTCGTTTGTCGTTGAATATTAATATAAAAATTGATACAATAGACTTTCTGCAATTAAGGTTTTTTCTACACTCATCTGCATTATGAGCTCAGATTTGGACCTAAATGCACTTTTTAAATGGTTTTCCTGTTGTCTTGTGTTAACATTGTCGTTGTGCATGGTTAGTAAAGTTTGCTTTCAACTCTTAGATCGTTTTCAGGTTCGATTTTTATAATTTTCTAAAGGTTTTATAAAAGCATATCTTCAATCAAGCTGGGGTTAGTACATATTGTTTCCATATATTTTCAATTACTTTTACTATTGTGGTTGAGGATGACCACCCCATCGAGCTGGCTTTATACCTTGGTTTTCTTCCCCTGAAGGAAGTACTGTAGCTCCGTTTGAGCACAATCTGCGTGAGGATACTATGTGCGTGTGTTCCGAGTGTCATGAAATGGGGGCCAATCTCCATTTACGTATGTCGAAACCAGAAAGGGGAACCAAGGAAGATCAGAGAGCAGAGACTCTAAGAAGAGGACAATCTCAGAAAATGGAGAAACTTTCCAAGTCGTATTTCCAAATTGAAATGAAACTTTTACTCAACGAGCTCACGTTTGGCCTCTATTTTCTCGTATTCCCCCATGATTCCCCACCCACCAACAGTGGCGAAAATAGTAGACTCCACCATCGAGTCGCCCCACCACTGATCCACACTTGGAACACTACTGCCATAAAAGGTTAATCGAGAAGTGTGATTTATTTTAGAGCAATTGTCATTTTGGGCTGACTACCTTGACTCGCATTGGGTGAGAAACAAGCACGAATTAGACTAGTATGGCGAATATTGACCAAAAAGACAGGACTTTAAACCAACTCTTAACCAACAACAATGTCAAAGCTCCGCTAGAATGTGAAGAAACCTGTTCTTCGAGCTCATTTTCAAAGGTGTCTTCATCGGAGGATTCATCGTGGAAATTGCTTATGTCCAGAACCGTCATTTGAGATTGGTCCATTGCTATCTCGCTTGCCCTGGAACACGAACGTAGTGTGTCAATTCATCCGGATTTCAGGAGAGTGTCGCTGATTCAACCTACTTTTGTTGACGTTCTCGCTCTTTCTTCATGGTTCTGGCTTTCCGATGTTTCTCCTTTTCCTCCTCGATTTGAATCATTTGCTCTTTGTGACATTGTTGCAAAAGGCCAAGTTGTCGCATGGAACTCATGGTCCGACCATTCAAAGTGAAAGGAGAGATACACTTATTCTGTTGCATGAACATATCCTCACCCTCTGATCGGGCCAGAATTGAGTCCAGAAGGAACAAGACACGGCAATTGCAGGGGAAATGATTGCCAATAGCTTTCACCTGAATAAGAGAACGGGGTTGTTACAAATTAGGGACGAAAAGGAAGGACGAACTTTGGTGGAAAAAGAGCCTGTGTCGTCCATAAAAATGAGAGGGTAACTTGAAAAATTATCAAGGTATCAAAATTAATCGACCTTTTTCCTTCCAACTGAAAGCTGAATACTCACCGAGGTAACTCGAATGTTTTCTAGAGTACTTGGAGGCGGAATTTGTAGGATATGATTGCCTTTCAAGGTCAAATTGGCCACTTCCTCCGGAATGGAGAGGTCTTCAATGCGATCAATCTTGTTGTTGGCAATCTTTAGCTCGCCAATGTTAGACATTCCTGAAACGAGTGCAAAATGGCACTAACTCACTCAAAAATGGTTTTTTATGTTCTTACGTTTAAAAACACACAAGCCCCAAGAACATTGCACAAGAAATCATGAAAATTGGTTAACTCTATAAAAAGAAATAAATATGTCAATACATAATTAACTAATGAAAAATATTCACGACTATAAGAAATGCAAAAAGTAAGAAAAAAGAATCCACAACTATCTTCGTTAATTGCTCTTATAACCAAAAAGATGTAACTTTAAAATCGTCGAATCACCATGAAATGCCCTCTTCCTGATGGTGGCCAAATCTGAATTCTCGATTGTTAACATTCGCACGGACTTCAATCCCCGAAAAGTGAATGGTGACATTTCAGTCAGATCCAAGTAAGCCAATTTGAGCACTCCCACATTCTCCAAACCGTTGAAGGCATCACTCTGCAAGCGTCGTACTCCCGCGGGCAAATACAGAAACTCGATATTTTTCAGTCCAGAAAAGGCTGAACTATTCACGGTCTGCGAAAAAAATACGATACTTCATCATCATGCCCCTCTGCTCTGCAATGGCCATTTATGGTTTCGTTTACTCCCGTATTTACTTACCTTGATTGGATTATTGTTTAGCAGAAGCATTTGGATGTGCTCGGTGCCAGCAAAAGCGTAACTACAGTATTCCATGAGGAAAGGGGAGAGAGGAAATAGCACAGGAACATCCTCAATTTTGCTCGTTTACTTTTTTTGTGTCTGGCTCTTCAGAACCTTGTTCAACTTACCCATCAATTTGGGTCAGGCGGTTGTAGCCCAAGTATAGATTGGTAACGTTTCGGATTCCAGCGAAAGCAAAACCAGGTAGATGCGAGATTGGATTGTCTTGAACGGAGATTTCCACCATGTCTCGCAGATCCTACAAAACACCCTTTACTTGATACACGTACTCTGGATGATGAATAAGCTAAACTCACCTTGAAGGCAAATGGTCTCACTTCTGATATGTTGTTCGAGTCTAAAATCAGTCTCCGCAACTGCTTCAAATGGGAGAATGCTGAAACAATTCGTGGATGACGTGAGTGAACTTTTGTTTGAACATGGGATTGATCCATTTCTTTAACACCTACTTTTTGGCGGAATGACACTGATATTTTGATTGGTGATCACGATTTCTTGGGTCTCCCGTGGAAAATCGTGTGGTATTTCAGTGAGATTTCCCGTGTTACACAGCACCTTTAAAAATGAGTGTATTATAGAAACATGGTTCAGTTTGAAACCGTTTTAGAGCGTTTTGAAAACAACATTACTTGTGCTAAAATAGACCTTTGGTTTTCCTAGAAACTATTGCTTTTTAGCGTCTCCAGAACTGAGATTGGATCTAGCACACCTCGAACAGGAAAGCTGGGATCACTCATAATCTTGGAAATATCCCCGTCTATCCTGACATTTCTGTCACGATTTTGATCAACGTTATGTAATCTACAGCTATGTACAACGATGTTCCAACAATAAATGTAACAAATAAAACACCCACAAATCATCTGTTCAGCAGTTAACATTTGGTAACTAGACAACTTTGACTAAAATAAGAAATTCTAATCATAGAGGGAAAATTCTAGATCTCAGGTCCAAAGTCTATCAGATATCAATCAGAAGTCAGAGTCTTTTCTGTGACCGCAAAAGGATAAGAAAGATTTCGCCCTTTCTTTCTTTCCTTGC